>BCNH02000007.1:13817863-13876270 GCA_001662345.2 Metrosideros polymorpha var. glaberrima | reverse complement strand
TATGACAATGCATAAAAAAAACACTTGTCGTAGATACTATGCGAGATTTTTTTATTATTAAATATTCTATAAGAAAACTGTTTTTCAGTTATATAAAATTAAAAAAGACATCTTGATTAGATAATGTGGAGGAATTATCACTTTACCACGTATATTTTGCGAACTTAAAGAAACAAGTCACTTAAATAGAAAAGGTGTAAGGTATAGAAGAAAAATTGATGGGTCAATTTTCTCTCATCTAATTTAGACTAATCGAGATATATGAAGTAACATTTTATGTCACGAACAACAAAGATTTATCTTTTAATGGTTTGGTTTTGATTGTAATAAAAAAAAAAAAAGTTGTATCAGCAATCCCTTGGGTGTTTTTCCAAAATACAAAATAAAATTTTCTTTCTCAAAATTCCAGGATTTTTTTTTTTATTAAAAGTACCCAGAAATCGCCTATAACTTTAATTCAATCGTTGAAATATTTTAATTTTTGCACCAAGCGCAAGCCGATAACTAGTATACATAATTATGATTTCGCATGGATTCACATAAAGATAAATAGCTTTAGCAAAGAGTCACGTATGGTAGGTAGAAGTAAATAGACCATGAAATTTCACACATAGGGATATTTGAAGAGGACATAAAAGAGAGTGAAATCTCAATAGAAATGTGTTTGATTCTAATCATAGTTGGTTGGTGTTTCGATTTCAAGGAGCGGGACCCAAGTCACCCAAGACAAGGAACGTGGAGGGACCTTAGGGTTATGACTGTGATGCCATCATTTTAACTATAATATCATCATCAAATTGTTGTTTTGAAATACCATTATTCTCCAAGGGGAAGGTACTTGATAACTAGTTTCCATGGATGGTGACTGGTTTGGTAGGAGATTCAAGTTTCCATGGATGGTGACTGGTTTGGTAGGAGATTCCTCTCTCTCTCTCTCTCTCTCTCCACCGTATTGGTGCCGAATCTTCGAATTTTACAGACCACCATCATACGTCATGTGAAGGAGCAAAAGAAGGAAGTATAATGATTATGTTCCTCAGTCACATCATTATTTATTAACATTGCCCGGTTGTTATCAAGTCCCATAGAGCCAATATGCAGAGAGCATGTTCCACCTTGCATCGTCATGAATCTTGAACCTCCACAGCCAAACTTGCTTTTGGCGATGCATTATTTTAGGTTCTCCCCTAGACTGTTCTTGTTGCGAATAATGGAAGATGGTTCGATGAAAGAGTATCTTGCGACAGTGAATATAAATGTCGTTTTTCAAAAAATGTGAAGATAAAATTCTAGGGTTTACTTTATACTCGTCCGATACTTACGTAGATTGCTTATCAAAAACGCCGTACATATATTTGAATTTTAGATCGTCCTGACATTCCATTTTCGGTCGAGAAATTTCCCAACTACAGTTTAAGAAGGACAAAACAAAAGATTGATCCTTTACTTAATGGATCAGGCCTTTAGTTGAGGGCTTACCCTCAGATATTGGATCGAGCCTAGATTTCGTACCACGAAAAATGATGATGCACTGGCCACAAAATTGGACTGCTGATTAGCCATGATGGCCCATTTAAGTGATTCGCAATTGCAACAGAAACCCATTTCTGACTACCGCAACCAAAATTGAGAACAAATCTACCAGTATCATAGAATTATCCTTTCTGGCTTTTTTCAAAGGTTAATACCATAAAAAATTCTAAGCCGGTACACCTATAATAAATTTACTCAAAACTAAATTTTTGACTAGCAAAAATCCCAAACCAATATACATGTGACAAATTCACCGTCTGTTAGTTTCCATTATATTTTACCGTCAAATTGCTAAGTTGAATGACACGTGATGGTTGATGACTGTATTAGATTTTTACCCCCCGTTTGTCATAGATGTACCTTTTTTGGGGTTTTTTTTCATAGTATTAACACAATTTAACGAAAACTAACGGAGAAGTAAATTTGATATAGGTGTACCAGTTTTAGACTTTTGGTGGTCAAAAAATCAGTTTTGAATAAATTTATCACATGTATCACTTTGAAGCTTTTTGTGGTATTAACCCTTTTTTCAATTGGCAAGGCATTCTGCTTTTCTTTTTTGGGGGAATACATAAGAACTTTAAGGTCAAATACCTCTATTAAGCTCGCAAACCCTTCTAGTTACACACGTTACCAACCTGCAGCTCAACTCAATTTGGTTTTCTTAGCTTATTCAAACTTAAAAGAGAACAACAAAAGAGAAATCGAAACTCAATCTTGTGTTTTTGCAACTCTATCGTTTAAAGCCTCTATTGTGGATGACAACAGATGACGCAACGCCATCGAACCAGCGGAGAAGAAACATGAGAATGACCCCACCCCATCACGCCCCCTGCTTTCACGCACGCGGCTCTTTTCAGTTCTTGGACAGGAAGCGAAACCGAAACGAGTAGATGACACACGCTTGGAGCTGTTCCTCTTTTGAACTTTCTATATTCTTGCAAGAAATGCCACGCTTGATCTTGATCTTGAATCGAGGATAACACCGTTTGACTTTGACTGCCGCCGAGTGCCCCACTTGCCTTGCCGCTGAGAAACTTGGTGCCGCTCGTTCCGGGTAGCCGTCCCTGTTTTCTGGAAGAAGCCAAAGCAGTGTTTTCTTTCCAACCTGTTGATCTTCTGCACTGAAAAGCAACCCCCAAGAAACACGACATGCGCGCCACCAGTCAACTCTTGTCTATATATTAATGAACCAGACGCACCGCAAGAAGGCAATTGGCAATCAAAACCATACCGGTCAAACCTCACCTTCCTCTTCTCCCTCCTCTCCTGTCCTGAGCCTGAAATTAGCGAGAAAGTGATGATTCTTGTGTTGGCAAGATTCAGCAAATTCCGCTCCAAGATGGAAGATCACTTTAACCACCACCAGCCAGACCACCTTCAGCCCCAACTCTTTTCCTCGCTCTTAGAATCGTTTGAGTCCGATGTTTTGAGCCGCTTCAAGAGCCTGTTCTTGCATCCAAGACCCGTGTCAGAGCCCGTCTCCTTCTCTTGGATTCACCGATGCTTTGAGCTCTTGCCTCACATGAACAGGGCCTTTTCGAAGCTGGTGGTGGGATTGGACCACCCCATGAGCAAGTGGGAAGCTGACGCTGCGGAGGCTTATCTGAGTTACAGCTTGAATTTGCTGGAGCACATGAATCTGATCAGCTCAAGTATTTCTCATCTGGGCCAAGCCAGGGTCTGTCTCTCCCATGCTTTGAGCCTCGCCGATGCTTCACCCTCTCATGCCCTGGAGCGTTTGAAGGCCCTTCAGCCAGAAGAAGCTTTGATCAAGGATCTCAAAGTGGAAGAAACAAAGGAAGATGGTGACCAAGAAAGGGCTTGTTCTGGGAAGGACCGGTTAGTTCACAAAGCTTTGGTTTTTATGAAGGGTATTGAATCTTGGGTTTGTGGGATTTTGCTTTCTGCTTTCACTGGAGATGCAAAACCATACATGGGAATGAGAACAGGGGCCACCAAGCTTCTCAACTCTTCCTTGGTCAGTTTGGAATCAGGATTTTATGAAGAATTGCTGGAGAAAGGGAGTGTCTTGAAAGAGGTTCGAGAGATTAATGGTTCAGTGGCTTGCCTTGCTGCTGCAATGGAAGATAGGAAAAGCAGTAATGAAGTTGGGGACTTGAAGATGAGATTGGAAGGATTGGAGAAGATGTTGGAGGGATTGAGCAAGGAGGCGGATGGTCTCTTCTCTGAGGTGTTGGCAAGCAGAAATCAAGTGATCGATTGCTTAAGACCAGGAAAGCATTAGAGGGGCCCAATGGGGCATACTGCAATGCTCATGTGTTCATTAGATCTCAGTTGTACATAAATTTGGTGGTAAATTTCGATTGAATTGTTTCTCAAGTGCATCTTCTTCATAGGAACGAACCACGATTTAATTATTTATTCATTCAACTACTTTTTTGATTGAATCTTTCACTTGCCAAAACACTGTTATCAAACTTCAAACACGGCTGATGATAGAAAATGATCTAAAGCCAATGGAGCAAAAATTGGCTACTGAACAACTAAAATTTATGCCCAAAAAGAAAGGCTCCAACCTGAAATTCCCGAAGCCACCTCTCGGAAAACAGATTGGCAAATGCCTAGCCTTATGAACATCCTGAGCAGAAATTGTCTGTGTCCCCCTCACATAAATGAGGGAGGAGTAAAGCTGAGATCTTAACCTTTTCTTAGTTTCTAAAACGATGCATCAACCTCATTAACTGTTTTGACATCCATCTAAGAAACCATAGTTCCTACTGAATGAAGGAAAACAATGCGAAAAGTAAATCAGGGCAGGCCCTTTTGACTCCCTTTGCTGTTGTAGTTCTCTTTGTCGGACCCGCTCCTTTTGTGGTAGACATCAAATGGCAGCCTGAACAACCGAAGAAAAAGCTTAGGCTCAATAGAAATCAGCATCTAGATGTAGCTACAACGACTACTAGCAAATTAAACTATCAAGCACATACAAAAAGTGCCAAGTCATGTCAATATTCGGATTAAAAAACGCGGTGTTGTGCCATGGGCATTTCTCTCAGTATTTTGTGTTCCGGGGAGGCCAGGTTGTGTCTCATGTTGCCAACCCTGCTCATAATTCCATACTGAACATTTTATTCAGTAAATTCCCTAAGTTTAGGTTAACCGTGTTTTTTGTCAACTACAGAACTGAAACTGAAATTATACAAAATTAATCAATTTAAGCTTATTCAATCAAGGATAGAGTGATTTCGCACCCTAGATACAAGGTTGTGTCAGAATCTCCAATTTCAGCGGTGCAATTGCCGGCCTTATCAGGACTGCCAGCACCAGAGTTGTTGAGGGCTTTCCTCCTTTTCTCTGGATGATACTCAAGATGATGGGTAGATGGAAGGAAACCTCTAAGCTCGTCAACCTGCAACGTGTATGCGGGAAATCCAAAAGAGAAATCTCAATTCTCAAGTACAACATATTATTGAGGATTATAGGTACGAAAAAGACGGGAAGGGCATATTTGCCTGTCTGCGCAGAGTTTCATTCTCCAGCATAGCCCTCTGCTCCTGAAAAGAAGAGATTGAGCTATTTATTAGCAGGTAAGAACTACTTGGCCAGTAGCAGATAAACTTAAAACTTTGTGGTTATAAGCCAACAAAACGGTGTACTACATGCAACAATACCAATTAGTAACTCAAACCCCATGGGTGAAAAAAAGTATGTGAATCAACAGTAGACTCTGAGTCATAAAGCACTGTATCAGATTGCTCGAAAGGGGGAAAAAGTTTGTGGCATTTCTGTTCTTCTTGTTTAAATCAAGTATAATTGTCAATTTTTTTCTCTGTACCAAGATGAGTACCCAGTCGCAACTTTTGGGATTTTCATTCTGGATTAGCCATGGTCTTTCAAAAAACTATATCAAATCTGGCATACCTGTAATCTTGATCGCTCCAGCTGCTCCAGAAGCCATTGCTCCTGAAATATTACAAATTACGTTAAGGCAACCTAAGAAAAGGCAATCCAGAACCCAGAATGCAGAATTCAGTTCAAAATTTGCTTCTCCTAATGAGCTTCGAATGTAAGGAACGAGGATAAAAGAAGATTGAATCTATGAAAACCTTTCTCTCCTTGACAGATGATAAAGCCCCACTCAATTGCTGTTCCAGGTGCTGCAATTCCTTCATGCTCAGGCCATTCAAGTCCTTGCCCAGTAGCCTTCTATCAATTACAAGAAATGAACAGTAAATTATTGACTAAAGAAAGGAACAGACAAGAAACAATGAAGGAGAAAAAAATAAAACACTCACAATTGTCTCGTCTGCAGCTCTGCGATTTCATCTTTTAGGGTGTCTACCACCTTATCATCTTCTTTCTTCAGGCAAAATAATGTTAAGTCAGAGAAGTAGATTTAATCATATAAGTACAGTCTAAATGGGAGGGATGCTAGAGGAAATCCCTCTTGTAATTTAATGTGTGACCACCACATTAATGTAAGCAAAAGGCACTTTAAAAAAGAAAATTAAGTTGGCCACTCCTTCCGAAGATAATGCATTCAATGGATCCCGTTTTGGCTTTAGAACAATGAAAAAGACCACATATGTGAACCTAGATGAGCAGTGATGAGAATGATACCGTAGACTCTGGCTTGTATTCTACAACAGTGGATTCTGGAGAATCTTGACACCTGTTGTATCTTGATAGTATCTGTTTCATTCTGCAACACAAGATACAAGTGGAAAAATCATGAAATACACAGTCTCTTCCACTGGCCAACTACTTAAATCACAGGATATTTTGAATACATAAATTGTCAGAGTACATCAATAAGCAAACGATCCAACCTCTAAGTGAGAAACCAATCTGCTCATTGGCATTGGATGAGTTGACAGAACAACAGGTTCGATAAAGTCATACGCACTGCAAAGATCTCCAGAGTGACTTTTAGAACAGAACAATTTTTCTTTTGTACCAAGGCTTCCATTTTCTATATCTATCTTCTACAAAAGTGTGTTAATGTCAAGTCTTAACTTCAAAGCATGAGAAACCCTCTCTGGCAAACCATACCAGCATAGGTCCTCAGGTTGATAAAACTATCAAGGTGTGTGAGCCAACCCCTCCTCCCTCCACGCTTGGCAAGATACGGGGAGGTGCAAAGTTGAGGAGTTAAACCTTGCACTTCTTGATTGTCAGGTCAGTCCCTCACCACTAAGCCGTTAGAGAAATTTCAGTTTTCGGATTCCTCTTGGATTTTTGCAATTATTTTGCAATCCCACGAGAAAGACCAAGCTTAAGTCAGTTCCAAAAAGTGCAAGAAACAAAATGGGCGACACCTTCGAGGTAAGGAAAGTGATTAAATAATAAATTTTGAGAATAAATACCTATAATGCCGACAAAAGGTAATTACAACCACCATCAACAGCTATTACAGCTCCTGAATTGTTCTAAATTGAAACAGGGTATGCACAACATGAAAGAAGACTCTTGATAAACTTGAGAATACAAGTGCCTACAAAAGCCGCGTTGGCGAGGAATAGAATGAAAAAATCTAGCATCAATGGCAAAGATCCATTTAGCATGAGAAGAACATCTGCAAAGTCGTAGAAAAAATATCCCGGTGTGCAAAAAAGAGAACATGATTACCAAATTCTACTACAGCCTTCAAGCATTCTAACATCAACTGGCAAAGGAACACAGCAAAATTAATGAACAAATGACCGATACCATTAATTTCTAGAAACCTTAACAAAATCTTCCTGGAACTTTATGACACTAGAGTTCCTGGAAATACAGAGGACTATTCAGGTGAACATGATCTAAAATTTATACATAACAATGTCTCAAAATTCCAAACCCTCCCTCCCTCATATTAAAAGGGAATAGAGCTCAGAGAAAACTACTGCTATAAAGTTTCTAAATTTACCACTAGATTGGGGAAAAAATGAGAACCTGCAGCACTTCGGACACCTAAAGACATGTGCAACAACCAAAACCACATTTATCAAGTCAAACGAAATGAAAAGGCTTTTTGACTAACAGAGCTAAGTGAAGACATGATTTAACAGATACAAATATTTAGAGAAATGAATTCACTATCTGCTTCAAGCAAAAGCAAGCAAGCAGCATATCATCAGACGACCATTCGAGGTTCCAAAGCCCAAGAAGAAGAAAAAAAAGAAAAAGCAAAACGGAAGTCCGTACAAAAGGGTCAGGCAAAACAGATTAAAACATGCAACTCAATCGATTTGGATAAAAAGAAAAGATCAAAACTTTAAAACGCATACCCAGAACTGGAGAACTCGTAAAGCTTTCCAGTATTCGAGAAGATTATCACAGCAACCTCAGCATCACAGAGGATGGAGAGCTCCTGAGCCTTCTTGAGCAACCCAGAACGCCTTTTGGAGAACGTAACTTGCCTGCTGTTTGCATTCTCAATCCTCTTTATCTCAATCTTCCCTCTCCCCATTTTTTCTTTCTCAAACAAAATGAAAGAAAGAAAAAAACCCAATTGATCAAAATCAAAACCCAGAAAATAAACCCCCTCCCACCAAGAAAAAAGAAGAAGATAGAACTGGTGATCCCAAACAAAACCTCCCTTCTGGACTGTTTAAAAAAGCAACCCTTTTTCCGTTCCTTCAAAACCAAAAAAAGAAAAAGAACTGGGTTTTAATGTCTGGGTTCTTGTGCTATAGATGGCAAAGGAGGAAGTACTAAATTCAGAGGAGGAGGAGGAGAAAATAAAAAAGGGCGTGATGAGAGAAAGAGAGAGAGAAAGAGCGTTTTGCACCAAATGGCAACATTGCCTAGAAACGGCAAGTTTGCATGGCTCTGTAGACTAAGATAGAGTTGTGCATGCTTCTCTCTTTTGCCACTTTTGAGTGCTTTTGCTTTTAATAGGTCTCTCCTGTGGGCCCACCCTGGTTTTCCTTGGTTTTCAATTCCTTTTGAATATTGATATTTTGGGGATCCACCTCTCTCTTTCAACATATCCCCCAAATTTTCCATTTTATTGTAAATGCATTGCCATACATGGGATAGGCCATTGCCATAATCAGAGGACTTGTATTAATTATCTTGCTGTATTTAGAGATATGTGAAACCAAAAAAATAAAAGGAAGAGAGAAGAACTTGATTTTTTTTGTGTGTGTAATGCGGTGGGTCACATTAGGGGAATTCGATTCCTTTCCTTTTCTTGATGCAGATTAAATCAATTAAAGAAACTGTCTAAATTAGTCAAATGCTGGGGGAGTTGCCAAAAGTGTCTGTGGAGTAAAAGCAGGCAAAAAGCATCACCCTTTGGTTGCAGCATGAGGTGGTATGGTTTTTCCAATTTGGTCATTTAATTTTCAAAAGTTGTCAAGTTTCGGTGAGGGGTAAGATGACTCTTTCTTTATTTGTTATCTGCCGTTTCTAATTTTGGAACTTTGCATAGTCTTTTTGCCATACTTGGAGTGCCCATAGCCTGGAAAAGGCAAATTGGAGTAAATACAATTCCTTTACTTAGAATGCTGAGGTGCCAGACTTTACATTCAATAAATGGCAATTCCTTCTTTTCACATACAAATTTCTTGAACCAATAAAAAAACAACTAATGCCAAATATGGGAATTTGTAAATATATGGATATCTCTCCATTTTCTGCTCCTTAATATAAATCTCTTTTCGAGGTACATTTCATTTAATGTTTGCCCATCTGGGATTTGCTCTTGAAATGCCACTAATTAACATTTTCTCGTAATTGCCGCTTTAACCGGTGCTTCTTCTGGCTAAGCCATCCCTTTCTGGCATTACTTGATAAGTAAGAAATTTTGGAGTTGCTACATATTATTTAATTAGGTAGTTTTTCAGATTGTTTTACCACGAGTTTCGGGAAGAAAATCTTTCCAAACCATACCCGCTTCTTAAAATTTGTTCTTATTCCCAATTTGAAATTGGTTGATGCAAATGATTCATCAAGCTATAATTTATTTTGGAATAGATCACACGGGATTCTTAATCTAACCAACTTATACAGTCAGCCTTCGATGAGATCCTTGTAAAAATCAATTTAACTGTGAGATTTCCAAATCAAGACCTCTCTTTGACTTCCTAAATTTGTTTGAGTTCTAATTGACGATGAACGTAATCCATTGGACGCATCGGTTAATTGCCCGTTCATCTGACCAGCAGTTTTTAGTTTTTCTTTGGACCATCTCTCTGCCGAGCCTGACTTTTCTGGCCAAATTCCCTTCTATGTCAAATAATTGGTGTTTAATTTTCGCACACAATACTAAATTTATCTTGGCGCTTTCGTCGAAAATTGGGTCGTTCAAGTTGAAACTAGTTGCACGACCCAAAAAAAAAAGTTGAAACTAGTTGATTTATGGAAAACTATTTCCTCGTGAACTAACTCTAACAAGTTACGCCTAGGAGAAAGCGAAATTTTTATTTTTCTTTATCGAAGGTGAAAGCAAATTTGAAATGGTACGTTCTCAAGTATGGTTATTAAAACTAGGAAAATAGATACACTTACAGAAGACAAAAAAATTAACGAAGAAGGAAATAAAGTGTAATTTGAAGTACTTAAAAAGACAAATTTATGTTGCCGGTAAAGGAACAAGATTTATTTAAATTTCGAATGCGAGAGAGGTTTATGAGAAAAATACCAGGGTGATTGATCCTTTGGAATTGTTTTTATCTATTATTCGGTAAAAAGATAACCTTTTGAAAGAGCTTTAATGAACGCTGAATTTCATGAAGAATCAAAATTGTATCGTGCAAATAATCCATTTACGTTTGACCAAAAACAAAATAGTCCATATACGCATGTGTCATGGTCAAGAGGTTTTTAAGCCCAAAAGACTGAGGAAATGGCCCAAGATAGCCCTTGTGTTGGCCTAGAGAACCATGAAGTCTAGAATCTTCTTGCATTTAGGATTTTCAAAGAGACTCTAGAATATTCCAAGGGTTTAACAGGAAATGTATACTTGTAATTAATGGGTAGTAGCAAATAAGAAGATTGTAGATCAAATAGAGTTAATGGTCGTAAAGAGATGCAATCATGTATAAATAGGGGTGCTCTCCTTGAATTATATTCTCAAACATTTTAACAATGCAACTATTCTTTAGAACTTCTCTATTTAAATGCTTGCTCTCTTTAAAATTCCCTTCTTTGAGTTGATCTTCCTTGAATTGGGGTTAATTAGTTAACTCATGTATAAATAGAGATAACTCCCCTCTCATAATCATCCGACATTTAAGTAATGTATATATTCTTAAAAGCTTTCCTATAAGAACAAGAATGAGAGCATAATGGGGAAATATATACTTGTAATTAAAGGATAGATATTAGTTAAAGAGATTGAATCTCCCCCACTAGATCAAAGAGAAATCAATGGTTGTAAAGAGAGGGACTCATGTATAAATAGGGATGTCGTCCCTCATTTGGTTTATTCAATACTTGAGCAATAGAAAGCATTCTCTCAAAGTCCCTCTAAACACAAACGAGTCACTTGCAACCTTACTACCTTGCTATAGCAAGTGTCATCTCCATTATTAATTTGCATTACACCACACGATTGTAACATCAAGTGTCATCTCCATTATGAATATGCATTATTAAAATTAAAAACAATGTTATTAAGTAAAACTTCTAAGAGTCGAGAATTTGCCCCTCCCAACATTCTCTTCCTATATAGCTATTTCATATCATACTCATCCAATCTATAGACTCTATGCATGTATCAATTAATTTGAAAACCAACAATGTACGAGATATGCATTGACTTTGTTCTTGCAAAGCCAATTGGTGCACATAAATTGATCTAGCTATGAAATTTCTCCTAAGTTTATTTCATATGCAATAGCAAAAACCATATAGGTCACACTTGATCTTGCAGTTCGCTAATTCGAAGTTGCTAAACTACACAATTAATGCTAGTTTGCCTCCATTCATAATGTACATTCACGTACGCATCTGTATGTGTACGTGTGTGCAATCACATATGCACAATTTTTTCTATGAAAAAAAAAAAAACAATGCATGTATGAATGACATGGAAAGAGACTTTGATTTATAAAAAAAAGACAGATACGTGCAAAAGTATTTAGCTAATCCGCGTCTTTATCAACATATCCCCCAATATTCAACATATGCTCGTATTATGTGGATCCGCCTCCTTATTCCAATAAAACCCCAAATTTTCCATTTTCTATACATAATAAATATATTGAGATGGCCCATTGCCATAATTAGAGGAGTACTTTTAAATATTCTTGTTGTCTTTACACACCTTTAAAACCAAAAGGAAGAGGAGAGAATTAGATTTTCTGTGTAATGTGGTGGGTCATATGGGGGAATTCAATTCTTTTTCTCTTCTTGATGTATATTAAGTTAACTAAAGATACTGCCTAAATTAGTCAAACCCTGGGTTGCTAAAAGTGGCAGCAGACTAAAAGCAGGCAAAAAGCATCATCCTGGCTTGCAGGATGTGTTGTGGTTCTGCTAATTTGTTTATTTAATCCTCAGCGGTTGCCAATTATTGGTGAGGATAAGACGACTTTTTCTTTATTTGTCATCAACTATTTCTAGTTTCAGAATTTCGCATAGTCTTATTGCTACATTTGGAGTGCCAATAGCCTGAAAGGCAGATGGGAGTCTATGTAATTCCTTTGCTAGCTGAGGTGCCAGACTTTCTACCGTCAATAAATGTCAGCTCTTTTTTTATTTCACATACAAAATTTTGACAACTATTGCCCAATTTGAGAAATGATAAAATGAATATCTCTCCACTTTCTGCTCCTTGTTTAATTTCTTTTTTCACGATACATTTCATTAAATCTTTGCCCATCTCATGCAGGAAAATGTCAAAAAAGTTCTAAACTTATTGCATTGATGCCAATTTAGTCCTAAACATTTTAATAGTACCAATTTGATCCTAAATCTTTTGATCTAGTGCCAATTCAGCCCATCCGGCTAATTTTGGCCAGATATTACTGACATGAAGGCCGACTGATCGGCCGGCATTGACGTAGACATTTTTAATAATTTTCAATTTTTTTCCTTTCTTTTTTTCCTTTCTATTTTTTTCCTCCTCTCCTTTGCAGCTGTGTCCTTAGGTGGTCGGCCATGGCGAGGGTTGGCCATGGCTGGCGCAAGGGAGAACATCGGTGAGGTCGACCCTCGCCCAGACCAAGTGGCATCACCTGGCCTAGCCGTCGCTTGGGCAAGGCCGACCCTCATTGGGGCGACCCCTCGCCTGTGGCCACAAGGGCCACCCTTGTGCCGACCACTACAGGACATAGCTACAAAGAAGAGGAGGAAAAAAAGAGAAAGGGAAAGGAAAGGGAAAAAATAAAATAAAAAATAAAACATTATTTAAAAATTTTCACGTTAGCGCCAAACGTGTCACATAAGTTGGCTGGTGTTCATGTCAGCAATATCAAGCCAAAATTAACCGAAAGAATTGAGTTAGCTTTTGATCAAAATGTTTAGGACTAAATTGACACAATTAAAAGGTTTAGGATTAAATTGACACCAATACAATAGGTTTATGACTTTTCTAATACTTTTCCTCCATCTCTTGAATTGTCATCAGTCTACATTTTCTTGCAATAAAGGCCCAATACCCAAAAAAAAAACCCCAACTTTAAGTATTGGGACAATTATATCGAAAACTTTTTTTGTTTCGTAAAGAACCTCAAACTTTAGGCGTTGTCCCAATTATATTCAAAAAAATTTTGTCTCATAAAAGATTTCCCAACTTTTATTTTTGTCCTAAATTTACCACAGTTAACTTTATATCTGAAATGATCGTTAGTGAACATACGTGGAATGCTACGTCATAATGAAATTCTCTTCAACAAGCTGATATGGATAAATAATCCACAAAATCACGTCTTCTTGAATGAGCAATTAGAGTTTGGCTTTTCAATTGCTCTCACTCTTTTTCGTTTCGTTTTATCTCCTTTTCATCTCGTTCAAATCTTCCACGGTGCTCACTTCTCCATCTCTTGTGCTCAGAGTTCTCCATCTCTTGCGCCAGTCAGAGCAATAATAATTTATGAAAAAACCATTGTCTTATCCAATATATGAAATATCTAACCAACAAATTTCAAAATTTCTCAACCGAGAGATATTCGAACGTCTCGACCACGAGCTCTCCAAACGCCAGAGATAAAGAAGTGAAAGCCACTGAAGATTCAAACGAGATAAAAGAAAGACGAGATGATACGAAAAAGAGTGAGTAATTGAAAAGTCAAACCCTAATTGTTCATCTAAGAATACATCATTTTGTAGATTATTTGTCAATGTCAGTTTGATAAAGAGAATTTTATTAATAGCATGGCATTTCATGTAGGTTTACTAATGGCCATTTCAGATAGAAAAATAATAGTGGTAAATTTGGGACAAAAACAAAAGTTTAAGGTTTTTTATGAGACAAAAATAAAAGATTGGGATTTTTTATAAGACAAAAAAAAGGTTTTGGATATAATTGTCCCAACACTTAAAGTTTGAGATTTTTTTAGATATTAGGCCCTGCATTAAACCGGTGCTTCTTCTAGCCAAGCCATCCATTTTTGGCATTACTTAGTCAATAAGAACATTTTCAAAGCTGACATATACAGGTAGCTGTTAGTTTGATTTACCATTTGTTTCGGAAAGAAAATCTTTCCAATCTCATTTCTTAAAATTTGTTCCTATTCCCAATTAAAATGGTTGATGCAAATGATTCATCACGCTATAATTTATTTTGGCATAGATCACACCTGATTCTTAATGTAAGCAGCTACTGGCTCAATTGTTTGAGCTCATCTATTAGGCACTTGCATAGTCAGCTCTTAGTGAGGTTCCAATAAAAATCGATTTAATGGTGGGATTCCAAATCGAGACCTCTTTGACTTCTTAAATTTGATTGAGACTTAATTGACAATGAACTTAGGCTCCGTTTGTTCGCGAAAAATATTTTTTTTCATTTTTCAACCTTTAGTTTGCTTGAGAAAATGAGTCAAGGGAAAACCTATGCTTAAATTTAAAAAAAAAAATTATTCTTTTTAAAAATCTTTTTTCAAAATATGATTAGGTATGAACGCTTGGATTTGAAACTTTACGTTTGGGCATGGAAACCCCAACACTAGTTCCCAGGTCCACAGCATACAAGACCATGTCTCCAACACTCGAGCCTAGGTCCATCGAGGCCGAACTAAAGACCTTGGTGCCCATGCCCAAATCCCAACGCCCATGCTCTAGTCCATCAAGATCGAGCCCGAGACCCCGGTGCTCGTGGTCCGAGTCCTCGGTGCCTGTGCCTAGGTTCATTGAGGTTGGGCCTAAAGCCCTAGTGCATGATGCCCCTACATCCAGGACTAGGTCCACAAAGGCGGCGCGCAAGATCCTAGTATCCTAGCTTGGATTCCCAACACCCAGGCCCCGATCTGCAAAGGCCATGCCCGAGTCCACAAAGGTCATGCTCGGGTCCATTGAGGCCAGACCTAAGACCTCGGTGCCGCGGTCCAGTCCATCGAGGCCAGGCTTGTGACCTAGGTGCATGTGCCCCAATCCCCAAAACTCAAGTCAAGGTCCATCGAGGTTGAACCGGAGACTCTAATGCCAGTACTCGGTTCCCCAATAGCTTATACGCAAGTTACTAGTGTCCGAATAGTATATATCTATTTTGAAAAATCAAATCAGATTTTCTATATCAAACAACGTAAATTATTTTCCTATTCATTTTCATATTTCAGCCAAACACTAAAAAATATTGTCATTTTCTTGAAAAATGACTTCTTAGCAAAAAAAATTTCAAAAAATGTCACATTTTTCGAGAAACAAACAGAGCCTAAAGGTGCATTTATTTTACTAAAAACTTCACGATAAAGGAAAATAATTTTCCATAAAAAATAGTTTTCTATTTGTTCTATGATTTAGGAAAAGTGTTTTCCTTCTTACTAGAAAACAAAATTGTTTTCTCCCAATCTAAACTTATTGTTTTTAGTTCATGAAAAATGCTTTCCGTAAATCGATTAGTTTTCCATTACTCAAATATTGGAAAAATCAGAAAACAAATTTTCAAAAATAATTTTCTTTCAAACAAGCAGACTCCTAATGCATTAAACATAATTCCTCTTTGTGTCAAATAGTGACCTGGCTAATTTTCACACACAAAAATAGATATATTTCCGGGATCTCGTCAAAAGTGGATTGCTCACGACAAAACTAGTAGATTTGTTGGTAACCATTTAACTATTTCCTCAAGATCTAACTAGGAGGAAGCGAATTTAAAACGGTACATTCTCAAGTATGGTTATTTAATCTAGGAAAAAGGTATATTAGAAAGATTTAATTTAAATCTAAAATGTGAATGAGCTTCATGAGAAAAGACCAGAGTGGTTGATCCTTTTGGATTATTATTTTATCAATTATTTGCTAAAAAGACATCCTTTTGAAAGGGTATACGCTTAATCTCGTGAAGAATCAAATTGGTACAATGCGCATTGTCCACACATGCATGCACATTCCTCGACCACAAAGTTCTCCATTATGAATTTGCATTCTGGAGAGAGAAATTTTCTCCTTTTGGGACTTCCACGAGCCCTGAATTTGTCCCTCCAACATGCTCATCCTAGAAAAGAATTTCATATAGTTCTCATCCAATCTATAGACTCTATGCATAGCAACATATAGGAGGAGACACATCGACCTTGCTCTTGATAGATCCGGCTATGAAATTGTTCCTAAGTTTGTCGAGAGTTAATTTTAGATGCAATTCATCAATTGAGAGCTGCTAAACTTCAAAATCATCCCTCGTCTGCTCCCATTCATAATATACACTCACGTGTACATTCATACTTGTGCATGCTTTTGTCTGTGGGGAGAAGAAAAACAGTGCATGTGTGATTGGCATGAATGGAGTGAGAGACTTACATCTGCAAAAATACGAGGACTATGATCTGACCATGCAACATTATCTAGCTAATTAGCGTCTTCATCAATGCAATGTACACCACCATAACAAGGATTGGGACTAGGACAGAACAGAATTAAGTACCCTCTAATGATGCAAATTACAAGACCGCTACATAATTCAAAAAGCGTCTCCAGTGGACCTTCAGTCGATTTGACTTTCCACATCCAGATGCATCATCGTAGTCCCAAGATCACCCATTTCATGCAGAGAGCTCTACGAATACATAGTGGATTAATGAAGTAACGTCCTGCCACTTAAATCAGCAGTATTCAATGTGACGAGTTACAACATACATCAAAACTAGTGAAGAGTGCAATTGGATAGCTAACCAGAATGAGATGCTCTGAGAAGCCGCTATAAATTATCAACGTCCAAAGGGTAGGTTGTAATGCTACTTAGCTCTGTCTCGTCCATCTTTTTGCACACATATATGAAGTGAGAATCTGGATCTTCCACCACAAAATCAGGTGGAAGTAAACCCTTATCAGTAAGAGGCACAGGTTCCAGACATGACCTTGATGTTGAACTATTGTTTGCCGGCTTCTGAAATCCTGGTCTGGCTGTAGAAAAAATGAATAGAGAATACTAACAACAAATTCTCTATTTACCTACTGACTTAAACTATATGAGGAAAACGACTATTTAGTAAACTAGAAATCGAGGAAAGTCACAACCAGCAATGTAAACCAAAGATGAGCTGCAAATTGCAATAGAGCAACTTGATATGAAAATTTAGTTTGTGATTCTTCTCTCTGTTATGCGCTTTGTAATGACAAGCGCCAAAAGAATATACTTATGCCGGAAAAATCCACAGGGATTTCAAGTCCAATCAAGAGCACCAAGTTGTACTTTAAACTAATGCATGTGTTTTACGCAATACCACAGAACCAACTTAGTGATGACTAATTAGAGTAGTCAGACGATCTCATGCTTTTAGGAGAAATATGATATAAAACAACTGGCCAGAAAGGAAAAGTATATAAAACAAGCTCTACAATGATCCCATGCCTGTAGATATAATAGATGTCGCTAATGGTTAAGTTCAATTACAGCTAGTTTCTGCAGATTGTCAGGACATATTGGTCATATTCTTCCATTTTAAAAGGGATTTCTCTCCTGATCAGAAGGACTTACGTATGATGTACAGAACAATTTGCCAGTTGTATACTGGCAGGTTCAAATGAAGCATCCTCACACTCGGATCACCATAGGTAATCTGCAAATCATCATCTATTTTTTAAACCTAAAACTAGAAACGGATATGGCCAAGATAAGCTTAACATGTTGCATTTAATTACCAGCATGTAGATTCCTCCAGCTTTAAGAAGTCTACAAGCAAGGAACAAACATAAGTGAGGACAGGAGCAATTAAAAGAGAAGATGGACTGCGTCTTCCAGAAGAAATACCGATGAAATTCTAAAAGAACATAGAAAGAAGAAGTCAGAAAGGGAAATCATGTACACGACCTGCTCACCTCTCCTAGCATTCGAGCAGCACTTGTCAGAGCATCAGTGCCACACTAATCAAGAAAAGCACAAATTAAAAAAAAATGCCAATGAATGAAATTACTGAGTATGTACTCACTACTCAGACAATTAAATAAGCAACATACCATCAAGGAATCAAGAGTTCCTGGTCCCATGTTAACAAGCCATGTGAATGCATATCTCAGAATAAAAAAAACAGATTACGATCAGCACGGCAAGATCTTGCAAATTAGAGGAGTATTTATTGAGGGGGAGAACTTTAACCTTTATCGATGACACTGTCAAATGACTCATCTGGGAAGAAGCTCATGTCCCTAACATCCATTTGCATGTCTATCGAGCTTCATGAAGGAACAATAACCAGAATTTGGAAGCAGCAGGAGAAAGGTATCCGAAATCAATTATAGAAAGCTAAAAGGATACATTTAAGCTGAGGGATGCATTCATATTTTCTTCTCATCATTTCAATAGCCACTGAGGAAATGTCAATGTTCGTTATGTCTTCATACCCATCCTTTACCATGTCTTCGGACAATACTGCAAATAAGAAGAATTTTTATAAGAAGATCATCTCAAATTACAGGAGAATGCCACAACTCTGCTGTAGTAACTTCTACAGAACCTCCATCAGCTTTTATAATATATATTACTTCTCCTATCAATACAACAAACCCAAAATTCAAAAGTTTCAGATGACTTTGGTTAACAATATGTTAGTGAGAAACAAAAAAGTGACTCGAAAATCAAAGTACATTCTTTAGTGACTATAGATATGTCTCTGCATTGAAGAATACAAGCTAGGTACTCCTCTGTTGCAATAGACTAACCATAAAAGATTGGTTAACAAGCAAGTATGGTGAAAAAAAAACTGAGGTTGGAGACTTGAGAGGTGTTTCTACCTTATGGTGGAGAAATCTAGAGTTGTGTTACTTTCCTTCCTGTGTCTTTAATAAGAACCCAGACAGAGATGATCGGATGAGGATTCCCAAAGTGCAAAAAAGATTAATTTCCTCTTTTACAATTGATAAAAGAAAATACTCAAAAATTTATATTTCTCTAGCACTATCAATCAAGCGCAAAAGTTTGTGAAGATTAGACATCTAAAGAATAGAGAAAATGGATGTTTATCATAAACCATAACGATTTAAATTTATCCAAGAATGCTTGCGTTATTGCCATTTATCTAACTACCCAAGACAGGCAGTCAATCTAGAGCTCTCACATCCCCAGCAATATTCCAACCCAATCCACCCATTTTTGTTCATTGATCCATCATGAACACAGTCATAGATATACCAAGGAAATATCTACACATGTGATATAAAAGAACTTGCCAAAAAGAAAATGATATAAATCAAGCTCCACAATGAATCTGATTAAGAAAAAGAAAACTAATAATGGTGAGCGAAAGAATCTCCTGACGTCAACAAACCTAAGAAAGAATAATGTAATTGAAGTGGCGCAGTGGCAAAATTGAAAAGACCTTCCTGAGTATCCACAAGCACAAGGGCAGGAGCAAGGCAAATAACAACATGAGTATGGTATGAGGTCGGTTTAGCATCTAAAAGCACTGCCAGAAGTGCCAGAATCCTTTTGACCTCAGGAAGAACAGTAAATAAGCAGAGGAAACAGCAGAATAGCCTAACTTCGAGAATGGTTAACCATTGACATCACGATACTTGGTCCCTTATTTCACTCATCCATCTCTTTTACCTACAGAATGACCATATGTAGAAAGCTAACACTTACAAAAACAGATTCAATTCAAAGCTCTCATACTTCCGTGCCGAAAAGTCGCCTTCTTTATCTTGTAGCATAGTAATTGTCTTCCGAGCTTTTAAATTCTGCATACCAAATACAGACTGACAGCCTAAAGTGCCACCGGATAGAGTTATAATTTCCCATAACCATCGCAATGCAGAAAATATAAAGCTCAAAGCCTCGAATACCATTTTCAAGATGTAATTCCTCGACGTATTGCAAGAGCAGAGTTTCACCAAAAACATATGTGGACAGATACTGGAAGGATACAACCAGTGAGTTTAACTTACGGCCAGGCCAATTATCAATTCAAAACAGAAAAACAAAACAATTTTCATGTCCTCGAGGGAACAGAATTTGGAAAACAAATCCAAATCAAGAATGCAATTAAAACCATGTAGATTGATTCAGGTCCAAGGTTCTTAGTCCACGGCACAATAAAATCAGGAAAACAAACTCGGACCAGTAACATATAATTTTCCGCTCGATCCGTAGTAAATTTCCAATAACTAACTAGGGGGTTTCCACCAGCAAGATCCCAGATTTTCCCCTAAAGACCCCAAATTTGAACCTGTTCTCCCATACCCGGTTAGCTTTCAAGCAGATCGAAACAAAGCGACCCCACAGCGAGCATTGAGGACGCTAGAGAAAGGCAGGAAGGAGCCATGACGGAGCAACAGAGAGAGAGAGAGAGCGAAGAGGCGAGATCACGTACGGGCGTTGCCACATCCAACCATGAGGATGCGAGAGGAGAAGCTGGGGATGTACATGCGAACGAAAGGACGAAGGCCGGAGTAACGCTGGTACCACTCGAAATGGCCCATCTCTGCTTCCTGCACGTAGCGAGCGTCCCAGTACACGGCGTCGCCATAGTTGTACGTGTTGCAGGTCGACACGTCCCTGTACATGCTCCTCCTCCTTCGGCTCCTCCTTCTCCTCTTCCTTCGGCTCGGTCGCTGGTTCGCTTTCGAGGGAGTCGGTGATCTGGTGCGATTTCTGCTGCGCTTCTTTATTTGTGTGGCGTCCGAGTGCGGGTTAGGTTGGGCCTGTGGCGAGAGAGACAATCAAGGAGAGGGAGGGGTGTGCGATTTTTAGCCATTCGTGCGTGCGATTGTTGTTTGCTAACGACTTAAGGTTGTTGGCGGTTTTTGTGGGGGCGTCCTATCTCCTGCGCCTTACATCAGTTGGCCCTGCTGCTTCGGGAATTTTCATCTATTATTACTTCACCCCAAAAGTTCCCAAATGGTAAAAAAAAAAAATCTTCTAAGTTTCAAGAAAATATGAAAAGTTTTGAACACTCCCCTTGTGAATATTTGAAAAAGATTTCAAGAATTTCATGTTTTATGAGAATCAAAAATACGATTATCACGAACTTCACGAATGGGTGAGAATTTGAAATTGAAATTGAAAATCACCCTTTTTCTCTTCTTTCGTTAGGATCAAATTTTGACATCCCTATCTACGGTCCCATCCCCACCAATCCCTGACCATCAAAGTGAGTGAGGGTTTGAGATATCAACTCACTCGGAAAAGCATTTTACATAGTCATATTAAAAACATGTCATGAACTCATGGACTAACATATATTCATTAGGATTGTATTTTCCCCTTTCGAATGAAAAGCGACTGTCTTACTTCTTCACATATGAAGTACGATATGTGTATAAGGTGATTCTCGTGTAAGGCTCTCAAATAAGGTCAAGAAGATCAATTTACCCTGAGATCTAAACATTCTAATCTCACGAATGAAGACGGTTACGGTGATGGAGGCAGCCATCTTCGTACTCTAAAGTCTAGAGAGAGAAGAAGTGAAAAAAATGACAGAAAAAAAAAATTTGAAAACTAAAAAAAAAAAAGTAAAAAAAGAAATATGAAGGAGTAGAGGGAGAAAAGATGGGTAAAAATGATTTCCTCTTTTAAAAAGAGAAAATCATTTTTTTAAATTTTTAGCGTATTTTTTTTAATGATGAAAAATATTTTTTATGATCAGCTTAATTTCTGCCTTTCCAACGTTGAAAAATGGAGAAAATATTTTTTTAAAAGATGTTTTTCATGAAAAAAACGGAGTATTGATATCTAAACATTCTAATCTCACAAATCGAGCCGCCGTCCCTCTTCCATTGCCCACTCCCTCTACCTATCTCCCTCCATCATTTGATTTTTACCCTAAAGTTTGCTGACGTGGCTCCTGACATGCACGATCACACTAGCATCTTCTGATCTCTCTTCTTTCCTTATTTCTCCCGAACTCCTTTTGCAAAGTGGCACCCTGCGACGTTCCATCAGCCACCACCTTGTTGGCGTCTCCATCCCCTCAACCACCACCAACCGCAGTTGCCCAGTGCCCGCCACCATCCACGTCTCTCTCTTCTCCGAGTTTGTGCTCTCCCTCCCTCTCCCTCCACCTCGTGACTGAAGATTTAAGGAAGTATGGACCATCTCCCGCACCACAACCACATGGTTGCATAGAAAAAAATGTCCAAAAAATCATAAATTTATTGCACTTTTATCAAATTCAGTCATAAATTTTTAAATTTTGCTAATTGGGTCCTAAACATTTTCATTTTTTGCCAATTGAGTCAATCTAGTCAATTTTGATAAAAAAATCGCTAACGTAAACATCAATTATCTTACGTGGAACAATCAGCGCCAACGTAAACAATTTTAAATGATTTTTTGAATTTATATATTTTTTGGTTTTTCCTTTCCTTTTCTTTTTTTTACCTTTTTATATTTTGGACTGAGGGCCGGCAAGGGTCATTAGCCGTGGACCCTCACTAGCTTCGACGAGGGTGTGGTGATCCTCACCTGATACCCTCACCGGCCACAATAGGGGCATCACCTCTCTATGGCCAGTGAGGGCCTACCCTCGCCATATCTAGGCTAGGCGAGAGTGTGGCGGCCCTCAACCTAATCTAATGAGGTTGTCCCAGCCCTTGACTATGGCTAGCGAGGGTTTGCCAGCAACCCTAGCCAACCCTTAGTTCAAAAAAAAGGTAAAGAAGAGAAAATAAAAACAAAACGAAAGGAAATTATAAAAATTCAGAAAATTATTGAAATATTATTGAAAAATGTTCAGATCAGCATCGATTGTGCCATTTAAGATGGTCAACATTTAGGCCTGTAATTTCTGGTTAAATTTTGGCCGGATGGATTTAATTAGTAAAATGTGAAAATATTTAGGATTCAATTAACACAATTAAAAATTTTAAGATTGAATTGGCAAAAGTGAAATGGGTTAAGGATTTTTTGATAATTTTTCCCGAAAATTGTATCTGAAATATTCGGCTAAATAAAACTGGACACTGAACAGAAGTCCTCTTGCAGTATTCACACGTCCTGTTGCACCAAATGCTATGCACACTACACGTGTCCTCTCTCCATCTAATTCACCACTCTCTCTTAGAGCGAGTGCCGCCATATATATGGCAAAAGAAATGTGGCCATCTCTTCCCCGAAACACACAGGTGAAGAAGTGAGCATAACATAAAAGGCAAACATGGAAAGCAAAGCGCATCGAGTCGACGACGAGTCCCGTGATCGAGCGAACGAGGAAAACGCAAGAGCCCACGTTGGGGACGACCACGCGGAGAAGGATAAGGAGAAAGCGGGCGAGAGAAGGAGGAGGAGGAGATGCCGTTGATGGCACTGAACCACGTGTCGACGCTGTGCAAGTCGGTGAAGGATTCGATAGAGTTCTACAGGAAGGTGCTGGGGTTCGTGCTGATCGAGCGCCCCCAGGCCTTCGACTTCGACGGCGCGTGGCTCTTCAACTACGGCGTCGGCATACACCTGGTCCAGTCCCACGACGAGGACCGACTCCCCCCAGACTCTCACCCTTTGGACCCCATGGACAACCACATCTCCTTTCAGGTTATCATCTCGAATTTGACCCGTGTGACCTATTTGTGCTTTTCTATTCTAATGTTACATACTAGTGTGAGGACATGGGTGCGGTGGAGCACAAGCTAAAGGAGATGGGCATACACTACATGAAGAGGACGGTGGACAACGACGAGAGCGGGGCGTCCATCGACCAGCTCTTCTTCACCGACCCCGACGGCTTCATGATCGAGATCTGCAACTGCGAGAACCTCAAGCTCGTCCCCACCAGCTCTCTGGGCAAGATCAAGCTCCCCTCCGACCGGCACAACTAGCCGATCGAGTTGAACAAGGAGGAGTGCTAATTAAGATCATGTGGTTCTGAAGAGACCTTGGAACCATCTGTTGTGAACGGTTGGTGTTGGAGTGCTTGTTCTTAGGTCGTGACAGTCGGGTATCAAGAAAGCTGCATTGTTTGAAATGTGTCTTCGTTTTTTCTCTATCCAAATATAGGATTTTACTTGGTCGACGTATGACAGATGTAACCAGTTGTGCATGCAAGTGCTCGGGAAAGAAAAGGTTGGTTTGTAATTGGTATATCCATTTTGGATATTAGGATGTATTTAGTCCCAGTGTAGATGAAGTCTGTATCGTGCACGGGCAAGGGGAGGCAGATGGAAACCTATTGGTATGATTAGAGTACATAGAGTTAAAAAGATATCATAACTTTCGTACGGTACTGTCTTTGATACCAAAATTTTTTAAGTGATCATTTGAGTATCCCACCAATGGAAAAAAGAAAAGGACCCCTTAATGTCCAAAAACAACTTCTAGCGATTATGGCTTTTTGAATTGATTTTTTTTTTTATTTCGATGTGGCTTATCCTGTTTTTGCTCTCCATTGCAAATTTGATAAGGTGATTTTGTCCAAATTGAGCCCTAATTTGGCTCGATTCCTTAATTTGGGACAACTAAATCTTTAAACAACGTCGTTTAGAAGTGTTATTGCTGAGTTTACCACATTGGGAGTTATATAATATAACATATTAATGTTACGTCGGATTTTTCAATCAGCACTCAAATAGACGATTTTTGACAAATTCGTTGCTTAAGTGATTGCTAGAAAAGTTGTGGTAATAAAGTGAGTACTATACAAAAATTATAATACTCGTGGTATCATTTTTCCGAGTAAATTTGATTGAAGTTCAAGCTTGCCTAAGTGAGTAAATTGCCTTATTTTTACCCTTTATGATTTCGGAGTTTTTTCATATTTCTTTATAAGAAAAAATTGATTTCCATGTAAAAATAGGAACCGTTGGTGTAGAATTGCTCGTTTCGGTATTTTGGCCTGGGTTAGTCCATGACATATTGTAGTTTAGAGCGACTATTGATTTATCAAATATCGTAATTTCAAGGTTTGAAACATTTATTCGACCTAAAATTTGTGAGAACCTCTCACAACATATAGATGTTGAAATGCATTATCATATTTTACTTTTCATGATTATCTTTTAAATTTAAAGGGGTGTTTGTTTGAGTTTTAAAAAGTTTTCCATGAGTTAATTTGGACTTTCACGCATTTGATTTGCTGAAAATAATCAAAAACCATTTACAGTCAAAGAAAATATACATACCTAAAGTTAGTAAAATGAATTTCCTAATCTAAAAAGGGGAAAGCATTTTTCTGAAAAATAATTTTCCGAAAAGCACCTTCCTTTATTGTGAAAATTTACAAAACTAATTAGCAAAAATCCTTTTACTCAAATAAACGTATCCTTAAACTTAATCATGCTTTTTTCTGCTTCATTTTTTTTTTTTTGCGCAAATGCCTTTTTCAGCTTCATTTACTTTGTTTCAACTCTCTTAATTTTCTTTCGAAAAAAAAAAAAAATCTCTTAATTTTCTCACCTGGAAGGTCCATGTTTTGACAGCAGATCAAGTCCCTCTTTTCGGAACACGATCCATCAGAAAGCTGCTTTTCTATTTGTGGATCAATTGATTGATTCGAACGCGCAAACTCATGATTAAGATCTTTAGTTGAAAATGCAACATCACCATTAAGATTAAGGTTGATGAACTTAGTTTTATTTTACAGTAATTTTATTTTGGCGGGAAATTATAACAGTGAAACTGTATATTATATACCACATCTAATAACCCATTTTATGGCATTTATGTTCCAATTCAAATGTACTAGATACAATAATAAAAAAACCCACCAAATTCAGAAAAAAATAAGCACGTCGTGTGGTATTCCTCGAATGAATCAATAAGCCACGCTTGCACAGTTAAATTTAATTTAGATTTTCTGTAAAATTCAGAAAATTAATATAGTTTTCAAAATTCAAGTTTGTGATGACTTAAAGGCATTTCGCATTATTGAAGGTGAAAATTGAGATTAAAAGTCAAAAGGGGACGTCAATCCAAAATCACACACTTGCGTACACTTGGCATTTCCTGAGTGGCAATGCTGACATATAACACTACAACACGGCAGCCAAACTGGAAATTTGCCGTAATGACAAAATTATCCACAAGCTGCTGTTTAGAGATAACTTGATATGCTTTATGTGCTAATTCAACATTTTTTTTTTTAACTTTTTCGTGACGCAAATAAATTGTTAATTATTTATGTACTGATTAATGGAGTTGACTATATATGTTAACTTCATTCAGAGAGGAAGAAAAAAAGATAAATATTTATGTAACCTTCGACCCACATCAATTCAATATTCATAGTTAAATCAAATTAATTGAAATACGAACCCTGTTTCTTAAAAATTAATTTTATAAATAAAGAATGTTAATAACAAAAAATTGCAACAACAAAATTACTTAGTAGGGTGCTCTTAAAAGATTTATCCTCACTTCTTGTATAGATACTTACATCGTTTAATTTCAAAATCGGTTGTCTATTATACATATGGTTAAAGTCAAAGCAGTGAAAATTGTAGCCTAACATGTGGCATCGAGTAATGATTTGTCATTTGCCAGTTTCTATCTATTATTGGATTTAAATTACAATACAAAACTGAAGACTTTATCTCTTATTAACTTTAGAATTAAGCAAAAAAGATAAATTAGAGAAACCATTTTTTTTTATCATTTTCCAATTTATATATCCTACTTATATTAAGTTTAGATATTAAAAATGGATAAAGTGGAAGTATGTCAATATGTTATCTCTTTATTAGATTAAAGTCCGGAAAAAGATAAACTAGAGAAAGTACTTTAAATTATACATACTCTACTTACAAGGCATTCTTAAATGTACTTGTAAACGAAAATTTGCGCCATATTGAGGCAAATAATCGGGTCTAAACTTTAATAAATAGACAAATGATGCCGTTTGTATTTTAAAAAAAGGAAAATACCAATGAAAATCGTTAATTACGCCCACTGTAACACCAATACGTATCTATCTACCACACAAAAAAATCTAAACTTTGCCCATCGAGACATTAATATGCTAAAGTTTTTTCTAACGTACTCCAAATTTATACTTGTATGACAAAATTACCTTTTTTTCAACACTAAAAATCATTATCTTTACCCACGATGACACTTTTATCCCAAACCTTTTTTTTTTATATCATCAATGGCCCACACTATCACCAATTATCGAGGGTGTTTTTGCCAAAATTTATTAGGATTTTCTTAGAGTCCAAAGTTTAGGAGTTTTTGTGATAGACAGATGGCGTATTTTTGTTACATTGGTCTAAGTTGAGGATTTTGATAACATAAAGAAATTTTAGCTTATCAGGTCACAACGAATATAGTTTAAGGTCATTGGTGTCATCCAAAGGAAGTTTAAGGCAGTAAGTGTCACTTTGGGCATGGTAATAAAAAAAAATGTTTAGAGCATTTCAATCACTCTTAAAAAAAATTATAATAATGGTTTTAAGGAAATCCATTCAATTTATACCATTATGCTCCATATTTAAACACATTATCTATAATATGAAACTATAACTTGTGTTATTTGATAAATCTCACTTGGAGAAAGTAAATCGCCGTCGTTTAAAATAATTACGTTTAGGATTTCATTTATAGACTATTTATTTGCATGTATTTCACTCATTAAAAAAATTGATGTAGCTTGGGATCAAATATAGCCTATTTCTTCATATCAAACTCACTTGATTATCATAGAATCAAATTTCTTAAATAAAATTTAAAATAGAAAAACTTAAGACATTCGAATACCACTCTAAATATATATGTTATTCATAATAAATTACCGCTAACTAAAGCATAACTATTTATTTTTTTTGAGTAGTTTGATTTAGTCAGATAGCAAATTACACTGAATAAATAATTTCACTTAGGTTGAGAAATAAAATTGTTTTAGTAAACAATGGCTAATTTATAACACGATGCATAAAATCAGTGTGAGGATAGTAAACATAATAAATACCTCCGTTAATGTAATATTGTAAACATTTTAATATTTGTCTCAAACTGACAGTAAAACATTTAAACAAAAGACAATTACATCCGCAATTCAGTTAAAAAAATTAGATCATTTCTATTTTAATATGTTTTTTTACTTTTCAAACAAACATATTTCAAATATTTTAATTTCATGCATTGAGAAAACTCAACATTACAACGCTTTTTTTTTTTTTTTCGTCACGTCGCATCTCCTATTAATAGATTAATAATAATTCGAAAATATGCGTGTAGATCGGCAGGCTACGTAATTACATACATATATTTATATAGTTCTGTGGAGTTCATCTTAAGATGTAAAATACAGGAATTTGAAATTTTGCGAAAAGCCCGACACGAAAATTGCGATTGTTTTACCAAAGCGTTACCACACTCGTACGCGAAAAATAAAATCTTAATACAATCGAAAGGACGACGATAATATATTATTATTATTCCGTCTCAGTGATACAGAGGAACACAAAAATCAATCGTTTGTCTCTGTCGCTCTCGTCTCCCTCCTTCCCTCTCATGCACAGATCAGATCACGCAAACCCTAGATCATCATCAGATCACCAAGCGCCCCCCCTCTGAAATTCTCTCTCTCTTTCACTGTATCCATTCGCCGATTGATCCGATTGGTTTCTGCTGTACCAATAAATCCGTAATTTGAGTTTGTTTGTTTTTTTTTTTTTTTTCTGTCCGCGGTTCTGCAATTCCGGAGATGGCTTGCATAAAGGGTGTGAGCCGGTCGGCGTCGGTGGCTATGGCGCCGGACGGCGGTTACTTGGCGACCGGGACCATGGCGGGGGCGGTGGATCTCTCCTTCAGCTCATCGGCCAGTCTCGAGATCTTCGGGCTCGATTTCCAGTCGGACGATCGAGATCTTCCCCTCATCGCCGAATCACCCAGTTCCGAGCGCTTCAATCGCCTTTCTTGGAGCAAGAATGGATCCGGCACCGATGAATTCTCCCTTGGGCTAATCGCTGGTGGCCTCGTTGATGGCACCATTGGTCTTTGGAACCCACTATCTCTGATCCGGTAATTGAGAATTGTTTGATTTGATTTCGAGTGTGAATTGGTGTTTTGGAGCGGAGATCTAGGTTAAGCGTTTGTTTAGCTGGTGAATACTTGTTCTTGGATGCAATCGCCGTTTCTCGATTTGGATACTGAATGGGATTTGAGGTCTTTAGTCTATTGGAGTGATGATGTAATAGAATGGTGGTAATGTTGAGTTCCGGTATGAGTTATTCCAACCTCCTCCTCATGAACTGGTGAATATTGTTGCGAGAAACCAGTTAGTCTTGAAATGAGTATCCATACGAAAGAAGGGTCCATAGGATCGAATCCAATTCACTTTCTTCTCTCAGTCAATTGCAGAATAAAGAATCAAGGACTGCTGTCTATGTTTGTAGTTTCTGTATAGCTGGATTATTGTCTTGGTTCAGAAGAAGAGGAGACTACACTTTTGAAGAATTCATCTTTGAATTGAATAGTTTGGCTTACAAATTCTTCTCCTTCATCTATATCTAGAATAATGTGCGTCCCTTAGTATCTGTACTGGTATTTAGCGATGTTATAATGGTAGAGTAGAATCAATCCAAAAATTGTTAGTTGAGGTTAGGTATCTGAAGGGAAGTCCTTTCTGTTATTGCCCACTTGTCGGGTCTTATTTGAAGTCATGTTTTGGAACTCTAGGGCCTGTTTCATTGATGTGAAATTTCAAAATTTCCATTCTGTTCTCATTTAAGAATGAAAACACCACTGAAACTGTGTTTGGAGGGTTTAAATGAAGACATGGTAACCTTGTTTTTGTTTTTTAGGCACAAAATAGAAAACACCTTTCTGGTGTCTCACTGTTTTCAGTCCAAAATGAAAACACATTCATTTTGGACTGATATACTTGTTTTTCATGTTGTCTTAGGCTCTTAGCTTCCTCAAACTCATTTTAAGAAAAGGAACAATTATACCATTTCTGGTTAGTAAAGGGAAAGAACTTTTTAAAATTTTATTTTAAATTGAAGCATCAAACAGATTTTGTTTGACTTTCTAAACACTTTTTCAGAATAGCGGAGAACGAAAAATGAGAAGTGTTTTCATTCTCTTTATTTATGGAAAAGGTAGCCGAAAATGTTTCTCGAACCAAAAGGCCCCCTCATATTCTCATTTTGGTGTGGCATTATAGGATGAACGACTTGGACAAGAATTGAGTGATGATGTTCATTCAAGAAATATGGTCAAGAGCAGTAGTCGATCAAGGTTGATTTCAATTTTATGTTGCCCATTTAGCTGAGTTAAGGGCTTTTTCAAGCTGCATTTATCCATTTTAGTTCTAGGTAATTAATTTGATAATTTTTTTCCTGATAGTTTAATAGATTTAACTGTAGATGACCAAGGGGGTAGGGAAACCCATATGCAAAACTAGCTCAAAATACTAAACCCCTATAGAAAAAGCTCACAAAACCAAAAAAGAGCTCTCACATTAAATATATACACCAATGCATGAACATCCATATGCAAGTTTCTACTATACCAAAAGTTTAAAACTTTAATTCAATTATCAATCAAAACAAAACTGGAAGATTTCTCTCCATCAAAAGCTCTCTTGTGCTGTTCCTTCCAAATCAACCAGACAACAGAGAGAGTAGATGAATTTTTTTTTTGGTGGAGATTATTTAGTCTTCTGGAGTAAGATCATTCAAATAACCCATAATCGAGTGCTCTCTTATATCAGAACTGCAGTCGTTTTTATGCAAAGTGAAAATGTCATTTGGTTGGAGTGCCATATGCTGAGATTAAAGAAGTAGGATCCCTGAGTTGGTTCCCTATTGGTTTTAAAGAGAAAATTGTAGATGTTCATCTCCATTTTCACCACAGGAGTTGGACCAGAACTATATTGTTCGGGTCTCGTCGTTAAATATTTGATTTAGCTGCTTGATTCTGTCGTGTTGGCTTTAGTTTCTACCTTTGTCTAAATGTTTCTATTCAGACAATTGACTTTTATGAAGGTTCCATCCTATAGTGTATTAAGACACCTATATAATAAGTCTTGCCTGGTCTTCACTTTGTTAACTCACTTGAGGATGTGGTTGGTATTGTTTTGGAAATATTTTCTCTTGGAGACCTGGGAGTAGTGTTTCCCCATTCTAACTTTGTATTGCATCCTGTCTTGTTTTTGAAATGAGACATGTCATAACTTGGAGGAGCTAGGGGCGAAACTACTCAGTCTTTTATTTCTCTCTTCATCTCTTTACCAATCAAGAAAAGTGCCGCTAGACCTAGTAATTTAGCCGTTCAACTCCTGCTATTTCTCTGAAGCTGGCCCGTGATTTTCTCTCTTCTTTTGTTTGGTTTTTCAACAAAATAGTGATAATCCAGATCTGCATCCACTGATTTGTCAAAATCAAGAGTCAATTCTCAATGAGAGTGATCAAAAGCAAGCTTTTAAAGAAATTTCATTTCCAAGCTTCATCTTATCAAGCTTTAGCCTTGAAGCTTTGGTTAATCTTGAAGACGTCTCTTGAAGCTTCTTCAAGCTTGTTATGTGGTGTGTTTTGTAGCTTTGGAAATGTCTGTTTTAGTTTTTGGTTCCAATTCAGTGATCTAGATGCAATTTGAAGGGTGTAACCTCCTTGATTTCCCTTTGTTGAGGGGTTTTAGCTGGCATTTGGCTTTTTAATCAAGAAACATGAGTATCAAGTGCATATTCTTAAATTCTTTTCACACCATGTTTGAAAATAACTTAAACAGAATTTATTTTCAGTCAGCATTCTTGTAAAATTTACCTTTTCCCTGTGGTAACATATTCTCAAGAACGAAACAACAACAGGATTTGAAAAAGTATTCTATACTTGTTTTCCGTGCAAACTCATGCTGAAAGTATTTTCTGCAACAGAATGCAGTCTTATAGCATATATCGTGAAGTAGCCTGATAAATGCCAGTTAAAGCTGGTTTGAGAAGGGGGACATATCATCCAATTACATGGCCCATTTGATATCATGTTAAGTGATAAGAATCCATGCACTTTAATAATGAGTAAAGTGGATAGGTGAATGGTTGTTAATGTGGCCTGGATATTGTTAAGATCAATAGGGTGATTAGATGTATCCCCTTTTTTTAAGGCTGAATAAATATCATGTGCTTTTGACATTATTTTCGTAAGTAGCTGAGCTGTCTATTCCTGTGGACTTCTGTGCTGATTATTGATTTGCAATAAAAGTCTCAGTTGGTGTATATTGGTATTGAGACTATTGTTTTGTTTGGAGGAAGTATAGTCAGGATTCTGTATGTAATGTTGTTCCCTTTTCAGTTCTGGGGCTGGTGATAAGGCAAGCGTAGGACAACTTTCTAGGCACAAAGGACCTGTAAGTCTCCTTGTCTTCCTCTTTTTCTGTTCACCGCTTGTTATTGGCTCTCTTCTTTTGATGCTTAGGTTTATGGTATGGTTATGTTGATTTCTCGATTTAGGTTCGCGGTCTTGAGTTTAACACCATTGCACCAAGCTTACTTGCTTCTGGGGCTGATGATGGTGAAATTTGCATTTGGGATTTGGCTGCACCAAGAGAACCTTCTCATTTTCCTCCTCTCAGGGTATGTTGGGATCTGAGGATTTTTAACACAGTTCACTTGCTTATGAATCTATTTATATTCTTTCATATTATACAGGTTTGTCTTGTCATGTTATGTAATGAATGGATACTTTTTCCCAATAACAACAAAGTTTTACACCACTAGGTGGGACATAGTGGATCTTTTTAATCAAGGCATTTATCAGTTAGGAATTAAGGTCTGGATTTGTTTGGTATAATTTTAACTAATGGACTAAACAGATGTATTTGAGGATTGTTTTGCCCACAAGCCACTGTAGTGAGCACGACCATGCTAGTGTGTATTAGATTCATGAGAGAATGTCCTTGCATGTGAGCTGGTTTGTCTCTGATTGTAGTCTCGGCGGTTTTTTCTAAAAAGTGTGCCCATTGTCAGAACATAATCAGACTTCTGCATGGAATGCATCATTTACGATCCCTGATGCATTGTCCTAAGCATGACATGAAATGATGCCCAAATAGGTTGTGTCTTGGCCGGGCCTTGACATTTTGCATCTTACTCTGGTCTCTTGTATGAAACGATCTCCTACTTATATTGCGGAACTGGCAAATTTCCAATTGTACTGGCATCTCTTTCCTGATGTTGATTGTTGAAAATGTTATTTTCATGGTCCGGCCTTTCATGCGTATTGTATTGGTGGTTAAAGTTCACTTAATTATAGACACAAGAATGCAAATCTGTAACTTGGAGTTATGTATTTGTCCATAAATGCTCTTTTAAGTTAGCAGTATTGATTAACTATTATGCCTATAAGGAAGATGAAGTTTTAAGGGTAAGTTAGCTGAGGCATCTGAGCCAAGTCTTTATATTTTTTCTTGCAGGGTAGTGGTTCTGCTGCTCAAGGTGAAATTTCATTTTTATCTTGGAATAGCAAAGTTCAACATATATTAGCCTCCACTTCTTATAATGGGACAACTGGTGAGAAAAAAAGATATTATTCATTTCTTCTTTTTATATTCGTAAGTGCTGTTTGTCTTCTTTGTGGTAAAAGTCTAATTTCTTGCTTTTCAGTTGTATGGGATCTCAAGAAACAAAAACCAGTCATAAGGTAGCTTTCGACCTCTAGCTTCCTCACATGTATATTTGCTTGGTCTTTATTATCTTTGAAGTTATCTAGACAATACTAAATATGATTTACCCTTTACCAATATGGCAGTTTTTCAGATTCAGTTAGAAGGCGTTGCTCAGTTTTGCAATGGAACCCTGATCTGGCTACTCAACTTGTTGTTGCATCAGATGAAGATAGTTCTCCTTCTCTAAGGGTAATGACCTGACTGCATTGCTATCCCATTTACAAACTCAGGGTACATAGAGCGTGTTATTAATCTCTCGCTGTGCTGGTGTTTTGCACAGCTTTGGGACATGAGAAACACAATGTCACCGGTTAAAGAATTTGTGGGGCATACAAGAGGTACACATCTATGCCGATAGTAGTAGCTTTTGTTGTTATATTAAAGATTTAATAATTCCTAATGTCATAGTGATAGAGGCAGGGAGGAGGGAGAAATTGATTTGGTTGTAGCAGACAAATGCAGAATCCTTAGTATTTGTCTCACGTTAATCTTTTAGATGGATTGATTTGGAAAGTGGTATGAATTAGTAGCTTGCGGTTGCATTTGGTCACCAGGAAATAAAATCACATAGGATAGGATCGGATTGGATCTTTTGTCTAAAAAATACCAAGTATAAGAACAGTTCCGAACCAATTGAGTTTTTGGAGACCTAACTAAAATTGGTCAAAAAGAAAAATCAAATAGATTACAAAAATAAAGCAACAGAATGCTAACAATATAGAAGACAGACGAGCAGAGCATCGTCTCGGTGGTGACAACCACCACGGTGATCACTGTCGACTGCTCGCGAGAGCAGCGCCACTGCTCTTAGCTACCACCTCAAGGAGATTTCCTTCTCTTTCCTTTTTTTTAATTCCTTTTCTTTTACGAAGAAATCATTACCGGTGTTTGTGTGCAGTTAACTTGATGTCATGAGTGTAAATTTTATCTGGTTAGAATTGTCCACTTGATATAATCTCTCTTTGGCTTTTTTTTATTCTTTCTTCCTCTTCTTTTCTTTATGTTGACGAGATGATATAGTTCTTATAGTGGAATAACCATTCTTTCTCGGGAATAATAACGATTTTGCTTGGACATGTGTAATGCAATGTGGAAGTCCAGTTTGCTTCTATGTGTAATCCAAGTTTATTCTTTAGATACCTGGTATGGCGCACTTTTCTTGCTGCAGTTTGTTTTGACATCCTTCTGTCTGTTAGTAAAACATACCATTGTCCACTTGCATACCAACATGAATTTGCTCTTATATCTTGTCATTTCCTCCATTTGCATCTGTTTTCAATGTATTAAATTTTCTGCTATAACTGGGTTGATGGCTTCTCTGCTCATCTCTTCCGCTTGCATATCTGACACCAGGTGTTATTGCAATGTCATGGTGTCCTTATGATAGTTCCTATTTGGTCACCTGTGCTAAAGACAATCGAACCATATGCTGGGATACAGTTACTGGAGAGGTACTTATTATGATGCTGGGATTTGGGTTTTCCCTTTTGTTCTTTTTGCATTTTGTCTTAATAATCCTACCTGTACTAGTGCACATTTTCATGTTCAAACTCTTCTTTTTATTTTGCGTCACTCATTTAGTGGCAATTCTGGCTGGTAGTATGTCAGGCTTTATGTTATTGTGACAATTTCCATTTACTTATGTTTGGCATAGATTGTTTGTGAATTGCCTGCTGGGTCCAACTGGAATTTTGATGTACATTGGTACCCTAAGATACCTGGAGTTATTTCAGCATCTTCATTTGATGGAAAGATTGGCATCTACAATGTTGAGGTATTTCTTTTCCTTTTCTTCTGTGTTGAAAGGTCTGTTTCTGTCTTCACCTTGTTGAGGGCTTAATGATTTCAATTTGAGAATAATAGAGATGGCGAGGTAGAGAAAGACTCAGAGACTTCCTTTCATATGATGCAGATTATTAAAATCGGCGCCAAACATGTTTTCTGGTTATAGATTTCTTTGAGAAATGTGGTCTTTCTATTGCGAAGTGGTTCTGTTGGATCTCAGAATCACGTATACAAGAAAAATACCCACACTATGCCGTGGGACAAAATATAAACGAAGTATTACATCCATTAAGGGCAAAGAGAAATTGTACATCTTTTCATTTATCCCCGAATAGTAAAATGATTGCTTGAAAATAGACAAATGACATTTGATCTCTTGTCGTTGTTTGAATTCTCCAATTTTTTGACATTTTTTTGCATAGCAACCAAGGTTCGCTATATCGTAACTTATTTCTACTAACAAAATAAAAGAATAACATGTGTGATATCATTTTAAGTTATCATTAGATCAAGATTTTTTGTTGATTATGAAAAATTGGCCCTATAACATTTGATAATAACATCGGAGTAGTGAACTTTTTTATCTAAGGTATGAGAAGTACAACGATTTAATTATATGTGAATTTGATTTGGAAATGCATAATAACAAAAGTTGAATCCTATGCTCAATGAAAGATTGAAGGAAAGAATAGAAAAATAAAAAATAAAGAGGAAAACAAAAATAATGAAAGAAGGAGATAGTGGATAACCTCATGTTTTTTTGGTCACATAATCTTATGTTTGTTGAGAAGAAAGGAACAATATCATAAAAGAAAAATGAAAAAAATGAAAAAACTGAAAGAATAAAGGCTGGAATTTCGGCAATTTCTTTAAAAAAAAAAAGACTGGGAAGCCAGCAGGATTCGAACCTGTGGCATCCACACTATAAAAGTGGCCTAGTTCCAGCTGGGCCATGCCTTCCTTTCCCTTTATTATTGTGATAACATATTTAAAAAATTAGTAAGATCAGATGGACCAATCACAAAACAAACACATGGTGAATTCGGGTGCACGCCTGGGCCTTTCTCTTTTGATATATTGTGTTGATGTATTTGGAGATGTCCATTAATATTCTGCCAAATGTATGGATCCATAATTTTGTTTGTAAATATAGACATGTACTCATAAAATCTCCTATTATTTTGCAGGGTTGTAGCCGCTGTGGTGTCGGGGAAAATGAATTTGGTGCTGGTAATGCTATTTTAATGACTGGGTTTTTCTTTTCTGTCGGTCCCTGACAGTTTATTAATAATCCCATGTTTCTGCTACTCTACATATGGTCGTATCTTATAATACCATCTGAGAAATGATTTGTCAACACGAGTACCTTTAGCCAGGTTAAAATTTGTTTGTGTGTGCACATGCCCATGGGCGGGGAAGAGAGAAAGAGAGTACGTTTATCAATTGTTTGGTGTCCTCTTCTCTTGCTCCCCTCTATAATTTGTTTATAAGATATAGTCACTCTTCATCGTGGGTTGATTCTTGCCAGTTGCATGTCTTGACTCAAGCAACACAACAGAAATTACTGAACAAATGAGATGGTTGATTCTCTCATGTAAGAGGGCGAGTTCTGGTCAGATTCTATGATGTGACAACCACAGTGTTCATGCTATTAGTTTTTTTTTTTTTAAATTAATTGTGCACTCATTGGAAAGGAAGCTGAAGATGAGTCAAACAATTCATATACTCTGTTGCTAACAGATCATGATCAGTTTGCATCCTTTTTCAAATTTGTTAATTTGTCTACTGTGGTTCTCTCACACTCTAGAAGTTTAACCTATATTTTCCCACACAGCAACTCTGAGAGCTCCAAAATGGTTTAAACGACCTGTTGGCGCATCCTTTGGTTTTGGAGGCAAGGTGGTTTCATTTCATACTCGGTCAACAGGAGGTCCTTCAGTCAATTCCTCAGAGGTACGTGTTTTTCCCCCTCCAGTACTTTTGCTATTTAGAAGAACTTAACATTTATTTTTTTCAATGTGTTCTTTTCCAGGTTTTCGTACACGATATCGTTACAGAACAAACTTTAGTGAGCCGTTCGTCTGAATTTGAAGCTGCAATCCAAAATGGGGAGAGATCTTCATTGAGAGCATTATGTGAAACGAAGTCTCAACATTGCGAGTGTGTCACTTATTCATTTAAATAATTTTTCTTTTATCTTGTGTGGAGAATAACAATATGTTTCCTAGCAGATCTACGGATGACCGCGAAACATGGGGGTTCTTGAAAGTTTTGTTAGAAGACGATGGAACTGCAAGGTCAAAGCTACTTACTCACCTTGGTTTCGATATTCCTATGGAGATAAATGATGGTTCACAAGAGGATCTCTCCCAGCAAGTTAATGCTCTTGGGCTCGAAGATGTGACTGCAGATAAAGTAGTGCAGGAGGACAACAGTGAAACTGCAGTGTTTCCTACTGATAATGGCGAAGATTTTTTCAACAATCTTCCTAGTCCAAGGGCCGATACACCTGTATCAACTTCGGCTGATGGCTTTGCTAGCGTGAGTGCTGCTGTGGAACCATCGCAAGATGAAGTAGATGGATTTGAGGAGAGCTTTGACCCATCGTTTGATGATAGTGTTCAACGTGCTTTGGTTGTTGGAGACTACAAGCCTGCTGTTGCGTTGTGCATATCTGCTAATAAATGGGCTGATGCTTTGGTTATTGCACACGTTGGAGGTGCCTCCCTATGGGAGAGCACTCGTAATAAGTACCTTAAGATGAGCCACTCACCTTACTTGAAGGTGACATGTTTTAAGATAACTGAAATTTGTTTATCTTTCTCTTTTTGGATAGAAATTTATTTGGTGTAATACCTTGGTATGCAGAAATTACTATAAATCTATGTGCTATCTCTGTTGTTAAATGAATCATCTTACTTTCAGGTTGTTTTTGCAATGGTGAATAATGATCTCCAGAGCCTTGTGGATACCAGGCCCCTCAAATTCTGGAAAGAGACGCTCGCTATTCTCTGTAGTGTAAGTTTCTTAATACTGTAGGAAAAAGTTGGTAGAAATGAATTAAATTGTTATGTTTGTTGTTGGTTAAGACACTATACCAGTTTCTGTGATAGGAACTTTCTTTGGAAGTCACTGTTGTTATGGCCCTGGTCAATGTCTTGTGCTCATGGTTAATATACCACTTTTTTGCACGCCTTCTGTTAGTATGATGTGCAATGAATCCTTTGTTATGCCGGATGCTTGCATCTGCTACTTTATAGCAGGAATGATAGAAAAAATACTATTTTGCTATGCCACTTTGATTTTAATCTTTCTCTGGACACTGGTGGTAGAACTATAAAGTCATGCGGATGCACTTAATATCGTTCTTCCTCAGAGAGTCCAGCTTGCTATATATTCCTGATAAGTTTTGCCATCTTGTCTTGATTTGACGCCTGGAAGTAATATATCCAAGCTAGTTGGTTGGAGGGCCTAAATCACATCATTGATGTACTGAACTTGTCGGTCACTGGATAACTTTGTAGTACCATATTATATTGGTAGTCTGTTGTTGATCTTACTCGCAATGCTTCAGACATCTACCGATTCATCTATGTTCTGTTTATATAAAGTTTGCACAGGGGGCGGAGTGGGCAATGCTCTGCAATTCACTAGCCTCAAAACTTATGGCAGCTGGTAACATGCTGGCGGCAACTCTCTGTTTCATTTGTGCTGGGAATATTGACAAAACGGTGGAAATTTGGTCGAGAAGTCTGGCAACTGAACATGAAGGGAAGTCCTACATGGACCTTCTTCAGGTCGTTGCCTCTTTTTAGTTGTTTTATTTCATTAGTTTCTTGTCAACTGAAGAGTATATTCTTATACATGTTTTCTTCGGATCAGGATTTGATGGAAAAGACTATTGTCCTCGCATTGGCTAGTGGCCAAAAACAATTTAGCAATTCAGTGTGCAAGCTTGTTGAAAAATATGCTGAGATTTTGGCTAGTCAAGGGCTTTTGACAACAGCAATGGAGTATTTGAAGTTGTTGGGGACAGATGATTTGTCACCTGAACTCGCGGTCTTGAGAGATCGTATTGCTTTCTCTGTGGAAGCTGGTATGCTTTTGCTATAGCATCTGTTTACACATTCTTAAAGACAGATTTGCATGCACAAATTCCAAATAGTCCAGTTTTAATCCTTTCATCATAGCTATGATACAAAACAGGACATCCGGTCATGGATTGTAGTTAGTATGTTCTGTTCCTAGCATACATTCCTAGAGAGAATTGCTTGTCATGTCTACTAGCAGTTCCGTTTCTATATGTAATGAATGAGATGTCTGTATTATCTGCTTGCCCTTCTTTTTATGGTCAAGCGGGTTTTAACTGATTGGGAGCTACTGGGAAGGAAGTCTCATCCCTGTTTCATAGAAGTGGCCTCAGAGCCAAGCACAGGGAAAGCAGCTCCTGGAGCGGATTCAAAGCTCCATTAATAATTTATATAGTTACCGGTGGGAAGAGTTTAGAACTATATTTCAGTCCACTAGACCATTTGCTGTTGTTTTTTTGTCTATTTTATCTTTTCTGCTTCGTCATTTCTCTAGTAGAATCCAAAAGCTCAAAAGCAACATGAGCCTTCGGAACATGAGGTTAATCGTGGGCAGCAGAATTATTTGCAATTGCTATATCCTTCTGCATTATAAGGACAGGGTTGACATTAGGTTTTGTGAGATGATTCATTTTTTTAATACAGTAGCTTGAGATGACTAGGAAATTAGGAATGTAGTCTTGAATATTTTCTGTAAGAATATTAAGAGCCGCTTTTCATTTGTACTATTCTATTTATTTTAGTTAGTTCCTTTATGCATGGTTAATTGAATAGGAGTTTGATTATTCCTTTTCCAAGTACTTTTGTTGCTTGGTTAAATTTTGTTTTTAAAATGTTGCTTTCCTGCTGAAGGATTTTTATAATTTGTTACCTGTACCCTTTTCCTGCATCAAGGTGTTGAAGCCACCCATTGAGCACCTGAGTTTGCATTCCTCATGCTTCTTGGCTGCTTGCTTTTGCTGTTCATTTTTCTGAAAATGGAACTTAAGAAACCACAAGAAATGATTTTGGGGTTTTTTGCTTGGTTGAGGGGGACAGGTGGGGGATTGGGGCTTTGAACACAAAGCTTTCTTCCTTAGGGTGGGTTCAAGCTTTCTTGAATAACAAACTGTTTGAATTACTTTGAATTAATAATTTAAATATAAATGTTGGGTTTGTCTATACTACTTTCTTGGCTGCAATAAAATATGTCTTGAGAAGCAGCTGTAGGAAGTGCAATTATTTAATACTTGGGTTTCTTTTTACGTTAACAACATTGTTTTGATAGGGATCCAACAAGTGATACTAATATCTGAACTAGTTTAGGATAATCTTTTTATATACAAACAGCACTTGAAGTGGATAAAAGTTGAAATTTCTTTTATCTTCATTGTTATGCTTCTTTAAAGCTAAAATTGTGATTGAAGGTTTTCTTTTGAATTTGTTGCAGAAAAAGGAGCCAACATCTCTGCTTTTAATGGCTCTCAAGATCAAAGAGGTGCAGTATATGGTGTTGATCAATCCAATTATGGCACGGTTGATGCTTCTCAGCGCTATTATCCGGTGGGTTCATCTAGCTGTCGAGTTTTCTGATCTTTACTTTTCTCTCCCTTTCTTTTGCAACTAAGTTTTTCTATGATTGTCAATGTTCGGCCTGTTCTTATCACTGCTTAGGAAGTAGCACAACCACAGGTGCAGCATACTGTTCCTGGTAGCCCTTACGGTGATAATTATCAGCAGCCTTTTAATTCTTCATTCGGGAAAGGATACAATACTCCCGTGCAATATCAGGCTCCTGCACAGCCGTCTATGTTTGTTCCATCCGAGCCTCAGAATCCCCAGGTATCTTTGGTTTATAAATAATCTGCATTGGCACGAAGAGGTAGCTGATACTACTTTATTAGATTTTTCTGATAATTCATTTTACTCCAGGCTCTATCACAGCCTTTGCCTTCTTTACCCAATGGAAAAGATTGGCAAGAATATAAAATGCTCAGAATAAAGAGGATGAATGGTGAATTGTTCAAAAGAGTGATGGTGATCAAATTTGGGAATAGCATAGTGGAATATTGTCATTTGCTCTCTTTCATCTACAAATGAATTTTCTTCATTTGCTGTCTCTAATTGCCCCAAAGAATAGAAAAGCAACTACTTGCTTGCTACCTGTGCCCTGTGGAGTATGAGTCAGATAATGTGCTGGCACATTTGCTGAAGTTGTGGTTTATACTTGAACTTGTACGTATATTCTTTTATCTTCTAAGAATGAAAACTTATGCTAGCTAGGATGATGACAATGTTGTGTCATGTTTGCTTTGCATACTATGACCTGGATTTCTTGCAATTGGGTTGACCATTTTTCTCTCTTTCTAGCCAAGTTTTGCTCCAACTCCTGTCAACAATCAGCCCACATTGAGATCGCAATTCATACCAGCACCTCCTCTTGCACTGAGGAACCCAGAGCAGTATCAGCAGCCAACGTTGGGTTCTCATTTGTATCCGGTATGTATGTCTCCAGTTCCAATTTTGACCGTAGAAGCTTCTAATTTGACTGACTCTGTTCTCTTTTGCATGTTTCATAGGGAACTGTTAATCCTACTTTTCAACCTTTGCCTCATGGGCCTGGTCCGGTAGCCCCTGTGCCACCACAAGTGAGCTCTGTTCCTGGCCAGAAGATGCCACAAGCTGTGGCTCCTACTCAAATGAGGGGGTTTATGCCAGTTACTAATCCAGGGGTTGTTCAAAAGCCTGGGCCAGTTTCCATGCAGCCGGCTAGTCCCATTGAATCAGCAGCTGCACAACCTGTTGTCTCACCTGCTGCACCCCCACCTACTGTGCAGACAGCCGATACTTCAAATGTTCCTGGTAGGAGCTACCTTTCTTGTGTATGATTTCAGAAAAATAGCTGCCTTTCTCATTATTTATGGTTTATGAGGGCTTGTTTCTTTCCACTTAAAGATAAGTAAAAAACGCTCTTCTGCTTTCTTGCCAAAATTTGTCATCCAAATTTCAAAAATGATGAAGAAATCATGTAAGAATTAATGTGCCAACATTAATATGTCGTGAAACTTTCAAGTGTTGTGGATTAAAAGAAAACTCAAATATCATGCTCCTCAGAGGTTAGATTAAGTAAAAAGGAAAGTCAATCCAAACACGCTCGTGTGCTTGCATATTGGGCGTGCTGTGTTTTTGTTTCTGTTTTCAGTAAGCAAGACTTGTTTGATTCTGCTTTTAGTAGATGACCGATAGCTTCTGATGCTCTTAATTCTCCTTTCCTAGAAAATTGGTCATGACCATCCCAATAGTGCCTGAAAGTCTGAAGAAACCGATAACCTCTTTTGGTGCATGGAAACCAGGCCTTAATCTCAATTTTGAGCTTTCTTTATATTCCATCATTTGGTTGTACACTAGGCACTGGAGCTAGTCTATGGAATCAATTGCAATTCCTAATTAATGGTTTGATCAATTCTGTTCAGATTTTTGTAGGAAAATGTTACAACCCATGAAGCATACAACCACAGACACTGAGCTTTATATTTGTCTAGAAGGGGGACTATGGCAAACTTGCATGCTACTTTTTAATTCCATAACGTATGTACCAGTAACTGTAGGCACTTTACACTGGAGTTAGCATCCATTGGCTGAATAGGTAGCTAGTGGAGACTGCATGCGCAAACTTTGCTTCTTCCTTAAAATTGATGATAGTTCAGCTTTCCTTTGTGGTGGCTTGATGGTATTCCTATTTGACACATAACTGAGGAACTCTTTTCTGCATCCATTCACCAGCCCACCAGAAACCTGTCATCACAACATTGACGAGACTCTACAATGAGACATCAGAAGCATTGGGAGGCTCACGTGCAAATCCTGCCAAGAAGCGTGAGATAGAAGATAATTCTAGGAAACTAGGTGCCTTGTTTGCAAAGCTCAACAGTGGAGACATATCGAAAAATGCAGCTGATAAACTTGTCCAGCTTTGTCAGGCTTTAGACAACGGTGATTTTAGCACTGCTCTGCAAATACAGGTGCATTTCCTGCAAATTAGAGAGTAACTACTTTTGTGATGGCCCGAGGCAGTAGTTTGTTCAATGATTTTGTCTTTCAATTATTCTTCTCCAGGTACTTCTCACGACTAGTGAGTGGGATGAGTGCAATTTCTGGTTGGCAACGTTGAAGCGGATGATCAAGACGAGGCAGACTGTGAGACTAAGCTGAGAAGAGGCCAATTTTCTCAATGCATCTCCTTCGTTCTTTTTTCTCTCTGTAGCCTTGTGTGGTGGATTCCGTAGAGGAATTGATCATTTCTTTGGAAAGATTGGCTCTCTTAGATTGCTAATGGAGTTATTTTTGGTCTTTTGTTATAGAATGTTTTTTTTTCATTGATGTTAACTTCTGAAAGCCGTTAGGATAGATTTTAAAGGAGTTGGTGATTATTCATTTCCACCCAATATATGTAGCGTCAAGGAATTAGAGAGCATTTTACTAGCCTTGGTGGATGTTTTTGACACTATTTTTCGCTATAAGTTACTCTCCCAGGCTGGTCTCCTCTGCAATGCACGACGTCCTGTAATGGTGATCATTTATGAATTGTTGGTATCTTTTTTGGTGAATGATAGCTTGTCAAAGAGTGAGAGAGGCTTGTCACAAGAAAACAATTGTCTTATCGATGTCAAGGTGAAGTGTTTTCGTTTCGTTTTTTATTTTATTTTTCCATTATCTTAATAAGGAAGACAGCAGCAAACATTGTCGCTGAAAAATAATATTATCTTTGAAATAAAGAAATGGGAAAAGCAGAACTATCGAGAGGAGACTCGGCAGGATGTAGTGGATGCTGTTGTTCAACCAGCAAATCTAGCCTTTGTATTTTCTGACTAGCTACTGTAATCAAGTCAACATTTTGCAACAACTGGAAAAAAAATAGAAGGATTGCGAATTATGTGCAAGCTTTGTAATTTAGTATTCTGACTACTGACTTCTAAGCATGGTGTAAAAATAAAGGCACGTTGCTGGTATGATAACGTCTTAGGTTGTGCAGATGTTAGCTCCAGTACATTCTCCATCTCATTCTGCGATCTTGCATTTATTTGTGGGCATTATCACAAGCTCTCTCGCTTGATCAGTGGATTGTGCGCTGCATGCAACATGCAATAGAGAAACAAGTCGGTTTGGATGAATTATCAAAGCGGATAATGTGATTGATTAGTTATACTGCGATGTTCCTTCAAATGATTTAGAAAGTACTCTCTCCTAGCAGAGGAAGTACCTTTTTAAACAATAAAAACCGCAGAATTCTCTCTACTTTTAGTTAGCTTCCCAAAGCATATGAACGATTAGTCATCGAGATACTAGGGTGCTTAAACTTGAACCAGAGTGTGGAAGCAGACAGTTCTTTTTGAATCTCCAAGAGCATGTGAAAGGAGCAAGAAGCAATGTAAGCAAAACAATAACAATATACAGCCAGAAGTAGGATAAAAAAATAAAATAAAAATCTACTCAAAGGTCACCCTATCAGTGCTAGTTTACACGAGTTGTGAGGTGAAATTCAAAACCAATGAAGTGGGTGAAGTGACAGGACACCCCAGAGCCTAGAAAAACTGGCCCATAACTCATTCAATCATCAGAAAGGGCCAACAGCTCGAGGACAAAAAATGCCCTTGAAAGAAGAAATATCTTTGACATCTTCCCTTGTTTTGCGAATGCATTACAATGTACTGTCGTGTTCATATAAGCAATTCTATGCTCCAAAAGAGCACTTCTTCTCATAATTCTGTCTCATACTGATATTCCAAAAAGAATCAACCTTTTGATGGGTCCTTGTCAAATATTCTATTCATACAATTTAGTCCCTGGCTTGACGTTTCAAAGAAGTACCTTTTTCCCCATCGAAACGCTCAGAAGAGAGGAGCGCTGAGAGATTCAGACAAGAAAAAAGGTTTCTTCTTTTTTTTTTCTTTGGAATGATTAATGGTCTGCCTGCACAAATTGGGCGGTCCATTCGAGAAAATGGGTGTTGAGGTCAAAGTTCCATGCGTAGATGACGGGTCTTAAAAAGGGTATGTCAGAAAAGGAGAGGCACATGCTGGTATAAAAATATGTTAGCTGTAAAGCCTTGACACAAGGAAAAGATCCACGCATACTTTCATCCTTGGTCGCTTACTGCTGATAGCTAAGAGACAGCATGCCTCTTATTTCTAGGGTTTTGATATATTAAGTTTTCCTCCATTTCCCCTTGTTTTTGTTATTGACTCCACTTATTTGCACAGTTGGGTGCTTTTGGTTTTGGCAGCAACAATGATTTCTTGCCTACTGGAGTCTCACATGGCTGTTCTTTTTCTAACTTAAATATAGTCCTAAAATTCTGCAAACTGGCCCATAACGGCGAAGATCAATCTGCCTATCTTATACCAGATTCTTCTTTCAGGCTTCCTCTTCTTCTTTTTCTCATCTTTTGTTATTTGTAGAAGTTTGTGTCTTTCATCTGTCCTAAGCTTGAACTTACCAAAGAAAAGGAGAGGAAAAATTCATAGAGATGACTAAGTTGGAGACGTGATGGTGGCACTATTATATTAGGGTTGTTACCAGATAGTTAAGATTAGGTTGCCACCTACGCAATCACCGGTATGTATCATTTGAAGCATAATTGTGCTTCGAGTGGTTGACATGACACATGTATATATGATTTTCTGAAGCCATAATAATCAACCTAACAAATTCAAACATTATTTTGGCCAAAAGAAACTCGTTTTTATTTTATTTTTTATGATAGATAGATTATGAATGGGTTGTCCATATCTGCAACTTGCAGTTTCTGGTTGATCTACTATGACCACCGTGAGCATCTAGAGATTATAGCACAAGTTACTGCAGAGATGGAGAAACCTAAAAACCAGTTCTTCAAACCGTTCCAATTAGGAGCCGTTGTTTTGTTGACCAGAGAAGAAAATTTGCTGTACAAGGATCACTTAATTCTTTGGAGGCTAATAGATAAAAATCCAGATTGAGTTAATCCTTTCAACAGAAGAAACACATCACCGTGAAAATGAGATTAGGACAAGATTAAAGGACTACGAAAGTCAGCCTGGCTCTCTTTGTATTAAATAGCAATTTCCTCGTACACAATTTTTGCAACACTCAAGTATGAACATTGACAACAAGTACAATTGACATCCTATAGAAGGTGGTGAGACACCAGTGAGGTCCCCAACATAATGAGAAAATAAAAGAAAAAACATGAACTATTCAATTAGAACTCTCTTTCTTGAGGATCCGACAGGATATCTACATCAATGTAGTTTGCGAGCAAGCTCCAATGACTGAGTTTGTGAACGAACTGCCGAATCATCTATCGCTGGGAAGTTTTTGGGACTCCCCCCGACCGAACGGTTTCTCCTCATAATGAGGGCAGCATCATCTCTGCGACGGGATTGAGATTGAGTTCTTACCCTGCTCATGTATCTTCCGCTACCGAATCTAGAACTGTACGACTGGTTTGGCAATTTCGAAGTAGGCTCAAGTCCCCTAGCCACCCCTTGAACTCCAGATTCTTCGTCTGTATTAGCAGCCATGAGATCCATCAAGTCACTCCTGAACCCCAAATCCGAGTACACCCTTCGCGAATTTCTCATCGCTGGTTTCGAAAATTTCCCATCCAGAGCATCTAGATACCCCGTGTCCATATTATCTAATCTAGAATTATTCTGCACATTCCTGGATTCGACTGGCCGTCCCATCGTCTCCACCATCAGGCACGGATTGTTAAACCCATTCCACGAATGAAGAGGAACCAATTTGCTCAGCCCGGTCAACCAATCAACAATCTCCTTCATCGCCGGCCTCCTCTCTCTACAAGATCTCACACACTTGGCAGCTATAACAGCTAATTGCTTCCTAACAACGGCATCTTTTGGGGGCGCCAATCTCGGGTCGTAAACACAAAGGAGCTTTCCCTTTTTAATCAAGGGGATTGCCCAGTCCACGATGGACGGCGGCGAGTACGCGACATCAATGGCCTTCCTCCCACTTATAATCTCCAATAGCAATATCCCAAAGCTAAACACATCAGTCTTAGTACTCAAGTTATCAGGGGTCACATAGAGTGGATCAAGATACCCAAGAGTCCCAGCTGGGGGTGTGGACAAGAGCCTAAAATCATTGACATGACATCTGAGAGCCAACCCAAAATCGCCCAAACGAGCATTGAAGTTGCTATCTATCAACACGTTAGCAGACTTTATGTCTCTGTGAATTATAGGTGGGTTCTGAGAATGAAGGGTCTCAATGGCCTTGGCGATCTGCAGGGCCAGCCTAATCCTGCGACCCCAATTCAAGACACGCGTATTGGAATGAAGGGTGTCGTAGAGCGTACCGTTGCTCATGAACTCGACGACCAAGAGGCGGTTCTTGGAGTCGCTGGCGAAGCCGACAAGGTTGACCAGCCGGGGGCTCTGGATCTTGGACAGGATCTCGAGCTCGTTGTCGACCTCGGTGGCGATCTCGAGTCCCTTGGAGGGCTTCTTGACGGCCACGTGGCGGCCGCGGAGGAAGGCCTTGTAGACGTAGCCGTGGCTGCCTTTGCCGAGCAGCTTCTGGTCGGAGAAGCCATTGGTGGCCGCCTCGAGGTCGCTGTAGTCAAACTGCTGAATCTTGATCGGCCTCTCTCTCTCTTGCTTGAGAGGAGGGCGTTGGTTCTTGGAAGACGACGACGACGACGACGACGGAGCGTGAGAGTTGGAGATGGAAATGGAGGATTCAGCTTTGCAAGAAAGATAACCCATCAAAGAAAAACTGAAAAGATTGAATTTTTTTGGCTGGTTTAGAACTCGAAAAGCTAGCGCTGAGAGAATTTATGGAGATGAATTTTGTTGGTTCTTGATGAGAGCTGTAATGGAGTCTCAGAAGAGAGAGAAAGAGAGAGAGAGAGAGACTATTAAATTGGAATCCCAAGGACAATCCACCATGAATCCATGGCATGTATTAAGGTGGTAATATTATTACATGAGAATACAATTCCTAGTATTCTTACATCAAAAGTCAACGCAGTACATTTACTGTATCTTTACCCCCCCCCTTTTTTTTCTCTTGTTTTTCTTTTCCACGCAGTCCTTTTCCATCTCATTTTCTGGTCTCTTCTTCCCTCGTCTTCCTTCCTTCCTTTTTTTTCTACCTTCACAGTTTACCTTTCTTCTGACCAATTTTCTTTCTCACGTTACTAAATTCTGTACCCTTGATACAGCTCAATCTACACGTCTAAGCATTTTTCTTATACACATATGAGCATTAAAATGCATTAAGAGTAGCGGTTTTCAAGCATTTAATAACTTTTCACCGCATAACTCTTCGTCTTAGACGGATTTTGTTTCCGAAATTACAATAACAATCCGTAATAAAATTAGACTATGCACGAGAAATTATTCTCGTCCACGCAAAACCGGTAAGAATTGAACTGATATTTCATGTTCTTTGAAATTTAAAAGTTCTAATTACTTCATCGATTCAACTTGATCTTCAACTTTTATAATAAAATTGTTCATTTCCCTTTTTTTGTTATTATCACGAAAAACTTCAAACTGATACCTTATGACAAATTTACTCAAATTAATTTTTTACCATGAAAAATCCTAAACTAATGCACTTGTGACAAATTTACTCCAAACTAATTTTTTACCACAAAAAACCCTAAACTAGTATGCATATGACAATCTACGCCAAATTTTAGGGTTTGTAAGTGGAGATGAACCGAGTCATGCCGCTAGAAAATAAGCTAATTGAAGAACATCAACTAAGTTATTATTAATTTTTTTAATAAAAAATTAAGTTTCGGATAAATTTGTTATAAATGTATTAATTTGGGAATTTTTGGGGTCAAAAAATTAGTTTGGGATTAATTTGTTATGAGTGTATTGGTTTGAGATTTTTTGTGGTAAAAAAATTAATTTTTGATAAATTTATCACAAATGTACCAATTTAGAATTTTCCGTCATTTTAACCCCGTTTTTCTTTTACCCACTTTCCAACTTTCTTCAAACTTGTTGCCCCTTTGCCGAAGGGGGATAGTGGATAAGATTGCAAAATCCGGAATTTGGCGAACTCGTTTGTCTGGACAGAGAACTTCTTCCTCTATAGCATCACACAGCACTATTGTCCTTTCGCGGCCTTGAAGGCATTATTGCAGTATGTGCATTAATGTTACAGCTAGTAGCTACGAAGTCTATACCACAATAATACAAAAGGACATTGCTTTTGTTATGTCACGTGCATATTTATCAGTTTGGCATGTATCTGGCGGTTGATACTTTGGTCCAGCTTTGAGAGAATGATCGATTGCTTGCCCCTGACGTTGTGGGTCTCCATTGTTGTCCCCCTCTTCTTTAGGAACCTTTTGTGAGCTACACAACAGCAATGCTACCTACAAAAGGGGGAAGCAAAGAGAAAAAGAAAAAGGCACAGGGTCTTTTTGCCAATATCTGAGTCAATAACATTGTAAAATCGTAGCTTTTGAACGGGTCATGATGTTTCGGTCGATCTAACCTGTATCTTACTCCTACCGGACATCACCAAAGTCGTAGTGAACAACACTACTTCTATGTTTAGGCATTTTATCACATGTTTTTGGGCAAAAGAGAACGCTAGCGGTAGTCTTCGGTCTAATGTCATGTACGAAGCTTAATCTCCCTCTTTGATTCTTCTCACCTTTCTTTTTTCCCCCAAGTGGTCACCACATAAGTTACAAGATGAAGTGTAACCATCCAATTCCTGCGCCCCCATGAAGGCCTGAAGCTAGGGAAGTACGTATAAATGTGCCTTATGATGGTGGTCACTGCTCACCCATTAGGCACGACCCAACCAACGTGCCTTAAAGGCACAGCCTTGGCTGAGACACCACGTGAAATCAAAGTAGTTTCTTTCCTCTTTTCCTTGATTCATCATCAACAAGAACGAAACCTTACGATCCATATCATTAGTTGTACTGGTTAAAACACAACTCAGGCAAGCAAATCGATGCACCAGTTACTTTCGGCCCCCCATAAAGTCATTAGTTAATTATCGAAAGCAGCATGTCATCACTTAAAAATTTCCCTCTCTGCTGTGCATTGAACGGAGAAAAAGCTTCATCACTTTTCCATCACTTTCACTAGTAGAGTGGCCATTCAAGTTTTAACAGTCAATGACTGAGAATGACCTACTCATCATGACAACGCTCCTCTTCTTTTTCTAAATGAATTTCGAAAGACAACTGCTTTGCAAAATTTACTAGAGTAAGGAATTGAAGATGACGAAAAGTGCCTAAATTGGCGACATAATATCGTATCTAAGCTAACCGAGGAGCGATTAGTTGTATCTTACTTTTTATGGCTTACCAGTCCACTAATATGAGCCTTTGCATTGAAGAACCAAGCTCAATTTCTTCTTCTTGAATATGGAGAAACATTGTTCAATGTGCGGAACGCAATTGCTAACTGCAGCAGTTTGGTGCATCAGACAGAAGGTCAAAGGTGCCTTTCACATTAAATATCAGGATGACAACACACACATACACACACACACACACCACAACATGAGTCACACATTCTTGTGATTAGTGCGAGATTGAGTTACTTCACCAGAAAATGGCAAGTTTTAGAGCATGAGTACACACACCTCTCTTCCATTTATAGGAATATAGAGTAAGGCTGAAGCCTAGCAAAACACATAAAGAAAGGTTAATTGATTTTTGTGTCTCCCAATTTGCCCGTAGAAAGAAAAAAGAAAAAAAGAATTGACAATAAATGGTTCAAACAAATTAGCTTCGAATATGCCCAGTTACATGCCTCTGAACGATGATGTTTCCTGTAATTTCTCGAAACGAGGAGTACAAACAAGCGTTCAAGTGGGCAGACACAGAATTATTTTAGAAGATGGGGTGACTTAACAAATGAAAAACAACTAGCTTTCCCTCCACATGGAACTTTAAAAACTCTTTTCTTCATGTATTTTACTTTACAATGTGAATGTGAGGACATCTTTTTGGCTGTAGTCTCACCCAGTCCCCTTCATCAGTTCGAATGATCATAAAGTTACAAGTAAAACAGAATAAAAGACCAGCATACCGTGCATCTGCCAATAGCATTTCCATGTATGACAACATGCTAGCGATTCTATAGGGCTGTAACTTAACTACCTTGGGTAAAGCGACAACCCATGGAATCAAGTAAGATTTAGTTTCCAATCAATTTCCAAAAGACTGCAGTCAAGTGTGCCTTTAACTCTATCTAAAGCCATTTGTCTATGCTGAAGCAATAAGCGAGAGATATCTTCTGCTTGCTTTTCCATGTCACCACATGACTTCCGGCGAGGTAGTTTCCTCGAGAAACTTTTCCATTTTGACTCAAATACACAGGCTGCGTAAAATGTGGAGAAAAGTAGAGCTTAAAACTATTGGGTACTGAGGCATGTCAATGCTTTGCAATCATGAGGATGCTTGAACTAGTGGCATGACTCAATAATTCTTGTCATGATATGAGGAAACCAAACATCTGTGCCGAAAACATGCAAAAGGGTAAAACATAAGTGAGGACACCCACAACTTGCAGAAGGTGACTCATTGCAGGATGCTGGGCAAAATGTTGCTGAGATTTCTTACATGTTGCACTTGGTGAGAGTAGCATTTTTTCGAAACATGGTTGCAAGCTTGTGGTTGCAGAAGTGGAAGGAAGACATGAGTTTCAAGCTAGTGCTCTAGTTAACTTACGAGAAAGTTGAGAAAATACCTTCGCTTCGGTGCTTGAAGCCCTGAACAAGGCAGGCACAGACCCACGGCCTTCCAGCTCGAGATGCTTTGGCACCACCGTTTAGCTCCCCATTATGTTGCTTCAAACTACAAGACATGCCAACCGAAATAAATAAGCACTTAGGTATGCAGACAGAAAACCATACAATGTTTAATCAACCACAGATACGATGAGGCATACAGATTCAAATATTCGAGCATTGTATGATATGACCTTCAACAAGAAAAAATACAATCCAAATGAAGGGTTGAGATAAGAAGCCAAGTATCTGCCTGCTATTTCAGATACTAATTAATAGAGAATTGGAGGAGAAGAAAGATCACAAGAACATTTCCAAGTTAGGGGAAGTCAAAGCAGAGGAGTACATAGCACACGGACCTTTAACTGTATGAGAGAACAAAATAGTTCATCAGCCAATAGCAGCATATCAAGCATTGGAAATATCAACATGTACCATATGACTCAGTCACATGCTCGAAACTTCCTACGACACACACTCCAGTCAAATGCCTAATACATTGCTCCAGGCGAAGCCTGTCAAAGTCAGAAGAGAATATAGAGAATGGAACGAGCATCAATTCATGAGCTGAGATACACGAGGAAGGTGCTCCCCGCCTTCTGAGCATCTAGAATCATATAATGTGCAAAAGTTTAACATTTTCTAGTGCATTAATGTCTCCACAGAATACAACATTACAAGCAAATCCACATCACATCAAGGGAATTCATTAGCTAAATAACTTGGTCATCAACCTACTCAGCAAGAACCTAGCACAATCACACGAAAAACTACGAATGTAACTAGACAATGAACTAAACGGTTCAAATGTTCAATCTTTTTCTGTACCCAGTTACATAACCACCAACAGATCCACCTACCAACGCACAAAAAAATGAACTGTTCTCGAAAGAGAGATTCAATCGAGAAGCGAAGCATTACCTACCGGCGATGGAAATCGGTCGTGACGCCAACGTAAGTCTTGATTGGGGGGTCGGTGGAGAGGATGAGATAGACGCACCATGTTCTTGAATCACCCGAAACGGCCCCCGATCTCGTTCTTGAAATCGCCGGCGCAGATGCCGAAGGCGAAGATTCCGAGAGCTTCAACGGAGATGGTGATGATGATGATCTCGAAGGGGCTTTGGTTTTAGTAGAAACTGAGCTGGGGTGCTTGACGGATCGAAATGTGCTGGAGAGAAGCCTCGTCATCTCGACATCAATCTTGGGCAGATTCACATTCATCCAGCTCCTGCCCAATTGTGCCTGACATCTGAAACCTCGGATGCCCCGACTCCTTTGCCGGCGACAGGTCGTTGATTCCTGCGGTTAGTTGATGAATCGAGGGTAGTCCAAGGTTTGGTTAGTTTCTCAGAACAGATTATTTAATAAAAAACATTTTATTGACGATAATTAATATCTAAATATTTTGTTTTTATTTATTCATTATTGTCAATAGTGAAAATATCTTTTATCGATTAATTCTTTCAAATAATAGAAGTTATCATTTTTTGAAAAATGCTTTTCAAATCATCAACGAGACCTAAATTTCAAAATCTATAATTGAAGTTAGTTGAAATGCTAAATATATATAACTAAGATTAATTTTATAAAAGTTAGTGATGAAATCAATTCGTAAAATATGTTGATAATCTTATATGTATGTTTATATTAGTAATTTACTGTTAGTAATCTCCCTCTTATCGAGTTGGTAACTTTTCAAGAATTATAGATAAATACATTGCAAAGAAACACATTTTGTATTGGTAATTAGTTCTTAAACGCATGTTTCCTGTTCAGCATATATACATATATTTATTTTGGAGAAATCAATACCTCTTTTCTTTGGGATGCAAGCATTGCAACCATAATTTCATTTTGTGATAAAATTAAACCACTTCATAATTGGTACATTTCCTTCAAGAGAAAGCTGCCCTTTTTCCAAACTTATGTTCACCATGGCTTATGATGTCCATCAAAGGAAAACATTCTTATTTGATCTTCTATGCAAAGCAGCTTTTGCCCTGCACAGGATCAATTACACCCATTGCTTTATGGATTGGGTTCTCTTTATGGCCAGCATTTTGGATTGACTTGACCAAACTCTTTCTTTAGCCTCCAGTTCAACGTTGAGCCAACAAATGGTCCTTAACAGTGATCATAATTCTATATTTCTGGCAGGAAAACGGATTTCTCCAATCTGAAATGTGTGATTGTGTACAGTCATGACTATATGACATTAACATTTCCTTTTCACTAGTTACATCGTGTTAATCTAAAACAAGAGAAATCCCTTGATTACAAACCTTTACATACAGATGAAAATATCAACTTAAAGACTACATTTGCACTTTTGAGTATCCATCTTACATTTCTTCTCCCAACCTAGGCTCTAAAATCAAGATTTCAGTTTCAATTTCAATTTCCCAACATGAGATCCAATAAAAGTGCTTATCCTATTCCAAAGTAAGGATGTTGATCCGATGAATCTCACTTTGACAGATCTTTTTGCTCCTTCTCTCTCAAATTCTAAATCCTTCACAACGGTACGCTGGATAGTTTCCAAGTCGTCGAGCAGAGGCAACGCCACTGAGCCCTGTGATTCTAGATTCTTAATCCATCCTCGTAACAAATAATTCACCACCTGCATATAGAATGACACGACATAAGAACTGACAGCATCCAAGGCAGACTTGCAATACAAACTGCTATAGCTACCCCAGGAATCCAGAGCCTACTAGCATCTCAGGAGAGTGACAAATCAGTAGAATCAATTTCGCAGTTCAAAGTTTTTTGAAGTTCCTCAAAATTGGTTTAAACATAAATATGTAAGGAGAGGCGCCCTAAAACTTATACTGCTGACATCAATTTGGTCTTCCGGATAAAGGATTATCAACCTGAGCAAGTGGGTATTGGGGGAGTTTGGTCAGGAGATTTATACATCTATCAAGGGTTGATAGCAAGAAAAACAGCAACTACATATAAAGCATTGATAATATACTACATAAAGGATTAGTGATTCATCAGTTTCAACTTTCAAGTACGCAGAAAACAGTAAATCTATACGCAACCCTTCATCTGTATGGTCAACCATTTGCCACTAAGCAGTAGTACAGGAAAAAAGTCGTTGGTGTCGGTTGTCTCCACAGGTTTACTTAAAGAATGGAGATGACATGCGCATGATATAGTTAAACTTATTAAACCATACCTCAGGAACCTCATCATGAGGGCAGTGACCTGCAGGGCTGATCTCGTAGTACGGAGCTTCAGGTACTTGTCTTTTAACCTGAAGGCCCCAGACAGGCTTCACCCATGGGTCTTCTTTTCCGTACATAAGGCAGACGGGTATATTGTTCTTCCAACATCTACAAAGTGACCACATTAGAGTAATGCATTATGCAGGAAAAAAGCATATTATACTCGTATAATGCTAATGCCACCATTAAGAATCAGGATGTATGTCTTTACCCAGATAGAGCCTCGTTGAAAGATAGTTGTCCCTGAGGAGCAAACATGATAGAGGCAAACGAGGCAGCAGCAGCTGGATGTTCTGCTGTTTCAAGTATACGGGAAAAGACTTTGTCAACATTTGTTGAATGATCTGCATAAACCTGCTTGAGCACCTCGGCTATGCTCCTTGGATCACTTATTTTCTGCCAACTGTTACAGTGTTGGAGGCAGTCAGGATCATGGAATGTAAAAGATATCAATATGGTCCACGAAGCCAATGAGAACGAAATGACTTTGTCCGTGACTTTCCCATCTTGACAGTACAATTACAACTTGCCCTCCGATCTTTCTTATTTTTTTGGCCATCTTGCTCTCCCAAGTTAAATGAAGAAATCATTTATGAGCAAATAAAAATCTCGTTATATGTATCTGGTATTTACATGCCGATTTGGAAAAGACATTGTTTAATTCAATCAAGGCAGAACCATGAAGTTTCCCAGTCTTGGTGACAAACAAGAGAATGTGACCAATTTAGCTGACCAACTTACACAAGTTCTGTGAGCTTTCTAACTCTGGAAGGCAGAGGAAACGTCCCAGCCCATGGAAATATCCTAGCCAATCTTGGAGATCTCACAGGGTTAGGGAGAAACCCCCAAAAAGGGGTTGCATTCAGCAGGGTAACACCCTTGACCAAGTGTGGGTTGCTTGCAGCAAAGTATAGTGCGACGAATCCTCCAAGTGAATTCCCGACAACATAAACCGGTTCTCCAATGACCTGAAAAAAAAAACAATCGTTCAAAACTCATTCATTAAGTTGAGTTCTCATCCATTCAGTTCTAAACACAAAAATGTCCAGATCTGTCTAAATAACAATCACTTTCTAGAACGTGTTCCACTGGAACAGAGAATTGAATGCGAGTACATGCTAAGTATTTTTGAACTTCACATGGAACAACAATCTGGAAGAAATGAAGAGGCTGCCAAACACGAGTGATTTATGTTCGAAAGCATAATATACATAAGAACTTTACAGCTCCATAACTTTTACATATAGTAGTTAATTAAGGTACCTCTTCCACGAAGTATTGAACTTGATCCTGCCATAAGTCAATTGAATAAACTAGCTGACTTGCCCATGGCTCCGTTTTCTCTCCAAATCCCCACACAGTCTCCTTCCCTTCTGGGTCATTTTCTCTGTGATACAGAGGTGCAGGATCTTCAAATGGTAATGACCTTCCCTGCCCGAGAAAATCCAATGCCCATACTCTAAAGTCGCGGCCTAAATCCTTTAATTGCTTCTCGTAATGAAATGAACCAACCCCAAAACCAGGGAGAAACAACAACGGTGGAGACCCCACGTTTTTGCACCCCGCTTTCTCATAGTGCACAGTTAGCTTTGGCTTCCACTCCCAAAAACAGCTACTTATAGGAGCTCCACATTCACCATTGGATTCCTCAGGCAAAGCCGGAATCAAAACCTTGGCCTTGGATTCCCCTTCTTCAGAAATACTGCTCGCGTCCTCTTCCCCACCAATCACATACCCGTTATATCCACTGAAGACCTTCAATTCTGCATTCCTGGAACTTTTGAGGGTTTTCGAAGATTTAACAATTCTATTGATCCCGGAAGGGTTTAGGCCAAGATGACCTCCTGCAGACAGGCTTGCGCACTGAACTCTTTTATGGATCCTGACAAGCAAAACTTTACTTCTCTTCCCACCCAAAAGCTTAGCCTGCCTATAATTCAGATGCTTATCGTTTGGATTCCATCTCGTATCCGCAACACGACAGCATGGTGCAAAATTGTGCGAGAGAATTTCCATACCCAGAATCTATGTCCTGTAGATAAGAAATCGGATCAATTCTCCAGGTGAGATTGATCCTCAAAGCTAAAGAATTTATACTAAAACATTACAAAAGAGTAGGAAAGAAACTCGTTGAATAGTCTGCTGAGTGGAAGTTTTGATTTTTGAACACCAGAAATCTTCAAATCTTCACTCTATTTTCTCACCCATCACATGCCAGGCAATTTAAAAGGGAATTAAGTAGAGGAAACAAGTTGTAAAATGAATGAGCTTCCCAATTATGACAGAGCAGCTTTCGAAGATCACAGCATACAGACCCATCAAGAAGAAGAAGAAAAAGAAATCACAACTTATTCAATCAAGAAAGAACTGGAACCAAATTCGAAACTTGCCACGCCAGGGACTGAGAATGAGAGAGGCTTTTACCCTCAACTTGCAGGAGGAAGAGTCATGGGAGCAAGAACTTCAATCTGTCTCCTCCAAATTGTTGGGAGGATTCAAGCAAAGCGTGGAGAAAGGGAGATGTTAGGTTGCTTGAAAGCTTCTTCTTCCTCTAAAAAAGCCAAACAAAGAAAAAGTTGCTCTGTTTTGTTCTTTCTCTACTGATTTTCCATTTTTCGTGTGATGAACATCGAAATATTTCTCGAAAAAAAACGGTATTTTCCATATTTCTTGATTATCTGAAATTAAATTTAACTCATCAAAATTTTTCCGAACATTAAATATACAGAATTATTAATCTTTTCTAAGAACAAACGCATGTCTAGATCTAATTAGATCCGTTGGGATTATCCAAAAACAAATTTCCTTCCCCACCACCTTATCAAGCTAGACAGAAGAATACTGAACAATTGCAATAAAAAGGAATTGTTTGTCAATCCCTCCAACGTTTCTTTTTTCGTCCATAAAAAAAAAAAAAAAAAAGAGT
>BCNH02000007.1:13804798-13817843 GCA_001662345.2 Metrosideros polymorpha var. glaberrima | reverse complement strand
GACTAGAGATAGCTCTAGTGAGTGCCACCTCGTTCCAGCAAAAGAAAAATCTAGTACCATCTGACTTTTCTTTCTTATTATTCTTCTTCATCATATATTCCACGGATATTTTCTGCAATTTTTTTTTCTCCATCTGTCATTATACATTTGCCTCCATCGTAAGAGTGAGCACCAAAGGTCAAAGACAGACCCTAAAATCAAATCAGACCGACCATATCCGATTGGGTTTTGTCTGGTTCCCGATTCGAAACGATTATTATTGATCTGTTTCCGATTCTAGATACGGAATCGGACCGAACCATAAAGGATATGGATTGAAAAATTATAATTTTCTCTTTTTAGTTTTACCTTGCATCTTATATTCAGATAGCATGTTCTTCAATATTATAATAGCATTTTCCAGCTTTCCCTTCGCACACAATCCACGCATAAGAACGCTATAACAAACAGCATTGATAAGGTCGTTGTTATTTTCCATCTTTTCCCACATAAGAATGGCTTTCTCTGATCAGGAGGATTTGAGCAAAGCGTGGAGAAAGGGAGATGTTAGGTTGCTTGAAAGCTTCTTCTTCCTCTAAAAAGCCAAACAAAGAAAAAGTTCCTCTGTTTTGTTCTTTCTCTACTGATTTTCCCTTTTTCATGTGATGAATATCGAAATTTCTCTCGGAAAAAAAAAACCGGATTTTCATATTTCTTGATTATCTGAAATTAAATTTAACTCATCAAATTTTTTCCGAACATTAACATACACATGTCTAGATTCAATTAGATGGACTGTCTAAAATTTTTTCCAAACATTAATGTAAAGAATTAATGAGATTTGATCAGTTTCCTTTTTTGCCCTCAAAAACTTAAGAGAAGTCCAATTTTGCCCCTTTTCAAAAATCAAACCCTACTCTCTCTCACGACTTCACTCCCTCGCCAGTGCTCATCCCTTTCAACTGCTCGCTCGCGACTTCTCTCCTCGCGACTGCCCCTCGCTCCCGGCAGCATATCTCTCTCTTAACGAGGTACTCTCTCTCTCTCGCTCACTCGCGCCTGGTGTTTCTGGTTCGCCGACGAGCTTTCGCTGGAGATGAAGTTGCTCGACCGGGTTAAAGCTTGAATAGTCTGATTATTTGACTTCTGATTGAAGATTCTTCGACCGATTCCTATGCGATTTTCTTTCTAGGACAGATTATTGTATTGAAGTTGCTGTGCCTAATGACTATGAGTTGGTAGAGTTTTGGTGGAGTCGGGGTTTATAATTTCAGCTGCTACAGTGGTTTTCGGGACTCTTAAGTGTTAGTATTGCAGTTTCTGAGATTTGCAGCTTCGGTAGTTTTTCTTTTTCCCTTTCTTGTGGTTGGTGGTCCACACCTGCGTCAATGTTCGATGTTTTGCACACTTGGTGCCATTGGGATCTGGAAAGTCTTCCAGCTTCATGCTCATGCTTTGAGAGATTTAGGGGTGTGGGTTGTCCTTTTAATTTGATGTAGTACAATATAAGATGTCATTAATATGTGTGCTCCATTTAGCATAGTCCATACAGAAAATGGTGAGTCACCTCATAGACATGTGATGTTGAGGTTGGAAAGTATATCTCATGTACGGCGAGTGGTATCGCCAAACCAGTCCCACAGACAATTAGGTTATGTAACCTGGATTTGTCTCATCTCCCATAAGTAGCAATTGTCCATGCAGAAAGAGCAGTTGATTAGGATTGCCCAATTCGGTTTGTTCTGGATAGATGCCTCGACGTGCTAATGCTGCTAATGCTGCTGATGTCGTGATTCTGTGTTGGTTGTTTTGTCTTTGGCGGAATGCTCTCTCTTCGTGGTCCTTTAGAATTTGCTGAATTTTGTTGTTGAGATGATGCTGGGAGTTTATTGTAGATTGCTAGAATTCACTAAAGCTTGCTTGAAGTTGCTGTAATTTGTTCAGAATTGTTGAAATTCACTAGAACATACTGGAGCCTTGTTGAAACAACCTGGATATTGTCAAAATACGCTGGAATCTTGCTGAATTTTGTTGAAAACATGCTGGAATTGAACATACAAAAAGCAAGTGAAAATTGTGATAGCGGCAATGACTTTGCACAATTAGATACGAAGAAATGCCGTGAATGATGCACATTTTGCAAGAGTAGATTTGGATCCCAATTTATATATACAATGGATTCCGATGATGTAAATGAGGAGGGTAGTGCTTCAAAGGATGATGCAGCATCTCACATGGCACATGTACGTGATCAAATAGCTATAAGTTTAGGAAATAGTGAATGGTGTTTGTTATTTTTAAGGATAATGAATTTCTTTCCTTGGGGCATATGTTTGTTGTAATGACAGTACTCTTTTTTATTAAATTGAGATAGAGTCCATTTTAGCAAAATAAGAAATTTTATTTCTTATTTATAAATTTGTTAATACATGACATTGTTGTCAATATTTAAATTAACGAAGTTGCAGCATTTTTTTTCAATTTTAAACAAATTAAAAATTATAAAGCTTAAATGAATCACCCAAAGGGACTTTCCAAATGTGTTTCTATCAAATAGCTTCTCTCTCAAAGTTGCTTCTCAAAGCACAGTTTACCAAACAATCTTTGCATTAAAGCCCCTTAGGCTAAATTGCTTTCCATTTCCCCAAAGCCCCCTGGAAAAGTTGAACCAAACGCATCCTGAGTCTCCAAGTGAAGAAGTCAAGAGGTTCTTCTCATCTTCCTTCTCCGTTGCTCTTTCTCATCATGGTTCAAGCTTAGTCTGCCATCTCTCGTTTCTGTTTCATTTTGCTTCCCAAGTGTGGTAAAGCATATGACTTTCTTGCTTAATCAATGAAATGTATATTGTGATGATTCTCAGAGGGGAGTGAACGAGGATGAATGGTGGCAGTGGGCTGAAGAGCTTAATGGCAGCAACAGTGACAAGGGGGGTGACGGAGGCGAGAGCGAGGATTTTCGGGCACACTCTAAATCCCACGGCACAGCGATCCCCCCATAAGCTTCTCAGGAAGAAGCTCATCGGCGAGAAAGTCGCTCAGTGGTACCCCTACGACATCAAGAAGGATGACCCTCTCGTCATGGCCCGTCAAGAACATGAGTATAATCTCTCTCTCTCTCTCGCACAAGCGGACACCACGAGATGTGCATCTGTATGTGTATGTGGCGGAGCATGCCTGACTTTGTGGTGTTCAGTTCTCTGTATTTGCTTTTCAAGATTAGATTGGTGCCTGAAAGTATGTATGGTGCTGTTACATAATGAAGGTTGTCTATATATTTAGAGGGAACAAACATGAGATAGCTTACTGAATGTGAGGATCTCAAGTGCACAACAAAGAATCCAATAAATCATGTACATTGTGCAGTAACCAAGGAGTTAGCCTGCGATGCTGGGACTGCTAGTACTAGAATGTTGACCTACTTTCTCCACCGCAGTTGAGTAGGCAATTCAATTATCGCTGCCTGTTAGCTTCAAGTTCAAGCTTAATTTCTGCCATTAAATGCATGCTCGATCCATCTGTTCTGCTATTGTCTTGGACAAACTTTCTATTAATGTGGCATCAAGGGGATGCCGATTGTGTAAAACTCCGTATGCTTTGTTACAGGATAATAATGTAAGATGAGATTTCAACAGTTTGCACTATCTGTGTTTGGTGTCGGTCTGCATTTGTATTGCAAGTTCAAATGGAAGTTTTGGCCCATATTCTTCTTGAGTTCTTTCTTGAGCCTCACTGTATGCTGCAAGTAGGATTATCTCCAGTACAACAGGCAGGTTCCAGGGTTAGTGCAGTTTTCTTTGTTTTTTCCCCGGGTGTTTCGGGGGGATTCAGGCTGCTGAATCAGTGCTGTGCTGAAATTATCCGTGACCAATAATGTTTTGCCTCGTGTCAGTGGAAGACAAAAAAGAAACAAGTATATGGTATTATACCTATCTTATTTTCTACACCATAGAAGCTGTTTTTCATTCTGTCCATTGGAGCTTACTAGCTAGGATGACATCCGATTTTGAAGTCTACTTATCACGCAAGATATTGATGATTTTTGTATGATTATGTACTATTTACTGTACTATCTGCCATTTTTTCCTTGAGCTCTTTTCCAGGCGCTTATCAAAGCTTGAAATGTTGAAGCGTCGTGGGAAGGGACCACCCAAGAAGGGCCAAGGAAGACGTGCTGTGAAGCGCAGCAAATGATACTGGGATACTCACATTATCTGCGCACATTTTGACTCATTGTATCAGCTAGAGTTTTATTTTTGTCGGTCTATATTCTGTTTATCTAGCTCTTTTTTTCCTTCCCCTCTTGTAATAAATATGTTCTGGCGAAATGAATGGGACATGTCGTTGAATTGCATTTGAGCCATAACTTGACTTTGTCTATACGACTTTATCCCATTAAAATCAGCTGTTGTTTATCAGTTTGCCTGGTGCTCAGCACCATGGACTCCAGAGTGCTGGTATCTCAGCCTCGAGAAATTGTGATTGAGTTAGTTTAAGTCTTACTTTCACCCTTCACTATAGATTTGTTGAACAAGCATCACAAACTCAGCTGAATTACAGATGTTGATTGTCTTGGTTACCAGAAACATGTTACTAATCTAAGTATGATATTATGTAATTCTAAGTCAACTTTCATGCTTTCACCAGTTGCGAAATCCACTAAAGGAGCCAGTAGGCATGTAGTCCAACAAGAAACTAATGGAAATGCATTTTAGTCAAGTGTTGGTGTGCTGAATGATTTAATGTAATAACTAGGGGTGAATATGGTCCGGATGGGCGGTTTCCACCCCAGAATTGGGAACTGTCCACTGAGGATTGGTTCCGAAGAATTGGAATCAAGAACTGCCTGTTGGTTTCATGGATCCACCTAGGAACTGGCCAGTTCCTGGGTGGATCCATGGAAGCGGTCCCACTAAGCTTCGTGCATTAGCGTGATTTTGATACATGGCACAAGCTACTTGCTCTCAAATCACCTTTGCCATGGGAAAGCAACTGTCAACAGTCTATACCCATACAATTTTTAGGAAATTTCAAATTGAAGTTTTAGGTATAGTTGCATGCCATCCCAGAAAGAAGAGTGAAGATGGAGGGACTGTAATGTACAGGGTTGAGGATTTTGAGAAAAAGGATTACTTCATGGTAACATGGAATGAAGTGGAGTCAGAGATCTCTTGCTTCTGTTATCTGTTCGAGTATCACGGATTTCTTTGTAGACATGCAATGGTTGTTCTTCAGATCATTGGTTTTCCCAGCATCCATCTCGATATATCATGAAGGGGTGGACAAAAGATGCAAAGAGCAGGCACTCACCAGTTGAAGGAATCAAAAAGATGCAGACAAGGGTGCAACGTTGTAATTACTTGTGCCCACGAGCTATTGAATTGAGTGAAGAGGGATCAATAGCCGAAGAGACTTCCACCATTGCTTTTCGTGCACTTGTGGAGGCTCTGAAGAATTGTTTGGATGTGAACAATTTTAATAACAGCGTGACAGAAAGCAACACTAGCATTTGCAGTCTTCGCGAAATGGAGTCAGAGAATCAGGGAGTCACCGCTAATAAAATGAGTAAAAAAAGGAACACAAATAAGAAGAGACAGGTAATAGGCTGGCGGCTGTTGAGCTGTGCTTGAAATCAGGCTTCTACTGATTATTACTGATGAATACCCCTCACTGTTTCAGGTGCAAGAAGAGTCGGATGTTCCACTGGTCTGGGTGGGTGGGTGGGTGGTTCCACGACTGGAACCGGGAACCGGACCAATTCTGTCCTGTTTCGGGCGATCCGAGCGGTTCCCGGTTTCTTTGCACACCCCTAGTAGCAATAGTGGTTTCCTAAAGTATCAGTAAAACCCGGAACAAGCTGGACTGATGGTGGAAAGTAATAGTTGTTATTGTGCATTGTAGTTCTTACATTATGACCAAATGTAAATAGAAGGTACACAGCTCAGTATAATAATTCTTGTGAGATCGATCGTTTCAGTCAGAACTTTTTGTCCATTGGTACGCATCTCTTGGCACTGATTTTGGGTTATTCTCTGTGAAATGAATACAGAGAAGCTTCTCACCGACTGAAGAAGTTTTGCTCAAAAGGCAGCTGCAAAGTAAAAGCAGGTGATGCTATGGAGACCAAATGGCAAAAACACTATCAACTTAACTTTGTTAGTTCTGGCGAGGAAGAGATAGATTTTGCTATTATCTATCTAAAACTTGCTGAAGTTTCTTCATAATATCTTTGTGCACCTAAAACGGGGGATAAATATTTAGATCTTGAAAGTGCAAGACCTCTAAGGAAAAGAAACTTCACTCTCAGAGCGACTGCAAGTTTATTATCCTTTGCCGTTGAAGAACTTCCATTATACAAGAGACAATTTTTGTGCACAGGATTATAGTCTGCCCTTGCAAGATACCATATCAATACACAAAATCTCGCAACATATATAAAATAAGAGTTTGAAGTGCTTTTATTTTCTCAAATAAAAGTTTGAAATGAATTTTGTTTTAAATAAATATCTAAAGTGCTATCATTTTTTCAAATAAGGACATGACGTGTTTATGTCATTCTTAAAATTGGAGGGTTTTTTTTTTTTTTTATTAGGCCGAGTAAACTCAATATATAGTTCTTTTCTATCAATTTCCATAAAAGTTCCCTTTTTTTTTTTCCTTTGCTAATGAAATTAAATACAAATGAAAAGAAATAAGACGGAGTGACTGAAAGGGTGGAGGAATTATCCATTTCCTGTTTGCTTCAGCGGAAGCTCCCTCAGCTCTGCTCGTCTCCGTTGCTGTTGCTGCTCTTCTTGGAGAATCACTACAGTTGTGCTCGTTCAAAATGACACTCTCTGTTCCTCTCCCTCAGCCAAACCACTTCTTCAACTCTTCCATTCAACAGGTCCAACCCATCTCTCTCTCTCTCTCTCTCTCTCTCTACACAGTATTTGCTGATTGTGAACAGACACTAAAAGTGACCTTTTTTTTTTTATCGGTTTCGTATTTGGTGGGGGGGAAAAACGACAGTGGAAGCGTTTGCCTGGGGGAATACCACCGGCAAGACCCGGATATCGCCTGGACCGCGACTGGCGAGCGTCTAACGTTGGACCCATAACAGCAGCTCCTTCACTGGTGGACTCATCTTCTTCATTCCCACTCTTTCAGCCTCCCCCTACCCAAGAATCTCTCTCAGAGGTAGCCCCCAACCCAGTTACCAACATTCATCTGTATGCAATACTGGCACTACGTATCGAATTGTGAGTAAAAGAAAGAGATTGCTGTTTCTTTTATTCACTTCTTCCATTTCCACCGCAAACTTTCGAGGGTCTCTGTTTGCCTCCCTATTTATCTCGAATTGCAGCAGAAGTTGCCGGCCATCTATTCGTAAGTACTAAGAAGTCTACATGACATGCACATCTATGTCTTTTTCTGCGATTAGGAGGCCTTCCTAGATGATTACTTTGACCGTCATTCATAAATCTACAGGGGTACATTGATGCATATCTACTTTCATTTGCTAAGCGTGATTTTCAACTCTGGATTGTACTCTACAGCTCGAACCAGCAGACCCCGATTTTTACAAGATTGGATATGTTCGAAGTGTGCGAGCTTATGGAATAGAATTTAAGGAAGGGCCTGATGGATTTGGAGTCTACGCTTCCAAAGATGTTGAGCCACTGCGCCGTGCTAGGGTGTGTGGACTGTCTACTTTGTAAGACACTTCGTTGAATGACTAACCTAAGGATGACTGCATCTCCATGTGCTTGCGTTCTTCATTTTTATCGGTGTTTGATATGGAATTTATTGTCATGCTGTTGGTACTTTACTGTTGGATTCTCTAATGTCTACTCGTGTTCTTTTGCTTTTGTTCAGGTAATCATGGAAATTCCGCTGGAACTAATGTTAACCATTAGCCAAAATCCCCCCTGGATGTTCTTCCCAGATATAATACCGATTGGTCATCCCATTTTTGATATTATTAACTCAACCAATCCAGAGGTAATTGGCCCCTGTTCTTATTCAGTGACATAATGACCGTTTGTTCAAATCTTGTGCTCCCAAGAAAAAAAGAATGCTGCTTCAGCCTTTTTTTATTTTTTGTAGCTCGTATGTCACTGACAGGATAATTACATGTGTTAATTTACATGCAGACGGATTGGGACCTGAGAATGGCATGTATTCTTCTATATGCATTTGATAAGCAGGACAACTTCTGGCAGTTATATGGGGACTTTTTACCAAGTTCAGATGAGTGCACTAGCTTGCTTCTAGCAACAGAGGTTATTATTTTCTATTATTTACCTTTTCCTTTAATCTTTGAATAGTTTTGTTATTTAGATGAAGTTCAGAGTTCTTTTAATTCTTCAAGCGATGAGATCTTTTGAGTTTTCTCGCTTTTCTTTTTCTCCTATTTGGACTTTGACAAGATTTTTGCCTCAAACTCTATGTCAGATTTCCCATCTCCATGAGCATCCGCTGATTTTAATCTTAGTGAATTATGTCTTGGTCATTTAGCTTTTGGCTGATGAAAGGCTGGAGCATTGCCCAAATGCATCTATTAATGTACCGACATGGAGCCGTTACACTTGCTTCTGTATCTAGAATCATCTTTAACTTATTTCTCTTTGTAGTTAAGTTTCTGTGTTGATAATTGTCTAGAGTGCGGTTGCAGAAGTTGTTGTGTTACAGTAGTCATGAATGTTGGCATTGTGGCGGCCAAACAGTGTATAGCAGTCATTGGAGGTGTGAAATTCTTAAAGCGTTCACACAACATATGGTAGTGATACTTCCATGTGTTAAATATTCATCCACTTGTGATTTCATAAGAATGTTAGAGTGCTTTTTGATGTATCTAAAGATGTTAAGTTATAGAATATTTGAATGTTTTAGATAGCTGTTAATTTGGAATATATCTTATGGTGGTGCCATTGCTTCTTGTACTAGTAACAGAAAAGCTGAATTTGAATTGACAGATTTACTGTTTCATCAATCTAAGATTGGATCTATTCTAATTCTAGGGCAATTTTTTTGGGGTTACTCTGTGGTTGAATGGCAAATGATGGCAATGACCTTGGGACCAGCATTATCACTGAAATACTGCTGATAGTGGCCTCTATGGACCGCTAATGGTGTGACTTTCTAGTTCAGCACTATAGTGGTGATATTGGTGTCCGCAATGGCTGCGACTGCTATATTGTAGCCACTATAATGGACTACTAGTTTTTTTGGGAACACTCCCGTTCTTCTCCAGCTTTTCTTAGAATGTATTTGGCTCATTCACGAATTAATTGCTACAGGGGATCTTTCAGAGTTGCAGGATCCAAACCTTGCTACAACTATGAAACAACAGCAAAGACGTGCCTTGGACTTTTGGGAAAAACATTGGGTTAGTTGATCCATGCTGTCATATGTTCTTTAGTTCTAATTTAGAATGGCATACATTTCTCTTTTGCTGAATATTTGTCTGTGGACTTAACCTCCCCCAGCATAATGGCGCACCACTCAAGATTAAGCGTCTCTCTCACGATCCTGAGAGATTCACTTGGGCAGCGAGTGTGGCACAGTCACGAAGTATTGGCATGCAAATAAGGATAGGTGCTCTTGTTCAGGATTCTAATATGCTAATTCCCTATGCCGGTTAGTTTTACACACCTTCAAATAGTATTTGTCTGTTATTTTCTCTACATTACACGTATCATTTGTTCGTAGTGGAATTTTCTATCTAATTTGAATTTTTGCTCTGTGTTGTTGCATCTGTTGTATTCTCTTCATTTTGCAACAGTTCTCAGACTGACTTGACTTTATATAATACCTTTGGGCGAACATGCAGACATGCTCAATCATTCTTTCCAACTAAATTGTTTTTTACATTGGCGCTTTAAGGATCACATGCTTGAGGTGATGATAAATGCTGGACAAAGGATAAGTAAGGGAGACGAGGTAACAGTTACATTTTCTCTACGGCGCATTCGCCTTTCAACAAGCTAATGTTTCTTGTAATTGTTAAGGCAGGCCAATTAATCTTAGTGTTATGCACTGAATGTTTAAACCATCAAGTAGTACACTTGGTAGAATGAACCAAGGCCCTGACATGTCGTGGATTGTCAAATGGCATGGTGGTTTAGTTAATGATCATTCTTAAATGATTGCCATTGTTTTTTGCCTGCTAGCTGGAACCAACACTTGGTGATTCTGACGTGTTAGATGTGAAGTAGCTTAAATTTCACAGCTTATGCAGTTCTAGACCTGGAGCAGCTACTTATGTCAATGCTAGTGATGCTACTCCAGCTCAAGGGGCGAAGGCTAGTCTGTTTTGTCTTGTTAATGAATAATGGAGATGGTGATAGCTGTAATTTGGTTGAGTCTTTCGATTTGACAGATGACAATCAGTTACCTTGGTAGCCAGAAGAATAACATGTTCATGCAAAGATACGGCTTTTCATCACCTGTGGTGAGTTAATGCTGATTACATTGTGAATATATAATTTGCTAATGTTTGAAAGCATCAATTATGCAAACTGCTTAACTGAATTGCTTGTCGTTATGCATGTTGCACCTGATATAACATACAGTTAGGGTTATGCCTCATAGTCGCCAGAGTGGTATTAATACATTTACTATCCTTAATAGGCTAATGGTTTGACAACTTTGGCTAGCTATCACTATTATAGTGGGAGTAACACCTTCTATAGAGTTCTAAACACACGGGCATTTTGGTAATATTGCTTTTTTCAGAATGAAAACATTAATTTGTTTATACAAAAAAGAAAATGATCTATATGAATGGAGTGATAGGAAGGAACTTAAAAAGAATATGTATAAGATGGTGTTTGCAGTAAGGTGACTGCTAATGCTCTGGCACTGACAAATGAGGCAGAACCAGTGGAAAATGCTATACCATGGTGACAGATTAATGAGTGTTAAGTAGAAAGTATGGAGATCTGTGAAAATACTTTTCAAGTGGTCTGTCATGCCTAGACAAACAAAACGTTAGTTATTTTGAGAGTCAATTCATAATTGTCTATTTTAGTTGACATTCAGCCTTGGCTGCTGGTTGCTCCCAAAAACTTTGTCAAGAATCTATAATTTGATTAAAAATGAAAGATTGATAATAGAGGTGAAACAAAATAGAAAAATCGAAAGCGTGAGTATGGTGATCCATTGGCTACTTGGGAAATAGTTCTTCAGTTTCCAATTTGTACTTGCAGTAATTTAAGTATCTTCGCAGAGCTAACTCCTTGATACATATTGCTTAATTATGGCAGAATCCTTGGGATGCTATTGAGTTCTCTGGCGATGCTCGTATTTGTTTGGATTCATTCCTGTCTGTCTTCAACGTATCTGGCCTTCCTGATGAATATTACCATAAGAGTATGAAAAGGACCAATCCTCTCATCATTGTTTCCACTATATAACAGTGCCCCAGGCTTCTTACTCTGGCCTTATTGTCTAAATCTCATAAACAGGTCCGGATCATCTACCCAATGTCGGAGGCACTTTCGTGGATGGAGCTGTTCTTGCAGCTGCAAGAGCACTACCCACCTGGTCAGATAGAAATCTGCCTGCAGTGCCCAGCGTGGAAAGAAAGGCGGCAAAAGAATTGCAAGAAGAATGCCAACAGATGCTTGCGCAGTTCCCTACAACATTGGAGCAAGACCAGGAAATACTAGGTAAAGAAAATATTACACTAAATAGTTGCTTGGTTTTTTAATCATTTGATATGTGTGATATCCACGTTAATGCTATTCGCAGATTCCATGCCACGAAGTAGGACATTCGAAGCTGCAATCAAGTAAGTTTTACTGATCTGAGCATCTCAGGAACTTCATGCCATTTGTGTATCAATGTGTTGGTATCTGTTCTTTCCAATGGTCAGCGACAAAGTATAACCTTTGATATTGGCAGCTATAGGTTTCATCGGAAGTTGTATATACAAAAAGTCATCCAGGCGTTGGACATGTATCAAGAACTTCTATTGTTTTAGTTCCCACTTTTCGAAATAATGTTACACCAATTCTTTTGAGAGTGCAGTGGTCTTCTCCATTTTTGAGTCTTGAGGTGAACCTTACATGTTAGCGGTCAAGGCTATAGTATAGCAACAACAGTATGGACTTTTTCTTTCCTGTGTTTTTTGGTTTTTCCGGTGGAAACATATAGTTAGGCAGTTCTACAGTCCCGTGGGTTTATGCACGGGAGATTTGCCCCCATCTCTTGCATCTCTTCTTCTGTCTGTAGCTGCCATCATTAGTTTCGCACTGTACACACGCGCACATAAACACACACACATTTATCTATATTTTTCCATTTTCCAACATACATACCCTAACCTACCAAACCAACCAGCAAACCCCCTAACTTAGGCAACACATACACTCCATCGTCACCGCCTCCGACCACTCACCTCCACTTCACCACCGTGGGCCGCCAGCTACCGGAGTGCCCACAGCTAAGGGATTGCCACCTGCCCAAGCAAACTGGTTGGCATAACTAGGGGCGTTAATGGCACGGTTGGCGGTGGGGCTGCGTGGTGGAGTCCAGTGACAGATACGAATTGGCACTTCAAGGGATTTGGTGGAAATGATTTCAGCCAGGTTTTTTTTTTTTGAGGACTTTACATAAGTTTGGAAATAGATGTTAACGTGTTGGCATTCCGGTGAAAACTCAGATTTGTTTTTGGTATTTCTCAATATTAATTGAAAAGATGGAAATAATTCTTAGCTCTCAATATGTTGGATAAGTTAAGCCTCCCACAACCGAAAGAACTAAGCTTTATACATAAATGTGAAGTATTCACACGTGCCATTATCATATAAAGACTATAAAGGGTCAATCTTAGAATATTTTATATTTATTGTAACTCAATGGCAAACAAAATACATAGTTTATGTGGATTTGGAGGCCTTTCGCTTTTGTTTTCGCTTCAAATTAATTCAAATCTTCGAAAATATAGTAGCCTCATCTAGAGTCATTTTTTCAAATTGATGGCCGAAAAATGCGAGAAAATATTGGGTGGTCCGGGGACACCAAGTCAGCGTGGTCTCCGGCCAATCAGAATGCGCCACGCGTGCCACTGTCAGGGAGTAGCC
>BCNH02000007.1:13772362-13799042 GCA_001662345.2 Metrosideros polymorpha var. glaberrima | reverse complement strand
AGAAGAGACACAGAGAAGGAAGGAAAGAAGAGGGTGTGGGTAAACTTTTCAGCCTTCGTGCAAATGACAAAAGTCACGCACGTACGAGGTCAGGAGAAAATATGCAGAGCTCGATCGCGGAGGGAGAAAGAGAGAGGGAGAGGGAGAGGGAGAGAGCGAGAGCCGGGAAGAGCGAAGAAGAGTGAGGAAAGGAGAGTCGTGAGAGGACAGGGGAGGAGAGAGGAGAGAGAGGGAGGCCTTGGCGCGCGTTTGAAATTTTCGGTCTGACAGTGGGCCCGGGCTGGCCACGTGTCGAGCGCTGGCTGGATTTCAAACTGCAGCTACTATTTTCTCCCCGAGCCTGGCTACTCCCTGACAGTGGCACGCGTGGCGCATTCTGATTGGCCGGAGATCACGCTGACTTGGTGTCCCCGGACCACCCAATATTTTCTCGAAAAATGCACGTACAACTTTGTCACGATATCTTTTCAAAGTTCATGTAATTTTTATCTCGTAAATGTAAGATCTTGTTTTGGCTGATCCCAATGTAAACATGAAGCATGTTGTCGTTTTTTGTTTTGGGCCTCAGAAGATAAAAATTATATTAAAAAGAAAGAAAAAACCACCGCTCGAGACTTGAGAGGTCAATTAATTAATTGATGTCCTAATAGTCAAAGCCTTAGGTGGCGAGTGGTTGAAGCATCACACTCAGAAAAAATTCGTCCTTTTTTCATCCGTAAAGCTCGAATCTTGATGCTATACAATCCAAAAAAAAAAAACTTGTGTTTTCTCGCTTTTGACAGGGATTCTGTATAAAAGGCGGTGTTTTTCTCAGTCTCCACTCATTTTGCACCCGCTTGAAGGAGCTCGGATTCTTCTCTGCAGTTATTAGGTACTTCGGATGAAAAGTCTGTTCACGTTTGTGGAATTGCCTTGGTTCTGGGGTTCTATCCCTGATTGGGGTCGCACAAAAGCCGACCTTTTCTGGATATATACGATTGGATCGATCTTGATGAAGATGGGCAATCGGTAGATCACGTTCTGCTTCTGTCTTTCTGGTCCTTTGCATATATGCATGCTTGGGTTGTAATGGCTCTGGCTGTAAAGGTTCTGCTTTGTAGCAGGAATTGTAGAGGCCCATTCAGGCATTCAGTTCAGTTCTTTGGAGGGTCGGGATTTCTGAAAGCCTAGGTACACTACAGTAGTAGACAAAAGTTTTGCTCTTGACAGCTTATAGAGCTCCTCTTGAAGCATTTTGAAGGGAGGGCATGGATGATGGGGAGATGGAGGTTTCGGATCGTGTCCTGTTACCGAACGTGGACTCTTCGAGCAATCTCCAGAGCTCAGCCTCTGTGGACCCTTTCTTTGGTGAGTTCTTGAAAAACACTAGGACTTGCACTCACACTCACACTTGCAATCCTCCTGGTCCAGACGCTGCTCACACTCACACATGCTACCACACCCACACCCAAATGTTCTCGTCCGAAGAAGATGAAAAGCGCAATGGGAAAAAGCGGTTCTCGAAGGTGAAAAGGCCTGCAGGTAACAGAGAGGCAGTGAGGAAGTATAGGGAGAAAAAGAAGGCTCACACAGCTTACTTAGAGGAGGAAGTCGAAAAATTGCGTATGTTGAATCAGCAATTGGTCAGAAAATTGCAGGGTCAGGCATTTCTTGAAGCTGAGGTCATAAGGCTTAGAAGCCTTTTGGGAGACCTCAGAGGTAAAATTGAAAATGAGTTAGGTGCTATCCCCTTTCATAAGCCTTGCAATTCTACGTCTATTAAGGAAGGTGACTGTGGGGTCCAGTCTGGCAGTGGACTGGTCGGGTTGCAGTGTTCGACTGATTTACTGTGCTTTCATCCTCACACGGGCTCGTCATCTATGGCTGGTGTTGGCAGGAGCGATGATATTATGGTCTTGTGGGCTGGAGAAAACTGCCAGCCAGCAATCGGGGATTGTCAGGTCAAGGCAAATGTTGGCATGAATTTTGGTAAACACAATTCGAACACGGTCGAAAAAATCGCGTCAACCACCTCTCAAGTTGAGCAATAGCAGGTCTTGTGTAAGTTCTCCCAAATTTCGCTGACTTTGATGTATGCTTTGCTCTCTTGCGTAGCCTAAGTGTAGTAGCTCCTTAGTTCGGATCAGGGGGGAGCCCAATAGCAGTTTGCTTGTAATGTTAGTCAGCAGTGCAAAATGACTCTGTAAATACATGTACACACATAGGTAGATACATACCAAATCAGGCCTGACCATGTAATGTAATGACAAAATAGTTTATTTTGATCTTGTTGAACAGATTGTACACTAAATCTTGTGGATTTTGTTTCTCTTCTTCGATAGATACACAACCTTCAAGTAAAAGCTCTAGTTTATTTATCTGTAGAGAGGGCGATTTTTTACTGTACATTGCATGAATTACTGGGAGGTTGTCTCCTATGTCGTTTGTAATCTGTTTCAATGTTTAAATCCATACGGACCCGAGCTGCTGTGCTCTACTGCTCTTTCTGATGACTGATGAAGAAGGCCAAACTTGCAAAGTTTTGATTTAATCAATAGCACATCAGTTGCTCTCCCCATATCACAGAGTTAGTGATGAAGTGGAAACGGAGGGTTTGCTCGTAATTGCAGTGTAGATGCTGGCTTATGTTCTTTGTAAGAAACTGGGATTCCACTGGAACTTGAAGAAGCTAGTTAGGTATGATCAGTACCGGAAAGGGTGCTCTGTTTCAGCTTGTTCTAGGCTAATGGGTGGCTATCAAGCGAAGAGGCGGTGCCGAGATATCAATAGCTAAGCTAGGAATGCTTCTGATCATGGTCTGCTATCAGATGAGATGCTTCAAGGTGATCAAGATTCATTGTGACTTGTGAGTGAGACCAGTAACTGATGCTCAGTCCAGGTTGCCTTTGCTTGCAACTTATCACTTCTTCGCAATGGGAGTATTTGCTGTGCCATTGAATTGTCCATGTTCTCGTTTGGTTCAACCACCTTGTACCTCGTTCGGTTTCAACTCGGGTATTCAAACTTTCACAGCTTTAAGCAAAGCAAAGCCACGGAAAGTGACTTGTGGGCCAATTCTAGGGGCGAATTCTCGTTGAAATCTTGTGATCATAGCTGTCCAGCTTGAGCAGCAACTGGGCCTCTTTTGGTCAGGCCTTTCGTGCGAAATTCACTGCATGGGCCACAACCGTGTCGGAAATAGCAACACAAACGAATTTCTTATCAGTGGTGAAGAACATGCTGTTGAAGAAATGGAACATGGGAGGGAACTACTACACTTTCAACTCGTACATGGGCCGAATCGAACTAGCAATACCCATTCAGTGGGCTCGGGTCCAATGCAGATCAAATGGCCCATCGCGCGCTACTCAGGCTCTTGTTGGCCCATCTTCATTTGAATGGCATGATTGTATAATCGATCGAATCATTCTTTTTTGAACCAAGATCCTAATTCTTGATACACATTTCTATTGATTAGTTGCATATATGATATTTTAGAAAATAGTTGAGGTGGGGAAGTGCATGCACGAGAGTACGGATATAATAAATTGGTGGAGAGAGAGAGAGAGAGAAGGGCTGGCATTTGACATTGACTACAACACATGGGTTTTTATTTCTAGTCCGGCAAGACCTTGTCGGATCTGAAATGTATGTCCCTTTCCATCGTCATCGCACAAAACAAGAATTATATTAACTTGAGTATAATAACAATAATAATAAGGAAAAAACCTAAAATAGCTTGTGTAATTACTAATTTAAAATTGCCTAAGCTTGTTGAAAAATGTAAATGAGGTTTTGGGAGATGGTTCTGAAACATAAGGAGACAAAACAACTTATAATTCGGACAGTGCATGGTCACATCCACGAAAGCCACAACTCTTGTCTCGCTGCCTGTCTGACTCTGTCGTGCGTTGGACCCATTCGACTCGGATCTTGCCCGCTGCCACACCACTATTATTAGGGTTTTGTTGTGACCAGAGTCCACATGGGTTTCTACTTCTCTACCCTTTTATTTTCCTTTTTTACTTTTTCTATTTCTCTTGGTCAATAATCTCCCCTTTTTTTTATATTATTATTGCGGAAAAGTCACATTTAAACAGAACACGTGGAGAATCTTAGTTGTTCAACGCGAATAAAAGACATTAGAGGGCGGTGATTTAACCCACCAATTATTTATTCTCACTGAGAGAAAGAGAGGCACATGGCTTTTCACCCTCTATCTCCCCTTTTAATAAACACTCGGTTTGCAAAAAGAATAAAGAAAAAAGAAAGATAGATAGTATGGGGTCGAGAAAATTTCGTAAATGTATCTTGCTTTAGAATAAGTTTTCGTGTGGCGGAATGCCACGAACAAAATCCCATAGTACTCGTATGCTTAATTAACATCGATATTCCAAATCAAGAGCGAATTTTTAATACAGGAGATAATGAATCATGTGCCGTTCAGAGTTTAAAGAGAATCGAAATTCTAAGATCATTTTCGAAAGGTTTCGACCGTTTTCTCATACGTTATTCGAGTCTAACAGATAAAGAAGTTATCCCATTTTTTATTAGATGAAAATGGAAGGAATATAATCTAGGAAAGGCACGGTCGAATAGATGGTCCAAGATTGAGAAGTAGGTGTTCAGTGTTCATTGTAGGAGACAGTAGAAAGACGCTGTCCACATAGAAGTGCTGAAAGGCAATACAACACCGGTTGAAAGAGACTATTTATTAATTGAATTATTATGTATGGATCATATTTAACTAGTGCCCTACAATAAGAATGTCTTAGAAGAAAAATTTTAATTTTCCAAACACCGATCATGAAAAGAAGAGTAAGCATTTTAGAGCTTGAAGTTTCTGCACTGTTGGTTGCTTTAACAAGTATATTCGCAACACCCATTAATTAATAAATTTATTATATTTATTTGATTATTTGGAGTTTGGTCCGAAGAAAGAGACATGATATATATGGTCCTGTGCATGCAGCCAGTTACATCACATTTAGGTGCCGCATCTACCCTTTTTCTAGGAGTGGTTGCTCGATTATATCCCTCCCTCTCTCTTCTCCTTTTATCCCCATGATTGCTTCCATTTTTAATTCCTTTCTCCTTTCTCCTTTCTCCTTTCTCCTTTCTTCACTCTTTTAAAGACAAGGACTTGAAATTACGGGTGCCCCTAGGATCCAAAAATGTAAAAAGTTGAGGGTTAAATTGGTCGTCTTACAATATTTATGATTTTTTGGACAATTTTCACAAAGCAAAAATTGTCAAAACACACCTTGACTTTTATCCAAGTTGTTGATAACCAAGGCTCCATATTACTCGGGGCAAAGGGAGAAGGGAGTAACTAGATCATTTTGGAGATTTACTAGATAATTTTACCATGATAGAGACAATGGAAGCCATTAGAATAATTCATACGCATTTGCAAAAGAAGCCACACTTACAATATGTCGCTTGAGCATAATTAACTTATAATGACGTATCATCGCTTGTATTTGATTGATTTCCCTAAAGCACTGTTAGTTGATTTGAAAATAGGAGCAATAAAATGGAAATGATGCTTTCATTCCATTTTCTTATGATGTTATGATTAGGAATAAGAAGAGATTAGAATAAACAATGAGAATGATATACAAAGTGGGAAGACATTGATTACTTAAAAAACTCATAATGAAAAGTCATTGCTTTTTCAGTAAACACAGAGCTGAAGTTAATTGCTTCTTCAGAAGGCCAAGTAGAGACGTGCAGAAGCTTGGGATTATCCTGAATCACTTGTTAGAGAGGGTGAAGCTCACCTAATATTGCTTGAAACATCAGTGGATTATATGTGAAAAAAAAAAACCATGTTTGCTATGTGAATTCAGGCCGGGAAAGAATAGGACATGGTTCCGGTCTTGATTCTTTTTTAGTTGTTGGTATAGGGATCTCGACCATAGGTTCCTGAGTCGAAAGCATGGGAATGCCTCTATCACTAGATCAATCCCGAGGTGAGTTGATCTAACTATTGTGGTATTGCTATTTCGTTTCCATCTCATTCCATTTTCTTGTATCGAACATTTCTCGTCAACTCAAGCAATTGCTCTTATAAGATTCTCCATTTTTCCTTTCATAAAATGAAGAAGACTACAACTACCTGATGCAAAATTAATGTGACAAGGTATATGATGAATTGGTCCACCGTTACCTTAAGACAAAACATTTTACATTTTAGGTGGAAAAATAGTCAATGATAAGAGGATATTTGTCGTTTCTGATCTCCAACAGGAGTCAACTGTTCAAATTCTACGAACTGCTCTAGGTCAAGACCACATGTATAATAGAAAGCCTAGATTTAATCGGTTTGTAAGACCTACAAGGTATTCTACAGGCCTCCAGACTATCAATTAGTGATGTTCGTTACTCTAGCTTTAAAAAATTGCCTCTGAAAAAGAGTCGGTGAAAATAAAAAAAAAATTGAAAAGCCTCATGTCATAATTTGCTATATAAGAATGGAGAAAAATGGGTAAAAGAGTTATTTTTTAAATTAATGGTTCTTCCTTGAAAAAGAACAAAAGTCATATGTATCTGTAGTGTTCTCTTTCCATCCGTCCATCGCCACAAGGATGGCTTTCAGGCATTTAAATAAGCAGGCTAGGTTCAATACTCAATTAGAATCTATCGCATCACTTGTCAAATAATTTTTTAAATGATCGATTTTAATGTCGCTTGCATTATTTATGCACCAAAACTAAAAGAGGCAGTAGGGAGAGCCTTTACTCTCTCTCTCTCTCTCTCTCTCTCTCTGTATTAGGCTATCATTCCAAGAAGAGAGATCATTCTAGGGGGAAAATATATATCTAGACATCTGGGTATTGTATACATGCACTCTAGAACTCTTTGGGGGACCATCTTGGCATACATTTTTCTTCAGCGTGGCTTATATTATATAGTTTGTAATCCGAATGATGTTGGTTGATGGAATTGGACGGTGTACTTACCTCACAGAAGGACGCTGGGTTATCGTCACCTTGACGGTGAACTCGACTAAACCCTATATCGGCCAGTTGTTCAGTTAACAGGGACACAAGACAAGATTATGCAACACATCACAAATCACAGAATGATATGAAGCTTTTTTCATATTTCTATTTTGGAATATTAATGGTATAAAGCTCATCGAAAAGCGGTGATCGATTTCAACAACTCGGTTTGAGGTAAAGAAAAGATGATGAAAAGTTTTCGTTACAAAACCCTGAAAATTTTGAATTTGAGATATATGCAGATAGATATGTTTAACAATATCATATCTCTGATTTCATATTCGCTGCGTTAGTTTGTGTTGATTACATGACACTTCTCACCATACAAATATGTATTTAAGCTATGCTACAAAAGCATCAAAATGAAAAAAGAAAATGCACCTATGGAGTGGGAACTTTAGGACACTTTATTTAATCGACTCAGTTGGGAATAGTCAATATAATATGAACAAGAGTAGGAACTTTGGGACATTTAATTAAAAACTATAATATATACGAGCGGACCAAATCTCGAATGGAAACAAAATCAGCCGGATCGGGACCGACTTTCGGCAACCACCAAATAAGAAAAATTGGCCTGGTTCAAGTAATAAGACAAACAAATTTGACAACGAGAAAGTAGATACAGAATCCTTGTGAGGGAGAGTAGTTTTGTTCTGTCTACTCTCACAGGTGGACAGTAATCTTCTTTGTCCATTCATTCTCTTTAGCACCTTTTGCTTTGTTTTTCATTTTCTTCATTCCAACTTAGGCTCATTCCAACTTAGGCGTTCTTCTGTTGACTTTGCAACTTCATTGTGACCACTCTCTCTTGATCCTGTCAATCGTTAGCTGGATTTATCATCTATTTGTATTACGTAGTTGGGTCAGCATATCGCTTTATACATGAAGAGGAGGCTCTATGGGATGAGCAGAAAGCCACCTCTTCCCAGAGGACTGACAGATGAGTTTGGAAGGTGCTCACAAGAGCTGGACCATGTAGAAAGAATGGTTGAGCATACTCAATGTCCTTTTTCTACCTTTGAAGAGGATAAGGAGCTTATGCTATTAGATTGTGATTGGGTTGAGTGTGTATGGTCTGGTGTATTGGGATTGCGAGTTGACAGGGATTTAATCGGAAATTTAGCTAGTGTGCTTACTGCTTAATGTTCAGTTGAAGGGAGTTAATGAATTGGACTGCTCGTGTGTTGTTATATCTGGAAGGGACACGATGAACAAGAACCCTGATCCACTGGCAACTGTTATGAGATGTAAGAAGGCTATGCAGGAACTTCATGGGTTGAAGACCTCGAGATGTTGTTAGAATGGAGAGGATTCCGACTGGGGGTCAATGGGTCAAGCCGAAGCCAAAGGAGTTGTCATCGGGAACGAGGTTGGAAGCTTATTGATGGCTGTGGTAGAGAGGTTAAAGCGGACTGCGTTCAACTTGCAGAGGCCCTTGCTGTTCAAGAGGGACTTCGATGTCGAGATGTCACCTTTTAAAGGAGTACCATGGAAAATTTGCTCCTGCAGTGAAGGACTCTCGACAACTTCGCAGATGGAAGGTAATTGCATGAACGACTGACTGTTGTTTATACACGGACTGGAAGTAGTAGAAAGTTGAAAAAAGAAGCCACCGATCAAGGAGGGATTCAATTGGGTGATTTGGGGGACAGACATTATCTTGGTCCAATGATGTGGCTTGTGTTATAATTAAGAGTGCACGCAAACTGGTGCAGAAATGCCCGTCTTTTCACGAAGTTGTTTCCCTGGGGAACATAAACCTGTTGCTCTTTTATTGTCCGAGGGACTACTAATGGCCCTCTTCCCCTCGGACAACTCAACTAATAGATTATTGGTTCCTCTTCTCCAACTAATTAATCTCTCTCTCTCTCTCTCTCTCTCTCTCTCTCTCTCTCTGGCCAATTATCCTAACCTCTCTTGCTCGAATTAAGGGCATTTGGTATTTGTCTGTGCTTTTTTAATGTGAAATCTCGATTGAACTTCCTAGAATAGTGCGTGAGTCAATGCAAACAAAATGAAGAGTTCATTAGCATCGAGAAGTGAAGGACTGAAGCCTAGGGGTGTGCATGGTCCGGGCCGGTCCGGTCCCTGTATGGAACTGGAGATTGGACCGGTAGTCCCGATCTCCAAATTTTCGAGACCAAGGACCGGACCAGGTCCAGTCCCAATAAGACCAGCAAATAAGTTGAAAAAGTCGTTGTAGCTTGTGATTTCACTTGTCGCGGATCTTGGAGAGCTCGGCCTCAATTTTACGAAGGCGCGATGGATTCCGACGATATTTTTGTAGGCGATGGAAAAGAGGCGCGGCAGGTGGCAATGGCGTTGTAAATAAATGTCTGCTAAAAGAAAGTCATTGTATTTTTCTAGAAAGTTTCAACATTAAAGTTTGACTATCTCGAACAAGAAGAGTAAGGCTTATTAAAAGATGAATTCATCTGCTGCTTTTTGAATTTCAATACTAGTTGATTTTCTTTGGTTAGAAACTAAGAAAAACTTTTACAAATTATATCAATCCTATAACCTGTGTGTTTTTTACCTCAACAATAATATCGATCATTGTCAATGTGAAAGTCTTTTTCAATTTAAATGAGTTCAAGATAGAACATTGTCGGATCATCAAAAAAAAAAAAAAAGAGGCCATGGATGTAGTTTTATGTAATCCAATTCTTCAATTGTATCAAATGAGTTCATGAATTTTGACAAATAGCTCACATAATTAAATTACCATATTCATTTTCAAGAAATGTTTGTGTTAACACATAAATTTTGGTTCTAAATTAATCATTCATCTCATAAGAAAGTTCGAGGAGAATATATATATTTTATTATTAATATTTTAGATCGGTTTGATTCTGGCGGTCCAATCTGATCTCATTCCCCCTGGAACCGAGGACCGAACCGCCCAACCACCGGTCCCGTTTATTAGGATCGAGGACTGGACCAGTACCCTCAAGGATAGGACCAACCCGGCCGGTCCGATCTTGATCCGGTCCAGGTGGTTCCGATCCAGTTTGCTCACCTCTAGTGAAGCCAACTCTCATCGCCTTCCTCGCATATGAACACATCTCTTTGGTTGGCCAATGTATATATTATGTTGGTCTAGTAATGCAAACCAACATATGTAATCACTCTTCGGCATAAGGGTAAAAATCATCAAAAACCCTAAATTATACTAATTGTGACACATTTACCTTAATTTTTTTTCTATGACACTAAAATCCAAAACTTATACCTGCGTGACATATTTACCATCTACTAAAATTCTATCAATGAAGACTATTAAAATCTACATACATAGACGCCGAAAAGCAAATGGTATTGACATGGTACTCACGTGACTTAGGTGAAATAAAAACGACTTTATTTTCGCTGAAAAATTATCTGACAGAATCTTGACTAAGAGTAAATGTGTCGCATAGATACAAATTTATAATTTTTTATGTCACAAGAATAAGTTTAGGGTAAATGTGTTACAGTGGACATGGTTTGGGATTTTTGCTGTAAAAAAAAAATTCAAAGTAATGCGTTATAGTGGATATAGTTTGAGGTTTTTGTGATTTTTTCGCTTAGCATAATGGCAAATCCCACATCTGTAGTTCTTACCATCTCCGATAAGATACATATTGCATAGATCTATGTGGTAATCATGTTGTGAAACTCGTGCATGAGATATCTATTTCGAGTTGCTCTTATTTTTTATTTCGCTTAGAACATCGTAAAAATTTATAAAACCCTACATTCACATAAATGATTACAGCCATTTCAAATCACGGCACAAGTATTTGGTTTTTTTTTAGGGAAAACGATGCTTCACCTGTGTTTGCGAGAAAGTCAACTGGATTTTTTTTTTTCTTCTAAGGCTTCTCGAGAAGGCCCTTAGTCAGTGGAGTGTTTTACCAGTGAGAAGTCACATTCAAATTATTCAATTACCGAGCTCGAGGCTTTCGAGTTTTGGTACGTAAGGATGGCAATGGTATAGTATAATAAGTTCGTTTGATTTAAGTTACAACACGAGTTAGTGATAAAAAGCTGGAATAATATATAGTTGGAATATATATATATATATATTGTCGTTGTTGTTAACCTGACTATTTCTTTATGTTATGAGATGCTCTTTATTTAGGATCATAAACAACCTGACATATGATTGAAGGAAGCCTCTCTTAATGCAAGGCGCGTGACTTAATATTAATGAGTTGAGATAATAGTATAAATGATTCATGAACTTTAGTTTAAAGTGTAATGTCGTCCATGAACTTTGGCCCAACGTGCAATGTTGTCCCTAGACTTTTAATTTGTTCAATATGATCTCTGAACTATTAGTATATGTTCAATGTAGTCTCTAAACTATATAGAAATATTTAAAAGTTCAGGGATCACATTGCACGTTAGACTAAAAGTTTTGGAGATCTCAATGAATAGATTAAAAGTTCATGAATCATATTGCACATTAAACCTAAATTCATGGACCATTTGTATCATTTTCCTTGCACGATCGAAAGCATATGAGAGTACAAACGGTCCCATGGACGTGAGGTTCCACATTTCCCCTTTTACTACAAGAAAGTAGAGCAACACAAACTTTACGAGGATCGTTAGTATAATTTTCTCCTCAAAGTTGGTCGAGCCTAGACAAATATGAACAACAATTCATAATTAGAATAGAAGTATTTTTGCGTATAATTAAAAGAAAATTGGTGTCAAGAAAAATAGTCTTTCAGTTTGCCTTTTCTAAATCATATTCATTTGGAATACACTTTGTTACCTAGTAAAATTTTGAACCTTATATAAAATTGCATTGAAGTCATGGCGATATAACAATGGAAAATCATATTGAGTTTGACTTATCATGTATTTTCTCCTCAAAGTTTGTCGAGTCTAGACAAATATGAACAACATTTCATAATCAGAGAAGAAGTAATTTTGATTTGCCTTTTCTAAAACACATTCATTTGGAATACACACCATTGCATTGAAGTCACAAAGATATAACATTGGAAATCATATTGAGTTTGCCTATCATACATAAAAATCAATCATGAAAATTTCCCTCGGATTAGACATTTCTTTCCATTACATTTACGATAAGTTGGATTATCTCGCTCTAGCTGGGTTGCTAGTTTTGCCCGTCTGCTAAAAGGGAAAGATGTGCCCACCATGTGGAAAAAGCTTCACTTTTCAAGTCCAATTTTCTTCTTACACTCATGAATGTGAGGGGAAAAATTACAGCTACTACTACTCTTTTTCTCTCTCCCTTTTCGCCTATTATTTTCCCCCCCTCAACCTCTAACTTTTGCACATGTCTCCAAGAAAAAGAAATGAATATTGCAAAAGGTGAGAAAAAGTAAATGAACCTTGTGCTGTCAATTATTATGATTCTCTCTCTGAGCTTTCTTTCGAAGAGAGAGAGAGAGAGAGAGAGCATATTTGGTCTAACTCTATACAAATATTTGAACTCTTGGAGGAGGAAGAATACAAGAAACATATGGGCCAGATACAAATCCCCAAAACATTATACATTAACTTTTGTGATTATTAATTTCTAGCACGAGGGTCCACCTTTTGCTCCTCTCCCTCACACATTCACAAATCAAATCATGGACTATAAAACTTCCATCATCATGATGACCATCGATCACCATAATTTCAATTATTTAAGGCAATGAAGAACCAGCCCTATGGAGATGAAAGGAGAGGGAGCATCCATGTGGTGGTGGGACATGGCCAAAAGTTGATCCCTAATGATGTTCATGGAATATGGTGAAAAATTGAAGCAAAATATAGAAAAAAGGATGGAGGAGATTAAAAAAGAAAACACCTTTTTGAGAGAGAGAGAGAGAGATAGAGAGTTGACGCTCTCCCACAAAATCCATAATGCCTCAATCAAACCAAAACAAAAAACTAATGACTCACTCTCCAATTACTAGACATTAAAGATTTTAGGAAGATGGGCCCCATTTCCCCCCATCATGTTTCAATCAGTCTATGATCTTGATTTCTAATAAGCTGCTGCTTCTTTTTCTTCTCCAGGATTAGGATGCCAAGTACACGCAATAAGAAATTTAAACAGAACCCAGAATTTTTTGGGTGCATATTTCAACTTGACAATATCATAGCTCCCCCTCAAGCACTATACCAATGAGCTTTAACTATGTTTTAAATTCAAGAAACAGACGCAAGACCATTTGTTTATCAGACGAGTGGTTGAGCAAGTTTTGCGGCACATCAGATGAAAGCTAAACAATAATTTGAATGCGTGATATGTCCAGGGGTCAATCAAATTCAAAACTAAAGTTTGTCCCGGGGCAATAATTCGTATTCGATTCCATAAGCGTGTGCTGTTCACGGTCCAGGAACTGCAAGTGGGTTCGTGCTTCTTCACTGGGTCACCTCAGATTTCATTAGTGATTAAGCTTGACATATGAAGATGACACCAAAGATTTAAGTAAAAGGAGTTTCCTTGGGTCATTGACGGTATGAGTGAGCATAAGAGAGAACGTGCACTATTTGAAGCACAGATCTGGATCCACTTCGATCTTCAATCACTCAACTCTCCGCATACTCTCTCTCTCTCTCTCTCTATCACTTCACTCACTTGCCACAGTGGGTGACTCCTCCTCTCCTACCAGTCTTTGTTTTTATTGTTTTCAAAGGAGAGAGACAGGGAGAGTGATAAGTGAGAGAGAGAGAGAGAGAGAGAGAGAGAGGGGGGTAGAGAACTCTAGGTGGGTAGAGAGAGAGAGAGCTGATCTTTCTTTTCCTTTTCAGCTTGACTGCCACCCACTTGGCCTCAGTTTCCAAGAAATCACGCTGAGCAAGTTTGAGCTGATGGGGTTGTTTTTCGGTTTCTGCCATGGCTGAAACCAGCCTAGAAACGAGGGCTTTGGGGTTTTGCTTTTTGCAGCTATAAAGTTTGAATTTTGACCGGTGTAGAAGGAGAGAGAGAGAGCATTAAAGGAGGAGAGAGCCTGATCTTCTCGTCAGAAGTGAAAGAAGAAAGACCAGATTTTGATGGTAAGCCACAAGAGCAGTCAGTTACTGCTGCAGACTTCATTCATGCACAGAGACCTTTTGTTTTTGAATTTCAGTTCTGGTAAGAACCAGATTAGAAATTTGGAAAGAAAGAAAGAAACAACAAAAAAAATTATCAAGGAAAGGTGTGTTTTTAAGCGTTATTTATCGTTGTTTCTTCACATGATTGATTTGCTGCTACTTTTAGCCCTTCCTGGTTTCTTTTTGAAGAAATTCAGCACAACCAACATGTCCTATTTTCTCTCCTTTTTAACAAAGGATAATGAAAAAGTAAACTCTTTCGTATATATTCTAATGTTGTTCACTCTCATTTTTTCCTCCTCGCCTGCTTTCAAGTTCCAACCCCCCCACACACACGAGAATAACTCTTTCTAGCACTCCTTTTAACGCCTCCTGTTTCTTTTTTCTCCTCCCTTTTTTTTTTCTTGGTTTCTGCAGGAGTATGAGAAAGATGGACACTGGAATACTCAAAAGAGCTTATCACCAAGCTTCACAAGCTGAGTTGGTAGTAGGTGGGGTTTGTGGTTGAGAAAGAAGTTTTACTTACCGAGAGAGAGCAACCTCGCTCGCCCTCTCGCAGGCACACTAAACTCAAGAGATCATCGCCAGTAGAACCAGGTTTCAAGAGGGTTGGTGTGAAAAGGTGAAAGCCACACAGCCACCAAACAAGAACACTCACTTCACTTCATCTATTTCCATGGACGCATATGAAGCCACAAGGATTGTCTTCTCAAGAATCCAAAGTTTAGACCCTGAGAATGCCTCCAAGATCATGGGTCTCCTCCTTATCCAAGATCACGGTGAGAAGGAAATGATCAGGCTGGCTCTTGGACCAGAGACTCTGCTTCACTCAGTGGTCCTCAAGGCAAGGAAGGACATGGGCCTTCCCTCGAACTCTCCCTCAACGCCCTCCACACCTTCTTCTCCCTCTCCTTTCATGTCCACCAACCCCATCTCCATCTCCATCTCCTCCAGGCCTAAAGGAAGCAACTTTTCGCCATCTACTCTCACAAATATCCACAGCCCATCTTCTTGGGGTGGTGGTGGTGGTGCTTTCTCTGATCTCTCGAGTGGAGATGATTTGATCAATAATTCTTCTTCTTGTTTATATGGAAATGGAGGCAGTGACACCATGATTGATGAGCTTCAGCTCCAAGACCAGCTCTCCTTCCTCAACGATAACTCCCCACCCCTTGGACCCACCAGCAACCCTGATATGTTCTGCCCCCACCAGGACTTGCTGTCCAGCCCCACCGCCGTGTACGGCGGAGCGGCCGCGGGCTGGGGCGCCTCGGTGCATCGGAGGAGCTGCTCGGTCAGCGATGCGTGCTCGGGGTCCTCAGAAGACCCATCTTGTGGAGTTGGGTGGAGGCCATGCTTGTACTATGCAAGAGGCTACTGCAAGAATGGGATCAGCTGCAGGTTCTTGCACAGTGGTGGACTTGGCGATGCCGCTTCTGTGGTCGGCAGCCCGGACGGCAGTGCGTCCGCGGTGGTCGGCTCCCCGAGTAAGGTGGACATGATGGGTCAGTGCCATGAAGCTGTTCTGAGGTCCAAATCTGCTCAGCAGCAGAGACTAGCTGCTGCTTCTCAGCTCATAGGTTCTGCAACTTTCCCTTACTCTCCCAAGTCCATGAATTTGCTTCTCCATCACCAACAAAATGATGCTCATAGGTACGCTATGCATGTCACTAAAGGGACGTAACAGATGTATCCACAAAGTCTCTTTCATGTTCATATGTATGGTATGATATCTTGATGAACATATGTGGGCAGGGCTGCTGCTGCTGCTGCACTGATGATGGGTGATGACTTTTACAAGTATGGCAGATCAAGGCTTGAAAGAAGTGATTTTTCATTAAATGGTTGTGTGAACCCAGCTTCTAGGCAGATTTACTTGACTTTCCCAGCTGACAGTACTTTCAAGGAGGAAGATGTTTCCAACTATTTCAGGTGAGGAATGTTTTTCTCTAGCAAGTTCATTTGGAGGTTTCTCTATTTCCGGTTTCTGATCTTTTCAGATCAAGAACTTTGTTTTGACTGTCCAATTGTCTTATATGGCTGTTGTATGAAGCAACTTTGGGCCGGTGCAAGATGTGAGAATTCCTTACCAGCAGAAGAGGATGTTTGGCTTTGTTACATTTGTTTACCCAGAAACGGTGAAGCTCATTTTGGCCAAAGGGAACCCTCATTTTGTTTGTGATGCTAGGGTTCTTGTCAAGCCTTACAAAGAGAAGGGGAAAGTGCCAGACAAGTTCAGGCACGTTTTCTCACTCTTCGTCAGTTTGGTTGTTCTTTTGACATTTGCCTGTCCATTGTTTGCTTAAGTTGATGAGAGATAATGAGCTCAAGTTTTAGTCTTTTGTGGTGTTTTACAGGAAGCAGTCCCAGCTGGTGGAAAGGGGTGATTTTTCGCCGTGTGGAACTCCGACCTCGGGGTTGGATTCGAGGGCAGGACCGTTTGACCTCAACCTCGGTTAGAATTATAGCTTGAGTGGGATTTTTTATATTGTGAGATGAGTCGTGGGATATTCTTAAATTCCCTTGTTTGATCTGTAATGCAGGAGCGAGAACGTTTTACAATTCTCAGGACATTCTGTGGAGGAGGAGATTCGAGGAACAAGCTGATCTACAAGCCCTTGAACTCCAGAGTCAACGGCTGATGAGTCTGCAGCTTCTGGATGTCAAGAAGCATCATCATCAGAGGGCTCTCTCAACTGGCTCACCCATTCCATCTCCTACTCAATCGCCCACTTTGTTCAACAATCCAACCTTCCTTAACATTCCTTCGGTTCGCAGCCTGGGCGTCGCAGAAGGTATACCTGTTCCTCTTAGGCTCTCTTTATTCAATTTTTGCCCAGTTGATTTCCTTTGGAAAATGCAGTATTGAGATTAGGTTCTCTTTCTTTATTTAATGCAGAGAATGGCTCTAGCCCTGGCTTATCCGACGGTCGGCCCTTGAACTGCCAGTCTCTGGTTGTCTCTGCTGGAAAAGATTTGACTGGAAGTGAGAAGAGTAATGGGAATGACAAGGGAAGCTCCCATACGGTGAATGGAGGCTTGGCTGAAAGGTATATGTGGAAAATAAATATGCTTCTGCTTTTGACAAATGAATTGACTTTTATTGAGCAAATAGCAATTTCCCTTGTGCTTGCATGAGTTTCTAACCACTGCTTTAGTGCAATTACTTGCTATGACCAAGTCCGTAAAACTTTTGTAAATTAATGCAGTTTGGAGCATAACCTTCCTGATAGTCCTTTCGCATCTCCTACCAAAGCCTCCACAGAGTATTTCTCTTCCTTTACCAATGTAGTCGGTGAGGCTGAAAAGGATGGTGCAGGTTCGGCTTCATCTTCTCCTTCTAACAGCAATAACCCAGGCTCTTCGCCCTTAATCCCTGGCACCTCTGCCATGGACATGGCATCATTCAAATCTTTCAATTGCCAGATTCCTAGGTAAGATTGTATCCCAGATTGCATAATCTAAAGCTTACATACTGAAAAGAACAGATCAGAATTATTATGCTTTTAAGAAAGCAATGACAATAATTTGCCCTCCAAACTTCAGATTTTCCTCTGGTCATGGAGCCATAGGAATGTATGCCGGTGCCGGAGGGCCAACATGCCCAGTGGGTATATAGCTAGCTCTTCCTTGACTGAGGTAATTTCTCCCCTTGTGTATTGTTAGGCTTTGTGAGTGGCCATTTTTCACGAACATGGTTGTTTCTTTCTGCTTTGTCTGAACATTTGCAGGAAAGATTAACAACAATAACCAAACAAACCCGTTATCAAGATCAGATCTGTAGAGAATCAGTACCGCTACCATCACCACCACCACCACCACCACCACCACCACCTCAATTATCCATACTATACTACTGGATACCATACAAAAATGCATAAGCAAAAAAATGAGTTAATGAAGTGGGATACCCCAATCTCCCTTGTTTGTGTTATTTTCACATGTTTCTTTCTAGTTGCAGTCTCGACCACCTGGAGAATTTTTACAGTCTATGTGCAGTATTTTAAAACTCACAGAGCTGTAAATTTCCTCTTCTTCCCATTTTCAAGTTTTTACTACGGCCCCTCCTTTGGGACGGTGGCAGAGTCCATAATTAGGGTACAAGAAAGATCAAATCTTTGTACAGCAAGAAGAATCGGAGAATCCAAAGAACCCCAGGGAGTGGCCAAAAAGGCAAGAAGTGACGGCAAGGGCTAATTTTTCATCCCGTAAATGGTAATTTGGAAGTGAAAAGGAGGGGAGAGACTTGAAGGGGAAGGAGAGGATGATGAGATAGGCAGAGATGAATAGAGTTTTAGTCAGTCAGCTGAGATTTCAGGTACAAATTTGTAAGGTTGATTATTAATGTTTGATGTGTACTGTAGCTGTTTATTATACAACGGTTTGTGTTCCAACTACTCATGTGGATCAGTCAGACAGAAAAGGAACTAGTGAAAGATCAGCAACCAGAAAGAAAGAAATCAGTTTATCAATTTTAGTAAAAGGGCTCAGCTCTCTCTCTCTCTCTCTTTCTCTGTGTCCTCTCTCTTGGGTGTGTGTGTTTTGCCTTTAAATTAGAAAAGTTTGTCTCTTTATTATTATTTGCCGGTATATGATATCTTTAGGTGTGAGTGGCATGATAACATATGCAAATGTGTGTGGGTGGTGGGGTCAACAGAACAGCCCTTCCATTGTGCCATTCATGGAGGGAATGGGCCCCACAGAACCCAGTGTGTCACAGTGATCTCACATGGGGGGGTGCTGACATATTCACTGTGGGTACCCCCTTCTTAAAATATTGAATATAATTGGTGCCAGGTTGTGTAGGGGCTCTCTCTCTCAGACAACAACAACACACCCATGTGAGAGATGCTGCAAACCTGCAACTCTCTCTCTCTCTTCCCCTCTCCCTGCTGCACAATCTTTTAATGGGGTTCTTGAACAAGAGGAAAGGACGTGCACAGATCTTAAAGTAGATGTTGATGCCACACGTATGACAAAAGTGCACGGTGTGTTGTTGCAGGAATCTTTTCTGGGTCTGTTAACTACACTTGGGAGGGCGTGTGACAGTCGGTGAAGCTAGTGATTCCCTTTTCTTTTTCTCTCCTTTTCAATTTTATCCCCCACTTCCCTCTCAACACTTCTATACCCCTCCTTGAACCCAAAAAAAGGCAAGAAATTCAATTAATCTAATGTAATCTAATCTTTAGATAGATCACGTACTTAATTAAAGTAAAAGGACTGGCCTGCAAATTTCCCCTACCAGAGTAGTCTTTTATCATTAGTAGCTGAGAAATTGGAGTGGCAAGAAAAAGATTCTTTGCCAAAGGAAAAAAAAAATTAAAGTATGGAAAGAGAGGGGGAGAGACAGGCTGGCAAAGTAAAGACAGGGACATGCAAATGCCCAATATATCATTTTTTATCTGCCGTTTTTAACTCTATTTTTTAATGTGAGGGATTGATTTTTTCAAACTTTAGTGGAAGTTTTCAAACTGTGACCAAGGTGAACTTTCTTGATTGGCGGAGGCTGTTTTTTTTTTTTTTTGAGGAAAAAAAGGTTCTTCATGATTAGGGGGGTGTTTCAATGTTGGGGTGTGATGATGGCCCAGAAGAGTTTTGCTGTAATAAAGAAGATAATCATGTACACGGTCCGATGAAGACATGTTTGTCCCCGGCTCAATTAAAATATGTTTGGAGTGAGAGTTATGGCGGCTTACGATTCTGTGTAATGATGGGTTGGTATGGTAAGACAGCACTTGGTGTGGCTTGGCTTGTCTATTAGTTCCTGACTCAAGGAAAATGAGGCTCTCTTGGGTCTACATCCAATGCCTGCTGTGAAAACTTCTGCAGGAGGAAGATGCATTGCTGATAAAAAATTGCTGAAGGGTCATCTGAATTTTTATTGGCTTGGTTTGGTCGTCTATGAAATCATTTCAGGGCCACGGAACAACTATTGTCATATCGACAGAATGTTTCTCTTTCTTGACTGAACTCGCACATCTCTGGAATAATAAGTTGTCAGTCGGATAAGCCTCTAGCAATTTCAGAGGTGAATAAACTCCCGATTTAAAGTTCGACAAAGCAACTAAAGAGCGAAGCAGGGTCGCCATAGTATGAGATCAGTCATTCTGATTAAGGATTTGAACTCAGATTTATCCCCTTATCTTGTGTTGTTGGCCAAAATTACACACCCCTTATCAAGTTAACTCATCTTGCAAATGGTTGTACCAACGTGGATTAACTCATCTTTTCTTCCGTATCAACATGGGTGTCCTCGGCTGGTGATGTTCAATCCCACCATCGAATCAGTACCATTGCAAACGATTTCAGTCTATAGATGAAGAGGAGTCGGCATCATGACAAGAATTCCCATCGATACAGATTCATCTCGACATTCTTTAGTACATTCGTAAAGATATCTCCTGATATACTCTTTCATGCCAAGACGGTATTGATGAAGAAATGTTAAAAGATATGGAGGTTTTCGAAACCATAGCCAGGCCACTAGCCATATCATCTCACAATTAAAGAAAAATCCCATAACGATGTAAAGGTAGATGTATATTCTTTTAATAGAGAAAAAAGAAACAGCAACGTAATTAGAATAGGCATAGGCCGGCCGAGAAGAGAGATGATGCAAATTTATTTGTAGGAGATACAGCCCATCACGGCATTAATAGACCTCACAAATCATTTGACTTCAGCAACACATTTATCCTCCATGAACAAGGTAGATTCAACTTATCAATGCCGATATCATACCAAAGTAAAGGAATGGACCATCCCTTACATGTGCAACATTAAACCAACAGAATGGATCTACCAAATAGTTTCCTGCAACGTCCATACTCCACCGCATACAAAATTCTTTGTTTGGACGCAATCCCATGATTTCATCCTGTCAGGTTTATGAATTTCTCATCGGTTCATCCTCGTACAGCATTGCTCGCCATTCTGTACTTGCCAGACCCTCATGAAAGTAAACATATTCATGGCTTTAATGAGAGAGGTGTGATAAGGTTGCGGAGAAGAAACTATGACCCGCTTGTAAGTTCCCTAGTGAGATGATTTCTCTGCATGTCCTTTTACAAATAACTTGCTAATATCCTCAGTGACAACATTGCTCCTGGAAGAGAAAACAAGCACCAACTCATCAGTCTAAGTACTTTCTTGCATCCACACGAAACAAAGTTTGAGAAAATGACCGCTAAAACTCCCAATCAGTTACATGATGAAATATTGTCTTTGAATCACTGGTGAAGACTAAACTAATCAAGCTCCAGCATCAATAACCATCCAAATTCTAAATCACGGTTCTAAACCACCTACTTCTAATGTTGGGCCAGAGGTTGATCTAAGAAGTCTTGCAGACAGATCACGTGTATGTCGTATGGCACATACTCATGTTAGGGTACTTGCATACATATTGGTACTTGTATCAAGGAATCTGAGTTGACTCAGTCAACACTAATTCAACTCAGTAGGTGTTTGTGTTCTTGTTCAGTGTTTGTTAAATGTAACTGCTTGTGTATGTACGTGCCTCTATTGGTAATTTGTCTGGAACATAATATTATCATCTCTTCAATTTCAGAGTTACTTTCCAGTAATCTTATTAACTTAATTTTTTTTCCAAATTCTGCAGCTCCACTATTTGACTTTTCATTAACATAAAACACCACAAATCTAACAAAATATACAGATATTTACATGTAAATCATAAATAATTTTTTCACGACTTTCTAACCTTATAATATTATTTTTCATGTCTTCACATTTTTTTAGGGAAAGTAGAATAAAAAGGAAAAAGCACTTTTTGACAAGAACCCCAAAAAAATTATTTGCTGAGCAAAAGTCACAATGTAATGCAGATGTCAAAGTCTAGTACAAACTAACCTTCCTCTGAGCTGAGGAGGAACCAGTATTCCACCAACAGTATCTGGAACATTCTTCAAATGGGGCAATGTCCCCCTTGGCAGTTTGCTGTGGGGAACAGATGAAGATAGCGAATGAGACTCTCTCTTTCGCAGAGTACTTTCAGCCCTTGCTGCTGCAACTCTAGAAGCATGGTCACCACTGCTCAACGGAGAAGCCAACCCAGCTGGAGCATCCAACAAAAGGGAAGCATCAGGAAGTTTCTCAATAGGGGGCGCTGGTAAACCTGCAGTGGTTTCTAGTTGACGGTCTGATGCATATGATGATCCCCTATCCACAACACAAGTGAAGATTACAAACCGAGAACACTCAAACCTTGTCATATACAGCAACATTTGTAAACTTGTGGCAGATCACGAAAAAGACATATACCATATCTCTTAAAGATCACTAGGAAAAACAGTCCTACCTATAGACCATGCTAATTGAAATGGATAAACCGGATAACTAGTGCAACTTTTGGCCCTTTAATATAGCCAATCTCTCATGTTAATCTAGCTAATAATAGGCAACCTACTCAAAGTTCGGAAACTATAAGTGTCCCCCCCTGTCACATTCTTTTCCCTCACTGCCATCAACTTTTGAGAGACATTTCATTGACTGATTAGCCCTAGATCGTTGCCATACACACTAACCTTTGATGCCAACTATCAGCCAAATCAAATAGGCTAAGGCAGTGAGCATAACTTCTAAACAAAGGGAAAAAAACAACTCACCATGGTCAAGAAATAGATAGGTACATTTGCCAAATTGACAGTGGGATCAGACAATTATTCTCCTATTGGCTGCAAATGCTTGAACTTTTATTCTTGAACGGAACCACTTATAGAGTGTCCCCTTCTCCATGAACCTCTTAAGCAATGTAATCATCTCTTTTAGAGAAACTTCTCAGATTATAAAGACGTATTTTAAAGTGCATCAACTTCCAAATTGAATAATCCACAACATACAATCTATGGGCGGGATCACCGGACTACCAGCCAGGGTGCGCAATGTCCTCATATTACAAATCATGACGTTCGAGATAATTTTCACCACCCCTCCAAAGGTACTGCCTTTTATTTAATTTTCAAAGTGGAAACCCCATGTAGGGAAGAGGAGGAAGTTTGCACCTTCAAGTTTGACACAAGAACCAGTGAAACGAGATAGCCAAAGTCGAGCGAAAACATTCGATACTTTGCGTCGAATATCCCAAGTACTTTGATGAGATAATCAGAAGATCACAACACAATTGGCTCAACTCGGTACGCAACCACATGGGTCCAAGAAATGACAAGAATACAGAAACACAGAACTCGAGGCTCATCACCTCGATTTTGGCAGAGCAATAGTTGAGCGCGTCTATCAGATGAGTTGTCAATAGAAGCTATGAACAACCATCAGCCGGAACACCCAACTAGCTAATTCTATCCGAGCAGGGGATCTAGGGCACAGTTGCTACGCCTCACGTGTCACGCAGCATACAATCAGGACACAAATCACTAGACCAAGAGACCGGACACCATCGTCGACGCTGACTATGCCGCTGATTGCTAAATGCGGGATTCACAATCGCCAAGTGCTGGGTAGTTTGGATGAAGCTCACATTGAGCAGAAGCTAAAGAGGGAACTCGCGTCCGAAACGTCGGAAGAAAATCTACCAAGATAAACGAGGGAAACACGCGGTATTTCCGATCAAAATTCGTTCCTTCAGGAAACTCGGGGAAATTTACCGGGTCTGAGGAAGAGGTGGAGGAGAAGGCTCGGGTTGAGCAAGCTGGGGTCCTGGGGCTCCTGGGTTGTTTCCCGTTCCCTCTTCTTCTCCTCGCCCTTCGTTGTCTTCGACGTCCGAAGCGTCTTCGTCTGAAGAAGCGTCGTAGTCCACCAGAGACATCTCTCTCTCTCTCTCTCTCTCTCTCTCTCGCTCTCTCGCTCTTCTTTCTGCCTGCGTGCGTGTGTGCGTGTGGGGGGTTGGGGGATGGGGCGCCTGTTATTCGACCCGTCCCATGTCGGCGGAGCGCTCGGGACAGAGGAAGCGGAAAGCCAGCTAAATGAATGCTTTTGAGCCTTATCGACAGAAGAAAACAGTGCAGACACTCTCGTTCAAGGAACAAAATGATGGACGAAAAACCATGTGGAAAGTCTCTGGTTTTCAGCAAAAACCAACCGGATCATTTCTTGGTAGATGATAGTTAAAGAAGATTTCTCAGTTTGTGAAAGCATCAATTTCACTAGATAGTTTAAAGTTCTGTTTATCTAAGATGAAAGATAAACTGACTGAATTGGCCTGTATAGAGGGAGTGGGACATAGTTGCTTCCCATTCTCCAAACCATGTGTATCATCACCACTCTATTTTTTTTGTAAAAATTGGATAAATTGGATCGACTTTGATGTTCGTTTGTCGTTTGGTTCGCGGGTCAAATGCTGTCGGAGTCAGAGATAACTGGATACGTAGATCTTGTGGCACGAGTCATTCGGATTATTGTTTAATTCGCGGCGATTCTTTGATACGAATATGCAAAAAGCTCTTAGGCGACTTTTCAATGTGCTTCCACTATTTGATTAAAAAAAAAAACTTCAATGTAACAAGGTTGATAATGACCGTACAATTCCTAACCTACCTTGCCAACCGGGCTACTTTCTTAACTCCCCCCCAAAACAAGCCTAAGTCTGACGAGCATAGATGCATCATGACACGCTAATCATCATTTTAGAGATGAGCTAGTATACAAGTAACATATTCCAGTTGACACAGCACGCATTCCCGATGATCACCATTTCAGATTTACACGCGACGAGGGACCATCTAACTCCCACTGATGCTCAGTCCAGGACCGAAAATGCCTGCACCTGCATGCAGAGATGGTAGTGCATCCTATCAAGGTTGTTGCCCGAGAAGCGATGGCCTGTAGAATCCGTGGGTTTGAGCTATCTTGATGCGATCTCGAGGGTCATTCATCGATTCATCTCTCAATGCCTGAAGAATAGCTTCTGGTGGGAAATCCCTGCAAACAAGGTGATAGTATCACATTTTGCTGCCGTACTCCCACAACATCAATGACATATCAATGGTACAGAGCAAAGTAATTTAATGGAATGCTATTCCGAAGATTCACTGGACTGCGAATTTAAGCACATTACCACCAAAGAGCTTGCACATAGATGGAATTCAACATTTTTGCTACAACTCATCTGTTCTCAGAGATATAATACACATGCATACAGTCCTGTCATCTTCAAATATTTGGGCAAACGATTTACAGAGAGTGGCTATCAAGCCCATGAAAGACACAGAGCAATCAATTCACTTGGGTACTCTGCCTTCAATTTCTCTGATACAAGGAAAGAGAAAAGGGACCCAGAAGAGGCACGATACATAAGAGCTTTCGTTACCTCAGAATAAGAATTTTGTATAGTTTCTTCAAGATTGGGCACAGCTCCACAGGAGCCACTGGTTTCTTTTCTTCGGGATGCAGTATACTCAAGCATGACTCGCTCAGCAGCTCGTAAAAGGCTTTCACGGCCGAGACTCCCTACAATCACAAACACAAGGCAGAGCAATTGCATCACATAGCAAATTAGAAGTCAGAACGCATGCCTTCCCTATCGATAAAACAAAATATTGTACTAAGAAATTTAACAGTGGACAAAGAATTCTTACTGAAGCCCTCTCAATCACAAGATTGCTCACCCAAAAGCACTGGACTATCCAGTACTTTGAATAAGAAATGCATATACTTTTTTATTTGGTCACATATCCATCTAATTAGAATTTGCAACTGGTGACACGTGGTAGATCTACCCTGCAGACATGATTGGAAGAGACTCTTTTGACTAGCTCTTTCGGTGCAAAGACTTCCACCAAATTCTGAAATAAAAATTCTCATATTTACAGACTCAAATTCAAAAGTTTCTATCAACAGCACCTTAGGTGAGTGAGATTGAATACCTGAATCATCCCCTTCCCCTTGATATTATCACCCATCTCAAGGTTCAGTTCCCCACTAGCTAACTTATGTCCATACCATGCATTACGACCCTTCAACAAAGTTACGTATGTGTCAGCCAATAAAGGCCCTGCGAGTTTCTCAGGGTCCTCCGCCAACAGATGTGTGATGATTATCATCTCTGACGTACAATGTGCAAAATATACTGCTTTGCTGGTGGCACTTTCCTTTGTCAGAGCTGCAACCATACCTGCAAAGTTCAAGTTGAGAGTAGCTGTAAGAAGTGCAACTGCAGAATTGTATAGCTTGTCAAAACTTCAAACCTTGTATACTAAGGCTCCTAAACAAAACTGGAGGAAGGAACTATCAATGATTTGTTAGGAGAAGGGCATTTTGACAGAACCCCATTTTTCCCAAGCCTAAAGTAAAATTGTCAAGTACACAATTTTACCTGCTCCAATGGCATAGACATTCTTCAAACCACCCATAACTTCATGAGTAACAAGGTCTCCATTGTCCCACACTATAAAGTGGGGCTGCCTCAAAAACTTTGCCAAAGGCTTCCTCCACTTTGCAGATCCACATATTCGAGCATTGGCATACTCCTTGTTGTATATCTCTGAGGCAATATTTGGTCCTCCGAGGTATAAAATGTTCTCTAGTGGCACTCCAGCTGCAAAGAGTGATGATAGAGACAATATTAAGAAGATAGTACCCCTGAGAGGATGGTTGTTCACCGGACAAAAGAGGAACGGGGACAGAAAAAAATAGTGTCAGACTTCTCCAGATAATTCTTTTTG
>BCNH02000007.1:13732103-13772126 GCA_001662345.2 Metrosideros polymorpha var. glaberrima | reverse complement strand
TCAAGAAATGACATGGAATATTTTCAAATGGCCAGAGGAGAAACCGGCATCTTCAATGCGATATTTCATAACACAATGTGCTCCTCCATAAGCAAATGAAAAAACAAAACTAACACCCACAATAGAATCTTTAATAGCCTGTTTCAGCATGCCAGATCACAATGAAACCAACTTCACATAGTTTACAAGCAGAGAAGCTCTCTGCCTTAACCTTTAAGAAGAATAATGGGTGGAACAAAGAAAGACCAGTTTTCAAGAAGGGGCTGCTGTAGCGCTTGTAATGTGAATCATCCTAATCAGACAAATATATTGATATTATCACCCATACCAAAAATCGAGTTGCTTTGTTAATACAACAGCCGAAGTATGTTAGTCCAAGCAAATGGATACTAGGCCTACCAATGTAACAGACAGCAATGTCTAGTTGGTCAGGAAACTGGAAAGAGAATAAGGGCTTACTTGCTCGATTAATCATTTGGGTGGGAGTAATCACGCGGGGCTCAGTCTCCAACTCTGCCTCCACACCCTTTGCCAAGGATATGATAACAGGCATTGTAACCCTTTCTTTCCAATACCTACTAATTTCCTCAAACACCTGGCGGGTCTCCGTTGAAGGCAACCCATTCACTACAACGTCGGCATCCCACACAGCCTCCTGCAAATTGGTGACGACCTTCATAGGGCAAAGAGGGGTGTCGATCATGTTCAAGCAGAACCCGTCTTTCAAAATCTCATCCGCAAACAACGTCCTATCACCTAATCTTGCCTCGACGTACTTCAGGTATGCGCACCTCCTAATGAGCCGCCTCAACACATCCTCCCTCGAATTGATCACTTCAAACAAATGCTCAGCCGTGGCCTTATCGATTGATCTTCCGGGCCTCCTCCAAATACGAATCAGGACTTTCTCCCTCAGGTGACCATAAGTATCTTGCAACATAGCTGCAAAAACACTGCCCCAAGCACCGGCTCCGACACCAACGATCCTGAGTGGATCACCCTCTGATTTTTCCATGAGGCAACGGAGTTCATCCAGCTTCTCTTCGAGAGACCCATTAATACTCTGAATCGACCCATTTGAGTAAACACTATTAGTCATCTCTTCAGAGGTCTCCCCCATCTCTTCCTCTCTATTCACTAAGTTTAGCTCAACGCTCAGGACCGATAAAGAAGACAGGTTGAATCGAACACCCCCTTCCTAGGCAATTACACTAATCCCTCCTAAAGAGGTTTCGACTTGACAGGGTTTAGGACTTCAAGAACCGCGTGGAAGATTAATCAAGAACATGCAAAACAAGACCCAACTTTGGGAACACGGTGTTCGGCATCCTCCTTTCTATCAACCCCACGAAACCAAACTGTTCAGGGAACAAGGAAAAACAAAGATTGAAAAGTGGGAAAGAAATGCACTTGACTTTCAATTCGGCGGACAATTCAACGCGGGGTACGTCGATTTCGAGTGTCCTTTGTCTGCATCTGCTCGTGCCATCCAAAAAATGCAAGAACTCGACGGAGAGAAAGAAGAGGAAAGGAGAAAGAAAAAGAAGCTTCGTCCTTCCCCCTTTTTCGCCGTCAAAAAACCCACTTTGGACACGCGTGATCACGTAATTCTGTCGAGTCCCACCGTTTTCGCTTCGTGTCCGAAAACTAGAAATTAAAAACGCGATCTTTGACTTAAAACAGAAGGAGAACGAAAGGCAGAAGGAATAACACTTTCGTTCGCGTTTCTTGTTTCTTACGGGGAATGAAGTGAAGAAGCAGCTTCGCCCAGCGCCTCCGACGAATTGCAGAAAGCCGCCGTTGCGTACACGGCTGAACATATCACTTAACCAATGTCGAAAGTTTCGTGCTTTCTTCGTTCATAAGCATCGGAGACTCAGAATTCTTGTGCTCTGCTTAAATTTCATCAACGAAATTGCAAAAAGATTGTTCCTTTTCATCAGGGCCCAGCTCACGTTCATCGGACTCATCATCATCGTACCGGAATATTTTCGAAAAGGAAAAGAAGCTGGCCCATCTTGGTCTCTCCCGACTTCGCTCGTTCCAAATTCCATTCTACGGAGAGACATCCTGGATTCGTTGCTTGCGGAAGTCGTGCCTAGATCCCAAAACTGATGGGCTTCCTCGACAGTAAAATCCAACAGGAATTTTACCTTCCGTTCGGCAAATAAATCAAAGCCGACAATTTTAAATAGGAACTCAATGGAAGCAAATGTAACTCTTGAGAAATGAAGCTGCTTAGCAGGAAATGGAATGGGGAATTAACTTATGTTAAATCACTTTCATATCACAGCTATATATATATATTCTCACATTGAGTGTATACTTATCATTAACTAATAGTTTTTTACGTCATTAATAATTCTTTGATGGCAACTTTTTCTATAAAAAAAAAAAAAAACGGTTTGGTTTCATGTAGTGAGGTTGAAAACGAAAAAGGGTCATGATCTATGGTTTAAGCTGCGAATCCTATCTCAATTATGGACATATAATATGAATCATTAATATATTTCTCGTTAGTAATATTTATATGTGATTAGTATTGATTGATTATATTTAGTCATTCTTATAAAAGTACAGTAATTTTTCCTGGCTGAGATTGTGATTATTTATTTATAGAACGGTAAAGGAGGCTTCGATTTAAAATGTAAGCAACTGATTTTAAATTATGGGTTTTTATCTGAATCAGTAAATTTTCATTAGTGTTAATGTTAAATGAATTTGTAGAATTTACAGAAGTATTGCAATTTTTTTCTGCTGATTATAGTGAATCATATGAACGGTGCATTTTTTATACGGGATTACATCATTAGAGGTTCAGTTAAAACTCCCGCGCATCAGCTTCGTCGTTGTCGGACGTGACGCCGCAAAACTGCTCCACGCTTTCGACGCTTGTATTTACGTGATTCCCGACAAGTTCACTTGGGTTTTTCGATTCAGAACGAGGGAGGAGATCGGTTCGCGTGCCGGTGTTTTGCTCTCTCGCGGGAGAGCAAAACCATTTTCATGCATGAGGACAAGGTGCTTGCTTAAATGCTTTAAAAAAAAAAAAGCATTTTCATGCGTGTGGACAAGGTGTTTGCTTAAATGCTTCCGAGACGGACGTGGGTCTTTGCTGGATATGTGCAGGAGTTGGACATAACTTGAATTGACAGAAAGGCCCGGTGAAGTGGCCACGTAGGAGCGTTGGATTTCTACGGCTGTTCACAAGCAACAGAGTATGCATGTCTTGAAATTCCCCTTCTTGAGTTAAAAACTCTTCGAAGAAATCTCCGCCACAGGGCCCTTGGGAATCCTTGTGGACAACAGTAACTAAGTTGAAGAGATGATGTTGTCGAGGACGACATCTGTGATTGATGGATGTTGAATTGATAGGTGTGTGAAATCGGTTATTCTGGTATCTAATCTTTCGGAAAGATCTGCCCTGTCACCAGAAAAGCAGCATCTAGTTTTGCAAGTTCTAAGGAGACAGCTCCATTCCATTCCACGGTCAATGCAGGCTCTGGTTCTAGGAGAACGGGAATAATGTAGGTTTTTGTGTCACTTGCTCTTTCCGTTGACTACGAAGTTGGAACTGTGCTACATTGTAGTATTCCCAAGGAGGAATCTCAGCAAGCAACTTTGATGTTAGTGAAGTAAACACCTGTCTTATGGTTAGAACGTTACGGAAGCATTCTAGTGCCACTTGTTCGTGTACTGTGATGAAAGTGTTGTTGAATCATTGGCCTTATGACTGGAATGAATGGTCGATAGTTTTCTTGAGATTTTTCAATTCTTTACATACACACCCTGTATAGTACAATAGGTGCTTTTCAAGCGAATATTCCCTTTCAATTGGCAATTGGGCCATCACTTTCGTAGGCGATGCCTTGATCTGCCAAGTGTCTTTGGCTGTTCAAATGGTCTGAAAAGTAGAGGGAAATTTTTGAGCCACTACATTTTAGGTTCGGTAAGGTGGCCCCTGGGGTCCGTCCACATCAACTTGAACATATCTACAAGTGCAGACTGGGCAGTGACTCAGCAGAGACATGGATTCTGAGCACCATTGACTAACATGGTCCCAGTCATCCTGAGAAACAGATTCCAGAATATTTTGAGTGGAAAAGATGTCCTCTCTCTTTTAAATCTCCTTTTTTTCTGGCGCAAAAGATGTATTTCTTTTGGCATTGTTGGATGGATACAAGTTTTTACTGTTCATTGGGCTAACATTGTTGCATAAAGCAGAAGATAAGGTACACGATTGTTGATGATACTAGAAAGCACAAGAAACACATTGCTAATCAAGTTGAATTTTAGAGAAAAGGTTTTGATCTGAAGTCCTCACCATGTAATTTTGGAGAAATACTAAATGCTGATGCGTAATTTGTCTGCTGATTCTGCTCCTTGTTGGCGATGATGGAGGTCAAACATGGGAGTCTGTCTTCTTTCCCAGTACAATTTTAACAAAGCGAGCAAGTTCATTGATTAAAACTGAGATTGGAAAATAACAATCATGGCTCCACTTTCTTTTTCTTCTAATGTTTCGATGAACTGTACATGCAGCATTTGAAGCTCTGTTCCTTCGTTGGGTAGACATCTTGCCCTTTGGTTTTGTGCCACTCGAGGACAACATCTACCCATTACAAGGTCTAATATTTAATGTATGTATCCTATAGTTAAATTGTTTTTTCCCATGGTTGTGTGGCACCTCAAGGGATACACCAAGTTTAGAGTCCGCTGATGTCTCAATACGTACACCTTCACTCACGTATGTTCTGTTCCTCTAGACTGAACTGTGATGGGCTTGATCGTAACCTCACTCAGCGAAGCAATGTTGCACGAGATTCTTGCTGAGATATTCTTAAATGCCCATTGTTATCGGGGCCATACTCAGATTATTGGCTTTAATGTGACCTATAAGACACAGTGACAAAAGTCTGCACCTCATAACGGGAGATCGCTAGCGGGAGCCTAGAGTTCGATCAATGAGCAATCTTTTTTAATTAGCTATCTATTTAAAATTTAATTATCTGATGTGGAACTCCTCCCAGTCTCATACTTCACCGGTGCATATAAGCAATATTTACTGCTGTGATTCCCTCACATACAGAGTGCTCATCTCGAAGATGCTCCTATAATCAGGAAAATGATATATTTGAATTTTCTGTGTTGTTGATAATAGCAATTATCACTTGTTAACATAACATCGTTACTTGTCTGAAAGCATTTATGCATGCAATTATTCAGAATGTAGAAGAAAAGTCATACAGGAGATCAACTTCTAGTATCTGTCCATACCATCCATGTTATGAGCACTGTAAATTTTTTGGAGATGAATTGCATCAGTGTATGCAATCTGCAATTGGTTGTTCATTTTTGCAGATGGGAAATAATGTATCTCCCTCCCTCCCTCCCTCCCTCTCTCTCTCTCTCTCTCTCACACACAAGCGCGCACGCGCACACTTGCTGGTGCAATTGTACTTGGCCTCCATCTGGCACAGAGGTATTTCTGTTTAAAATGCCACTCATTATTTTTCTCCTTAGTAAGGGGTATATCAGTGGCCTACCTTTCTTTTAATTTTTAGGCCAGAGTGGCCTTCCTTTCCATTTATAGTCGATATGTCCCAAATTATCAGGATTTGCTTTCGTTCGATTTGTCATATACATCATTTCTAAGGGGTTTGGAGCATGTTCTTTTTTTCTTCTCTACCTTTTCATAGTTAAGCAAGCATTTTGTTTATTTAAACATATCTAATACAGGCTTCTCCTCCTCATTACTTATAATAAATGAGAAGATACAAGGAATTAGAATAGATAGTATAATCAATGCTTTACTGTATATGTAACTAAGGCATTCTCCATCGCCTTTGGCGGGGTCTTACTCTTTTGCTTTGCTTCTTTAAAGGAACTTGAGAAATTGAAAAGGCGAGGATCATGAGAAGGGCACTGCCTTCTGAAATATTCTTTGGCCAGGTGCAAGTATTCTTAAGGGGTCATAAGCAGATTTTCTCCTTACGAAAGCTTCCCAGCGTGGGCCAAAGTGGGCCTTCCAGTCTTCCTGTCTAGTATAGTGAGGCAAGTACTGCTTCACCCCTAGATGGGCTGATTCACAAAAATCTAATATTCTTTTGTTCTGATATAGTATGTGATCCAAGCCGTCCGTTCCTGTGGAAGAGGGAACTGCAGAGGAAAGGAATGCCACCAAATAGAAAATATCTTCGTCAGGAATCACCACAGAAGTCCTATTGTCCCACCTGCAATGAATTGACAAAATCAGTCTAGATTTGCAATTTCTTGAAACTTGGAGGATTAAACTATTGTTTCTGCACGCCATTACTTTGATTTGTTGACTGGGTAGATGAGAATGGGACCGTTGCTCGTGTCTGTGAGGATATTGCCAAAGACTTCTTCAGCAAATCGATGAATTTTGCTTCTGGGTATGAGAAGATTAAGCCAAGGATGCGGAACTTCCCACAGACCTTTTGACCTGAGTTTGACCTCAGATACATGAACTCTGTCCAAGAAATCTATGTATGATACTTCTGATAGGAAAAGCGTTGAGGAGATATAATTCAATGGAGATAATAGCGTCTCAACCTCCTGAAATGTAAAATAACCTGTTAAAATCTTCTTCTTTTTTCAACTAATGATGGCTCTTAGTTCAGAATGAAATTTAAATCTTGACTCCGATATCTTACTTCAATTATTGTGTCTGTCTGCCCCACGTTGAAGTACTTGGCCACCTCAAGGCAGAAGAGAGTTCGTCCATCAGATTCAAACTGGCTTGCTCGAAGTGGGTCTTGTGGACTAAAGGATGACCTCCAGTTATTTAGAAGGCCAGTTCTGTTTATTATCACAAATCCTTCAATGTAGTCAAATGTATTCTCTGAAGTTATCAAATGCTCTTGATCTCTGGTAAAGGTGTTGAAATCTGAGTAGAGCATCCGAATCCATTTCACCTGTTTAAATTGGTAACCATATTAGAATACTTTGTAACTCCACTGCATAAAATCTTGCAATTATATGTCTAAATGTATGAGTACGTCTGGATTTATCTGCGATCCAAGGAGCATGTGATCTTATGTTTACATCTACTCCTCAATGGGGGCATATAGTGTAAACAAGTATGAAGTGTTATGTAGGTACAGGTACATGGGGTGCATGTGTTTACCTTGTCAGGTGCCGGTTCCAGAGATATTCTAGCTTGTGTGATGATACCAAATTGTCCGAGACCTCCAAGGACACTATGGAAGAGGTCTTCATTCTGATTCCCTGAGCACTTTACGACCTCCCCTTTTCCTGCATTTAGATTACAAAATGACCAAAATTATCATGTTTTCACGTGGACTTGGAGTGCTCCAATAAGAAAGAGAAATTGGCGATATGTCAAGGAGAACCTGGCAGGTTAAGATGAACTAGGATAAATAATCAGTGCAGATTTTTTTTTTTTGGGGGGGGTGGGGAACAAAGGCCAAGATGATTGTTTCTGTCATTTCTCCATCTGTGTTCATGGTGGTGTATTGACCCTCGTCTTATATATCATGATGAAGTATGTTGGCTGTTGGTTTCCTTAACTTTTGCATTAGTAGTACCTGTAATAACCTCCAGCTGATGGACATTACTAATCTGGGGTCCATGTTGAAATGCTTGCCCACTGATCCCGGCATTTGACAGAGTACCGCCAACCGTTAGATGTAAGTAATCTGTCCACGATTTTGGTGCTAAACCATATTTCATGCTCTCACGCAGTATATTTATCCACAACTCTCCACCGGAAACGTCAACATACGGGAATTTCCCCCCATGGACCTGCATTATTGGGCTCTGAAGACATTCCATATTGACCACAACTCCTCGGTAGGCTTGTGCCTGACCCTGAAGTGAATGGCCGTGGCCTCTGGCTGCAACAGTGAGTTCAGAGGGAGGACCCATTTGCCAGATATGCTTTATGGTGATGGCAATATCCGTAACCGTCTTGGGGTGCAATACTGCAAAAGGCAGCAACTGGTATTGATTGCCAAAATCTTTGGCCACATGTTGGACTTCATCAAAATTGAGATGCCCATCAAGGGAGAGCGTTAGTAGTGAAGAGGGGATATTCGAAAAGCAAAAGCTCAGTTTAGCAGCTATACAGCTCAGTAATAAGAGCAAGAAGCTTCTTATTACAAGAAAGTTCTTTGGCTGGGGGTAACTTGCTGCCGGCTTTCTCATCTTTCTCACTGGACAAGTCAGACAAAGTGGAAGATGAAAGACTCTTACTTCCATATATCTTGTTTGTCGTGAGAAAGAACAAAGGAAGAGGTTTAGCAGAACCAAGGCAGAAAAGAATGGTCGAAGGCTGGAATTTAAAGGGAGGAGATTTGGTGGCAGAGTCAACCTATCTACATTGGCAAGAATACGTATGAAGACTGTCCACTTGAGTGGGAGAGTCTTAGGAGGCTTGCTTTTTAGCTCTTCTTTTTCTGGGGTCGTCCATTTATGAGAGAAGCCATCGCAAATAAGCCAAGTTGAGGAGGAAAAAGTCACAAGAAAGGAAGATCTCACAAATCTTTTCCCTTTTTCAAACAGTTGGAACCACACTCTCACCTTTTGCATTAAAGGGGTTTTTATCTCCAATAGTTTCTTGTTAATCATGTTAAGGATACCGTTGCCATTTATAGCAAAAAAAAAATAAGCTCGTGATGGAATCAGCATTCCTCTGTTCCAGTTGACAGGTACGTCCCCTAGTCAAGTCTTTATTCATATGTAGGATGTGTGATGAGTTTGTTCTTTCTGAATCCTATTGTTGTACTAGTGTAAGCATCGCGTATCTAATTGCAGATCTGATGAGAGAGACTGCGGGGGCCTTCCATGATTCCTTTTGCAAGCTTGAGAAATGATCAGTGTGGGAGGTCCATGGGTCCGACTGGCACGTGAATCTTCAATTGGCTGTGTGCTTTGTGGGGGTGAAGAGATATGATTGGTTGTGCCTGGGACCTGAATGGGGGCCCAATGCAATGGTTTGGAAAAGGAAGGAGAAGAGTGTGAAACGGTTTGTAAGTACAGTTCCATAATTTCCCTATGCCCTTCCTCGTGGCCTTTTGAAAGGCTCGCTAATGTCTGAAGTTAGGAATGATTCTCTGGTTATATGTCTAAATGCATCTGACCTCTTCTTTTCTGTTTGGGTAAAGTAGATTTTCGTGTGTCATGATGGTAGTATGCAGTATAGCTCCTTCAATTATTCTCTTGTCCTCTTAATCTTTGTCTGATTGCGGTGTTGATATATGTCCATATTGGTTGGGGGGGCTTAGTATTGACCACTAAATTACTTATCATATACAAGTACTGATCAACTGGGTGCGTCTGTATCTATTTTTATCTCTCAATTGCTGCACTGATGGGCATCTCTTATGTTCTTCCGACAGTGATACCTCCACTTTTGACAAAAAAACTTGGATGACTTCTCTCTGTACGTGATGATTAATTCCGTTCCATAGCGGGTTAATGCATCCAAATGACGTTTCATCTTTACTAGGATCATGGAATTTAACAGTTAATTATTGTGGGCTGTCCTAATCTGGACTCACCTTTCATTAGATTATTTTAAATAATCAAAGTGATACCATGCAGTGCATATGGCATTCTCGTTTTCTCTTTGGGGGGTCATGGGCCATCATGGTGTCTAAGTGTGAACTAGGAACATAGTCTCGCCCCTTGTTTGTGGTGAAAAACCTAATTGTGATTGCATGCTTTCTAGAAGGAGACCAACCATTATATTAAATCCTAGATCAGCTTCCTAAGAGTAATTATTTTGTTGGAGCATCTCCTTACACGTACTAGGGTTGGCCCATTTGTCGGCCTAATGTCTCCATAATGCCATGTTTGTGGAGCATAAAAAGGGGTCATGAAGTCCAAAACATTAAAAATTAATCCTCTCCAATTGTCATTAGTGAATTGAAGGGACGGCGAACCGGGGGGGGCTCCATCAAGCCTTTTCAAGAACACGCCTCATCAAATCATCAATCGAAGTGACACCAATTTGCCATGTCGGTCGCGATACGAGACACATCAAGATACAAAGATAACATGTCGTCTAGCGTCGTTTCGAGGGTCATTAGATCCAAAAGGTCATTTAGTCCCTCACCACATGCAGTGTCGGTTCGATATGGATCGGGATTATGGTGATAAAGAAGTAATGGGAATTAGACGGGTGAGTGGGGCGCAGAATTGATTTTGAGGGTGCTGAGAAAAACAAACGCGGGTTAGAGATGAAAGCGTTCTTATCATGTTCCCTGTCCCTCTTTTTATTCGACCCTACTCAATGTCCGATTGTCCTCTCTCATTTACGGTGAAATCTTTGAAAGCTTTAACGTTTTCTTCTGTTCGTGTTTTAAACATGTTTGTCCTGATCTGTCTCTGTTGTCGAAGCATCGATCCCTCATGACATACAACAGAAAGATCCGTCCACAGGGTATAATCCCAAGATGGTTTTTGGAGTTCATCTTTGACCATAAGGGGAAGAAAATTACCTTTCTTGTCATGGCGGTGCTTGATTTTGAACTCAAAATGGATCAACATACATTCACATCGACTCAAAATACATGAACAGTTAGTTAATCACCAGACGGACTAAAGCATTCCTAGTTCAATTAAGTCACATCCGGCGATACATGCTATGGAAGCAAAGGTTTTACGTCCGCGAAAAATGTTACTCTAGACGGACCATTTGTTACGCACACATCATCTATAGTTGCCGTGGCGAGCTAAATGCATGCATGCAAGCATCCGCGTGCGCGAGCGTCTCTTCGAAGAAAAGATCCATTTGTCCAAAATTGTAAGAAAAACCAAGCAAACATGATAGGATACAACATTTGCGTGTCCCTACCCATCTTTCTGGTGGGACTGTAAATCTCCCTCTTGGGATGACATTCCATTAAGGTCTAGCTAAAGAGGAAGAAGAAAAATGGGGTTTCTCTCCATGGAGTTAGCTTCCTAAGGATGCTGTGCAAGCATTCGAATGTGGGAAGCAGACCACAAAATAAGTTGACGTCAAAAGCAGATATTGTGCCGTGGACAGTGCCATCTTTGCTTTTCAAGTGTATTGCACTAATCCCATTTTAAATTGAATCAAGAATAATTTCTTTATGCCCTAGGAATACTATACTATAATTTAAATGTGGATGTATTTAGTGGTGTTTGAACTTCTAAGTAAAGAGGTCAACCCCCTTCCCAAGAACATGAAGTACCACTTCATACCCATTCCCAAAGAAACCTCGCAAACCCCATCCATGAAGAAAGCTTCTAGATTTTGCAAAAGGGTGGAAGAAAGAATTGGTAAAAGAGTTTAATCCACATGAGAGAATAATGAATATCCATTTTATTCAACCTTTATATTAGGAAAAATCCATTCAAGATAATAAGATAAGCTTCCTCGCATAATTTTTTTTTTTATAATTTGTGCATGAACAGTTAGAATAAGCCACATAGACTTCTTCTTTGGGGCGTTTTTTTTTTTTACTTCTACTTCCACCTTTCCTTCGAATTTTGAAAATGATAAGTATTATTCAAGTTTCGAAATGATATCTTTACTATATGAAATTTTACATATTATTGTTTGAAAATTTGAAAATTTTTAAGTATTTCAAGTAAAGTCAGCAAAATTTACAAAACGTCAAAAGTTATAATAAATCAAGTCGTAATAAAATCTCTATGAAGATTTTCATTCACTATCGTTTGTTTGGTTTTATTTATTTAACTAAAATGCATATTTTGGTGAAAAGTCTCAGTAAACCTTTCCTCAAATAAATGAATAGAGTTTTTTTTATTTATTGTCAAGTGTATTTAACGATAAACTTGACGTTTGATTGTAATATTTTTTGGATGACCACATTATTTCTACACCATCACTAAACAATGAAATAGGTGTCAGATTCACTTGATGAACATATACTTTCCATGCATATATATATATATATTCTGTCCTTCGTTCCCAACGTGTCGACGAGCAAGAAAAATAAATGGAATATCTTTATGGGAACGTGTGAGATCCTTTTCTAATCCTACGTGCCTATCACCATCTTTTCCTTCTGCAACTTCTCTCGTCCACTATTTATATGGTCAACAATTATAAAAAGCTCCCTCCCTTCGCATCCACAGTCACTTTCTTGCTCCAAATAATGCAGCTTTTGCTTCCTCTCGAGTTCCACTCATCTACCTGACCGAAAAAAAAAAAAAAGTTCCACTCACTACGACGTATCAAGAAAATTTCAAATAAAATCTTAAAGTGCCATTATTTTATCAAATGAGGACATGCAGTGTACATTATTTTAAACAAGAATCTAAAGTGGTTATGTCAATTTCAAAGAAAGGCTTGACCCTCGCTGGCCGGTAAAATCTTCCAGCTGGTCAAGTACATTTTCTTTCTTTATTTTTTGAAAATTTTCCTTATTTCCTCTTTTCTTTTTTCTTTTTTCTGATTTTTTTCTTTCCTTTTCGTCAGTGGCCAGTCTTAGGCTATGGCCAGCCACTGGCGATTCCCGAAGAGGGTTCGATGAGGGTCGCACTCACCTCGCACTACCCAGGCGAGGGCTACCCTCGCCATTTTTGGGCAAGGGTTGCCTGGCAAGGGCTTGCAAGCCCGCGCCAACTGCAGTATAGAAAAAAAAAAAAACGAGAAAATAGAAAAAAAAAAAGAATAATTAATAATTTAAATTTAAAATAGTCTTTAGATAAAAATGCCTTTAACTGGCTGAATTATTTAGCTAGTTGACGAGATTAGACCTTTATTTAAAACTGTCGTGGTCAATTCAGGCCCTTATTTGAGATTGTCATAGCCAAATAAGGTCCATTTCAGTTTTTTATTTTAAAAAATGATAGCACTTCAAGTCTTTATTTAGAATTTTCCCCAACATCTATGGTGACGTGATGCAATTGGAGAAATAGACTTCATTCTTTGAGTCATGTTTATCCTAACCTACTCATGGGAAATGCTTGAGAGAGAGAGAGAGAGAGAGAGAGAGAGAGATGCCAAGTTAAATTTGATCTTGACCACCATTGCAATTAGAAGGAAGCTATTGCTTCTTGTAGGAAATTCGAAGTACTCAATTCACAAAGATTACTATTCAATAGAAACTAATTAGCCAACTATACTTGGGCCACATCTCAATGATTTGTGAAGTCATTGGCATATAGTTGCTTCCATTTCTATTGGTTTCTCAGTACTTTTCTTGCCTAATGGTGTGCCTTACACAAGACCAAATCCTCTTTCCATATAAATCCAAAATGTACCTAGAAAAAAGGCGTGACCATACGAATATGCTCTCCTCCAATTCAATGATGGTTACTACCAATACTATATGGCTTCTCATTTTCACCGCCACATGGAACTTGCACACAAGTTCCGGGGGTATGTGTCTGCAGAACTTTGACTTTTCATGGTCTACCACGAAGCTTTTCGTACATCTAAAGAGACATGGTGTCAATTCCTTGGTCTGTGTTCACGCATGAAGAGGAGGTGATCTACAAGCATTAAATTTCCAAGCGCAACAACATTGTCTTTAGCTTTCGACATTGTGTTGGAGCAGGAATGCCGAGTCCATCTCGGAGAACGAGAAAAAGCACTAATAATTACACAAAGGCAACTCGTTGAATGACTTTTTGGAAGGACGTTGCCTCTTCTCAAGTGGGCTTGACCAATCCATCTCAGTCAATTCAATCTGGTTTTTTGCAATTTCTATGGAGCAAACCATGTGCTTGTCGTGGATTGGTTAGGTCTAAGGCCAAAGAGAAAATGCGTGCGTTGGCAGTGAGGACACTTGTGATGGCTACGGGCTGTGGTGGGAGACAACCCTTTGCTTTCACGAATGAGAGATTAGCGTGGCCTAGAAGGTTTGAGTAATCCTAGACTTTTGGACTTTCGGATTCTCTCCACAACATAATGTGATCTTTTTAATAATATCGAAATCTGTGGGCAATCATTTATGGTTCCAAACTTCACTTGTGATTCGAGTTGATAAGAATAGACCGATTTTCACGGTATAAAAAATATTTATTATATCTAATTGTATCTCACCAATATCTCGGGTGCCAGCTTTCTCATATCATTGAGAATAAACTTTTGAGTAGTCAATGAATTTGTCATGTTTTCAAAATACTTACGACATAAGACATCTACTATCAACGTTTGCTTTGCCTGGACGGTAACTGATAGATCGATCATAGTCTTTCGGAAGCTCTAACCATCTCCCTTGGCTCGTGTTCAATTCCTTTAAATGCCGCTTCTCTTTGACGGGTGTAAGGAGTTCACTCCCCTTACGTGGAACTATATGTTAAGTTCTTGCATATGGACGAGAGACGGGGCGGGGCAAGAGAGAAGTTGGGTCTTTACATGTGAAACAATAATGAATAAGCAAGCCGGTCGTTACCTAATTTAATAACGGAATCGGGGTTAAACATATCAGAACTCCATGTGTAAAAGATCTTAAAACGGTCACAAGAAAAGTTCTTGCATAGCAGAATCTTGCAATTTGGATCATCGAAGCTTATTCCAGTCCCTAAAGTGGTTTAGTGGTGAGGAAAAAGAGATGGGTCTCGGAGATTACTAATAGACACATGTTCGATTCTCTGTTACATTAAATACCAGTAAAAAGAATATTAACTTTGGCCTATCCACTTGCGCCCCCACCTAACAAGTGAGGTTAGTAGGGTATTTTATGGGCTTTCTCGTCAATAAGGAAATTAAATAAAAAAAAAATGGCAAAAGCCATAAAAAAATTCTAAACTATGCACACTATGATATATTTACCCTAAAATTTTGTGATATCAAAAATTTCTAACTTATACTTATGTGACACATTTACCTCCAGTCAAAATTCTATTAATGAGAATTGTTAAAAATCTGCCTACATGGACATAAAAAAGCAAATAGTGTTAACATGGTGCCCACATGGCTTAAGTAAGATAAAAATGACATTGTTTTAGCTGAAAAATCATTTAATGGAAGCTTGATGGTGGGTAAGTATGTTACACAAGTACAAGTTTGGATTTTTTTATGTCAATGGAAAAAAATTTAGCGTAAATGTGTTACAGTGGACATAGTTTGAGGTTTTGATATCACAATTTTTTTTAGGGTAAATGTGTAACAATAGGTATAATTTGAAGTTTTTTGTGGCTTTTTTATTTGTTTATATTTACCGAGAATATAGTAACTAGGGTAAATGGCAGTTGGTGGGCCTTATAAGACCATTTGTCTTCATATTGGGCCACAACTCAGTTCAACGAATATTTTATTTGGACGAGGCTGCCAATGCTTGTCTAGGCCCAACCCTTCTTGCTTCTGGGCCCATTGTCTTCTTTTTCTTCTTCTTCTCAGTTTTTTTTTTTTTGTTTACAAAAAGGCCTACACCAATATAATCATGTGACCTGAAAAAGGGGGGGAAACATTCATCTATGTCTTGAATCCATACATAAAGCAAAGAAAAATCTGAACACTTACCCAAAATAGAAAAGGAAAGGAAAGAAAATCTTTATCCTAGGAGAACGATTAACAACATATATAAAGGGTCGCATGACATAATTTAATTCACAAACATCGGATGCGGTAACTTAAGTTACAGCAATACGTTATCAAGGATAAGAAATTTAGGAATGCTATAAGATTGGATAAATTAAAGTTAATACAAGGATATTCTAATTTCGGTCTCTTCTCGTGTAATATTGAAATTACAGTTTTTATTTTTTGGTCAAAATTGAAATTACAGTTTTCTAGAATAGAAAAGTAGAAAGGAAAAACAAAAGTAACCGGGTAAGTGCTCTTACCGAGGTGATCGACAGCTTTGATGCACAAGCTGAAACAGTCGTCAATCCTTTCGATCCGGCAAGAACATCCCATCCATCCAGAGGATGGTCTTCGTTTTCCCTCCAGAAGAAGCTGAAGAGAAAAAGGGATCGCCTTTAAGGCCCATGAACCCAACCCCCCCCCCCAAGGTCCGAGTGCTGACGCTTCACACGTCCACGTTTGGCCTTGCTTCTGATCGACACCGAATCTCCCTCCCTCCCTCTCTCTCTCTCTGAGACAGATGCCGAAGGGTGTTCTCTCTATGAAACAGTGAATTTGAGATCGTCTTGGCTTCTGGGTCCGATGGGCAGTTGGAGAAACCGCCCTCCTCGTCGGAAGTACGACCCCAATCGTTATCTTTACCAAGAAAGCGCTCCCCGTTTCCACCACGACCAAACTACTCCAGGTACATTGCGGAAGAAGAAGAAGAGTCAAGAACCCTTCTGTTCTTTTTCCCTCTTTTGTGTGTCAGTTGCGTCATCTGAATCGCCTCTGGGTGTTGTCTTGGAAAGGAGGGTAAGAGACTAGCTTAAAATTGCTGAGCTGCTCTTGGATCGTGATCTCTATGTGGGGCAAGATTTATTTTCCCTCGATTCTTGATCGACCCAACTTCTCTCTCTTTCAATTCGTAATGTTTATTACTGATTATGCTAAGAGAGAGTTGAGGCTCTTGTTGCTTATCTGTGTGAGGAATTTTTCAGTCGAGGTACTTGTTAACTGTTCATGATCAGTTTTAGGTGACTCTTTTGTGTACGGTGGCGGTTTTGGTTCTTATTCCGCAGTGTGGGTCAAATTGCTTATGGAGCTGGCGTTGTTCAGTTGCGTTGCCACCGAAAATGAAGTTAGTGTTTTCAATGTTCTAAAAAGCTACTTTTGTAAACTTGCAATCTTCATGGTTGCCGTCTTTATGTATATGTAGCTATATGTGCTCCCCTCTCATGGATTAGCGAAGGAAAGTGTCGTAGTTTTGGGTAATGGAATGAGATAGGCATTAGGGTTTGATTCTGTTATGCATACATTCCTCTCGATAGATCGTGCCAATTCGCTTTCCTCATGATTCTGTCTCGCGAACTGAGGTTTCAAAAGGCTCTTTTATGGTATTAGTTTTAGCTATGGTGTGATCCTGAAGTTCAACTTGTTCAAGTCTTTGTGAGTACGAGCTATTCGTCTGTCCAAAGATAGTGCTGCTTATAGAGAATGTGTGTGGCAAGAGAAACACTTGTGCACTCTGTCTCCTCTCCAGTGGTTTCTACAGCCGGTGGACATTGCTGGTTTTACTTAATAGGCTTGATCTACCTACCATATGGACAATCATGATGGCTAAATCTCGCTGTTTTGAGTTGCCCATGTCTGGCATTTGCGAACAAAATTCATGTAACGCAGTTCAAAATTATTGATCATATTGTCTCTATTTCACACAGTTAAATTCCTCATATGCATGCGATTGAGTAGTGTATTGTGGTGAGGGAGAGTCTTTCTTTTCTCGTTTTTTAGACTCACAAAAGTGAGTTGGTGCAGGTTCTCTGATAAGTAAAGAAACATAAAATGGCTGTTTGAATTCTTAATACTGCTCTCCCCCTTGCCTCAATTAACTATGTGCTTTGAACTTGATAAAGTATATTTGTGGTTCAGTACATTGTCAATGCTCTGAAAGCAGGCAGGTCTGACCCCTAAAAGAAATAGGAAGAAAGCTGGCAGATAATTTTTGGAGTATAAGTTAATTGAAATGTCCCTTTTAGATTGGATTCTAACGGTGAATTATTATGTGCACTTGGTATTGCAGAAATGCACTGCAAGCATATAACAGCAGCGTGCTGTACTTAGTAGATTGATTGGAAAAACTTTTTACGTTCCAAAAGTCCTGCAGTATGCTTGTAATATATTTTCAAACAACTGAGACAATATTCTATGGCCATCTCTTTTATTTTCTTGGATTCTGTTTTTAGAAGTTTGCTTGTCAGCAATCCTGTAGAATCTGATTCTTCATAGCTCTTATGGCTTCTCACCAATTGGTTTAATTTTTTAATGTTGTTTGGCAAGATAATGTGCCTTCATGGGAGAAGAGATTCTGTAGACTGGTCGGAAAAATTCCATGGGGGAAGATTGTTTATTCAAAGACGCTTCTGAACTACCATGAAAATATATTCCACTGGGATGATTCTGCTGCTGAAGAGGCATTCCTAAATGCCAAGAAACGGTTTTGGGCAGAGATCAATGGCCTCCCTTGTGATATCTCTCCGCTTGATCCAGATATTTATATGGATGAGATAAATTGGAATCAGACCATTGACCCAGAACTTATCAAGGACCTTGATAAGCAGTATTTTAATCCTGACGATGTTGAAGAAGACGAAGAGATGGGGAGTAAAAAGAAAAAGATCGGGAACCTAGTTGGCTCACCATCTGATAGATGTGATGTTAATCCAAAAAACAGCGAAAATCCTTGGGAAAAAAACAATTTACATCATGGCGAGGATGTGAAGAATTTAGCATGGAGCACGAACTCATGGGATACTGAAATTCGTGAACCAGGACATCTGCATAGTGATGACAATCCATGGGAACAAAGCTACTCTCAGGGCAATGGGGTGAGGAAGGAAAACACATGGACTGACGGAGTCAACCTATCAGGTTGGAACCAGCGGGGAGGCGATTCTAATCAGCAGAGCAGTGGGAATTCTGAGAACGATGAGAAATGGGCCAAAACTGCCCTTAACTCTTCAGACTGGAAGGCTGAAAAGTCAAGGAAGTTCTGTTCCAATTCTGATGCTATGGACTATGGCTCTATTAGAGAAGACAGAGCTTCAAAAGATGGAAGATGGAGAGAGAATGTGCCCACCACTTCAAGGGGTTGGAAACACTGGGGCGAGCACAAGGATGAACCAAAAAGTAGCAGAAGGACCTGGGTTCCCAGAGATGGAGAGGGCTCACGCAAGAGGGGAAGTTCTCATCAGCACACGTCAAGGTACAGGAGCCCTGGGTTCCGGGGGGACGATAAACAAGCTAGTCAATATTGGAGCAGCGAAAGAGACAACAAGAGGGTTAGTTTCACACTTCAGTAATCTATAGCCGTTTTTTGGTGTGGGGTTACTGCTTTTTGAATCTTCGGTTTCATGAAGTTGTTTGTATAGAGAATCCCGAGTTAGAGATTCGTGCAATCGGGAATTATATCCATCCGTTCTTCTTTTTTTTTTGGAACGGAGAATTGCGCATCCAATTTTGATGGGCTCTTCCATGACTGATGGTCTCATCCATGTTTTGGTAGTAGAAAGTTGCTTGTTGAACAGAAAAGTTTCTGTATGCAGTGCCTCAAACTGTTTTTATTTCAACAGAAGCAAAGATATATAAGCAGGGGTATCATTTTCATCACTGACAATGTTCCTTGGTTTTGCCCACTTAATCTTGGTATGTACTATGCAGTGCCTGAACATATATGCATACTGGCTTTGTCCATCAACGAAAGACAGCAATTTCATGTGGCTACTGTTACTCATTAGCACTAACTAGCCACAACTCACCGGAATTCCAGGGTGATCCAAATTTAATTGCTGATAATAATATCTGCAAATATGATAAAAGGTGTCCAGATTTTTCTTGTCCTACAGTTTCCATCGTCTCTTTTTAAATATAATTATGCTAGACTCCTAGGGACACGTAAATTTGTTTTTGAGTTCTCTGCATCAAGACTCAGTCTTCTATTTGATATTCTAACCTCTGGTTCTTTTTTCAATTTCTAATTAATGATGAGTACATGGCAAATGCCGACAATGACAGGATTTAGATAATCTGCGACAGTGATACTGGAAACAAGAGATACTCAATTTTGGAGGAATCAAGCAACTTGTTTCATTTGCCGCCTTGGTCAGTAGTCAATCCAACAACTTGAAAAAATTAAAATAAAAGATCCAGGTTCATTCAAATCTATTGTTGCTTATTAGATTAAATTAGGAAGATATTCAAATTCGAGGATTCACGTCATGCTGGAGTAAAAAGTAGATGAGATCAGAATGCTTCGCTGAGCGAATTCGGTATGGCAGGCTGACTGAATCAAAGCTGGATTCGATGGGGGCAATTTCACCACGTCGAGGGACCGCGATGTAGCGAGCCAATCAAGTTTTCAATAATGTCAGGGAAAAAGCACCCAATTTGAGAAATTTAATTACAAAAACGATTCGTTAGTTCTATAAACATGGGTAGGCTTTGAAACCATCTTAAAACCGTTGTTGGGTTCATGAGATTGATTGCCTCTCAAAATGGGCTGCCTCTGCAAACCTCCTAGACATATCTCATATGCCCTGACCAACTCCAACCTCATGACACCAAAGAAACAAAGTAATGTGTTTTAAAATTTGCATAATAAGTTTGAATAACAGGTTTTCCCAGTCATTCAGAATCTATCGTGCCGTGCCTGAAACAAGAGTTCTTCGACTTCAAGGAATCATAGCAAGGAATTATATTCATGAAAGGAGCAATTATAGTAAAATAAGATAACGGTGGAAGAAAATCAATGTCAAGATGGACATGGTTGCATGAAAGAAATCATTTATCTCCTTTGTATGCGTATTTAACATTTGGACTGCCCAATTTAATATCACAAATACATGAAATTGCTTCGCTAAGTCCAACAAATTATTGATCCATTGTCCAGATATATCAACCTCTTGCATTGAAGTGAGGTAGCGTAAAAGGAAGTAAGGAACACTAATCTTGGGCACCTATTTTTTATTTTTTTTTTCGGAAAAAGGGAAATAAAAAACATAGAAGAAATTCTCATGAATCTATCTCAACCCATTCACATGTTCTGACTTTTTCTTAGCATTATTCTACGCATTCATACCCATAACTCACTCAAATCACATTCTTCTTACGTCAAGATGAATAATACCATGCTCTAAACTTTATATAATCCCATCTTGCTTATTGAGCTCGTGCCTTAGTTTCTGAAATTAGCCTGAACATTCTTCTTTGATGGAGAATTATCACTCCAAGGGCCAAGTGCCTCAACTTGGCATAAAGCAAGGTGAGCCAATGCTCATTTCTCCTGCAGAAGAAACAAAGAGAGGACTGTACTTCCTCACGAACCGGGACATTGTCCTCATTTCAGTGGTCCAAACCGTCTATGGCTTCAAGCCGAATGGAAAAGGGAACGAACAGGCTTGTGAGGTGATCAAGAATGCATTGGCAAAGGTTCTTGTGCATTACTACCCTCTTGCAGGGAGGCTCACCATCAGCCCCGCAGGGAGGCTGATGGTGGATTGCAATGGAGAAGACGCGGTTTTTGTTGTGGCCGAAGCGAATTGCACGCTGAGTGAGCTTGGGGACATGACAAAGCCCGATCCTGAGAGACTTGGGAAGTTGGTCTATGACATTCCTGGTGCAAATAGCATACTTGAGATGCCTCTTGTCGTGGCTCAGGTTTGTGGAACTTTCCTCGGTATTGTTTTCTGACACCTGTCCCTACAATGTCAGTCTAAGTTCTATTGAAAATGTTCTCATCCGAGCATTTGCTAGTTTTGAGTCTTGCAGTGCAACTATGCACATCTTGTCGCGGAGTATTACTGTATCATGGCTAGGAAATGATTGAGACGAGGTACTCAGACTCAACTTGATACAAAGATCCCTCCAAGAATGTTTACTCTGCCATTAAGTGTTAGACATTCGGTTGTTTCTCTTATCTGCAGGAAAGCATGTGCATTTGTGGATGCATCATCTCTTAAACTAGGCTCATATCCTCCGGATAGGATTGGATATCGAAGGTAATTGGCGAAAAACTTCAAGACCTCATTTTTATGTATCCAACAGGTGACGAAGTTCAAATGCGGAGGATTTACTCTGGGGCTGTGCATGAACCATTGCATGTTTGATGGGATTGCAGCGATGGAATTCATCAACTCGTGGGCTGAAACAGCGAGGGGCTTGCCTCTATCGATTCCACCATTCCTGGACAGAACCATTCTCAAATCCAGGAACCCACCAAAGGTCGAATACCCACACCAGGAACTCGCTGAAATCGAAGACAGGTCTAACTCTGCGGATCTTTACAAGAATAATGAGCTGCTGTATAATTCCTTCTGCTTCGATGCTGACAAGATCGAGAAATTAAAGGCCAAGGCGATGGGAGATGGAGTATTGAAGAAATGCACCACTTTTGAAACTCTCTCTTCATTTTTATGGATTGCTAGAACCAAAGCACTCAGTCTGCTGCCTGACCAACAAACCAAGCTGCTATTCGCTGTCGACATGCGTGCCAAATTTGATCCCCCACTTCCGAAAGGGTATTTTGGGAATGGAATAATGTTAGCCCATTTGATCTGCCGGCCAGGTGAAATTGTGGAGAAGCCACTATCGTTCACTGTGGGGCTAATTCAAGATGCAGTTGAGAAGGTCACCGAGAGCTATGTCAGGTCGACCATTGATTACTTTGAAACAAAATGATCGCGACCTTCTCTTGCTTGCACCGCCTTGATTAGTACCTGGTCAAGGTTGTCATTTCACAAGACAGATTTCGGCTGGGGAGAACCGCTTATTTTGGGGCCTGTGAATTTGCCTGAGAAAGAAGTTATGTTGTTCCTTCCACATGGGAAGGATCAGAATGGCATCAGTGTTGTCCTAGGTTTGCCTGTCCCTGCTATGAAGATTTTCCAGGAGGCGATGACGCAGATATAGGAAAGGTTAAGACCCTTTCACTCGATGCTGTTATTTTCTGCATTCGATCTTAAATATATGATGTGATTTCTTATGGATCTGCTTTGAGACATTTGTAAAGTAAATCTTTTGGTATTCCTTTCATAGGGTGTATAAGGATCAATATATAAAGGTGATGTTTTGTGATTTATTGGCAATTAACCCATCTCATGAACTAGTCAAATGTGTGAAAGATCAATTTGGTGGATGAGCAAGACTGCAATGTGGAACAATGGTGACTAGTGAAGTTGACATATAGGTCATCCCCATTGTAGACTAATTGATTACATTCGGAATACAGTGATCTAATTGGCCTCTTGCTGTGAAGTCATTTGCATCGTGTCATATTATCTTTAAGGAATACTGCAAGTTCTTTTCTTTCGTGCATCCTATCAAACACGAATACGGACATGTCAACAGTTTTTGCATAACAAAGTTAATTCTATGGAATCCACGCTGCAAATATTCGGAGCCAAGATAGAATCACATGAAACTACAAGCATGCTACTGCTCTCTTAAAATTGGTTTTCGCCATGGCGTCTCACAATCTCTCAAGTACAGTCAAAGTTAGCCGCAGTTTACACTTCTCGTTTCCGACAGCTGTGTGAGTATGGGAAATAACGGGCTTCTCTTCTAAAAAGACCTCAGCATGTTGCCTTCATCCTCGTCCTTCATTGCTTGATGAATGTCAACATAAATCCTGTTACGCTAAGGTAAGCCCCTTGAAAACACAGTTAGAAACTTCCATCAGACTATCTGATGTGCAAGTGTTCTGTATGGTTTGTTCCAAATGACAGATCAATTCCACACATGCCAGTCTTTGACCATCACAGATACTGCAAAATCCACAATTCTCGTGATGCAAGCCCTCTTCAGGATATAGGAAAATATGACTAACAAGTGCATAGACTTAGAAAGTAGCGCGGTATACATAGTCCTGAAATGATATACAAATAGGACAGGTCTATCCTCGGATAGATATTGAATTAATTTGGTAGACGGAGTCTCAATTTGACCAAATTTTGCCAAACTCTTGCAACTTCAGAGGATTTAAGACCACAGACTAAATTTTAGACCAAAATTTAGAAGAAATTTGGAAAACAACCATCTCCCGATGTCTAACCGGCTGTTATGTAACGAGCCAATCGAGTTTTACCGAAATAGATTGCATATTGTTCTGATAGAAACATATCCATTCTATGTTTCCAAGTGAAAGCATTTACCTCGATAAGAATCAACCGGATTGCTAGGTTTTAACACTAATCAATAAACAAGAAGCTTCTCAAATCGAATGACCCTTGCAAGATTCCCAAACATTTTCATTTGTTACACAATTTGGGGTCTTTTTGTTTAAAGGAAAACTGTTTCTGAAAAATTGTTTTTCGACTTTTCGTTGTTTGGATCGTAGAAAACTAATCGATTTGTGGACAACTTTTCCCATGAACTGAATACAAAAAGTTTAGATTGAGAGAAAACAACTTCCTTTTTTTGGCAAGAAGAAAATCACTTTCCCTGAACTACCAAACAAATGAAAAACTAACTATTTTTTCTTGAAGATGATTTCCATGGAAAATATTTTCTTGTACCATGAAGTTTTCAGTGAAACAAACACACCTTTAGTGGCTTAATATCACCATTCACATAATACTTTTCAACAACTACTTTTCCATCATTTCGATCAAAGCTCCATATCACATTGTTCTTACATCAAGATGCACAGTCCTAGATTTAGTGCTCCAAGTACATAGTCTGATCTTGTCTATTTACGTTGTGCATTAGGCTCTGAATTAAGTTGAAGCCTTGAAAAGCGTTCTTTGATGGAGAACCACTCTTCCAATCAATTGGGCGTAAAGCAAGGGGAGCCATCACTGATTTTCCTGCAGAAGAAACTAAGAAAGGACAATACTTCGTTATGAACCGAGACATCGTCCTCGCTTCCGTACTCCGAACCATCTACTGCTTCAAGTTGAACCAAAAAGGGTATGAACTGGCTGGTGAAGCGATCAAGACCGCATTGGCAAAAATTCCTGAGCATTACTACCCTCTTGCAGGTCAGCTTGCAATTAGTTCTGAAGGAAGGCAAATGGTGGATTGCGATGGAGAAGGTACATTTTGTCGGGGCCAAAGCAAATTAAACGTGGCAAGAACTTGGGGACATGACAAGGCCCGATCCAGAGAGACTTGGGAAGCTGGTCTGTAACATTTCCGGTCTGAATAGCATACTTGAGATAACTCTTGTTGTGGCTCAGGTATGTAAAACTTCTTCACTGTTGTTTTCTGATAGCATACCTCTGCATTGACAATGGCAAGATCCAGAACTTAAAGGCCAAGGCAATGGAAGATGGGGAAGGAAGAAATGCACAACTTTTTGAACTCTCTGCATTTCCATTGATAGCTAGGCACTGAATATGCTGCCTGAGCAACAAACCAGGATGCTCTTTGCCAACAATGTGCGTTCTAAATTAGAGCCCCCGCTTCCAAAATGGTATTTTGGAAATGAAGTAATGGCAGCCCACTCGATTTTCCTGGGAGACGAAATGTGGATAAACCACTTTCACTCACTGTGGGGCTAATTTAAGATGCAATCAAGATGGTCACGGATGGCTATATCAGGTCGGCTATTGATTACTTTGAATAAACCGATTAAGGGTGTCCCTTGCTAGCAACTTCGTGATTAGTACCTGGTCGAGGTTGTCATTTCATACGATGGATTTTGGCTGGGGAGGGCCGCTTATTTCCAGGTGTGGAAGCCCGACCGAGAAGGAAGTGTCTTGATCCTTCCTCGTGGGGAGGATAACAAAGACATCAATGCAGTTCTAGGTTTGCCTGCCCCTAATATGAAGATCTTCCAAGAGGAGATGATGCGGATATAGAAATGATTAAGACACTCTTCACTTGATGCTGCTATTTTCTGTGTTTGATCTTCAATTCTGACGCGTTTTCTTTGAGGATCTATTTTGAGACATTTGAAAACTAAATCCTGTAGCATCTTCTCGAAAGGATTAACCAATAAAGGGAGGTTCTGTGGTTTATTTCATGAATCCACTAGCTTAAAAATGAATCCTTAGATTAGAAACTGACTAAGAAAGGACTAGTTAAAATGTGTTTGAGAGATCACAATGCCAGATAAGCAACATTACAAGATGGAACATTGATGACTGTCGAACGCAACATTAGTACATCCAGGTTGCAGTTCAATCGATTACATTCAGATTGCAGCGATCTAATTTATCTTTTTACTGATCAAGTCATTTCAATCCCGTCACATTATCCTCAAGCAATATACCAAGTCTGCATTCTATCAAACCCAAATTACACATATTCAAAGCCAAGATGAATCACATGAAACTACAAGCATGCTACTGCTCTCTCCAGATTGGTCTTCCCAATGGTGTGTTGGTCTCTCAACTAAAGTCAAAACTACACACAGTGCTGCTGCAGCCTATGCTTCTCGTTTTGGCCGGTTGCGAGTGCGGGAAAGAACAGGTTTCTCTTCTATAGAGACCTCAGCATCATCACCTTCACCCGCATCCTTTATTGCTTGATTAATTGCAAGCTGGATTAGAGAAATGTAAATTCTGTTACACTAGGGTGAGCCTCTTCACAAACACCGGTAGAAACATCGACAGACTATCTTAACAACAAGTTCTTTGTATGGTTTGTTCCAAGTAACAGATCAAATCAACATGCTGGTCTTCAATCATCAAAGATATGAGAACCCACATCTCTATGTAATGCAAGCATTCATTCGCATTAAGGCAAATGCAAAAAAAACCCAGTACAAGGAAAAAGAACCATCTAAAAACATGGAAGCAAGAAGTGGTCGCAGACTTTATCTGGCATTAAAATTGTGAAGGCAAAAACTTCATCTGAGACTTCTCCAAAATCTGAGAGAGGTATGATTCCTTGCCATTACCATACATAAAAGAGCAGATGGACATCCAAGAAGTAACGAGAGCACAGACGAGAAAATAGCGCGGTGTGCATACACAATCCTGTCTGCAAAGAAAAACTTCTCTAGCTTGAGGTCACAAACTCGCAACAGAGAAACGAAAAGCAGACTATGTCATTGCATTTCACAAACTAAAGTATATCCTTATCAGTCCATTCATTTGCTGGCAACTTACAGTCCTTCGATGTGCAAATCAAGGCGATAGCAATACTCATCAGGCTTAGAATATAGCAAGACTTAGCCATGAAAGACCAACCAGAAAAGAATGAGGGGTTTTGTTATGTCGGTAACATTACATCCTCGTGGCGAGCTGCGAAGCTGTCGACGAATCAGCTAAAGCTAAAAGATAAGCAACACAGAGTTGCGCCATTCCCTAGCAAACTCGAATTGCCCATTGAATTTTATTATTTTACACTGCAAGAAGAGAAAATCTTTTGTTTCTATTCTCTACATGAAATGGATGTCATCAGCATTCTACCAGCTCTCAAATATAGAAGGAAATCAACTCCACAACTACTTCAACAATTAAGAAAATTCTCCATTTTTAAACCAATTAAGAAATTTTCCATTTTTAGTATACTGATTTCCTCGTACAATATACACAACTACTTCAACAATCGAGCGAACAACAGGCATCACCCATGATGCTGTTCGCAAGTCATCACCTCCGCAAAACCAAGGAAAAAACACAGCAGGAAATCCGGAGGGATAAACGAGCCAAGAATCGAGGGAGAATGGAGTATTTACCTCCTCGAGGAAGTCTCGATCGAGCTTATCGGCGATCTTTATGGAGGCGAAGACGGTGACGACGAGGAGGGAGAGAGGGAACACGAACGCGAACACGTAGCTGCTCGTGCTTGGGCCGGCGCGGGTCACCAGCCGGACCCCCCTGCCAACGCGGCGGGCCACCCCGCCAGGGAATCTGACCGGCGTCGAGGTTCGCACTTGCGGAGGCTTGAAGGGCGCACTTGCACCTGCGGGGAGAGGGCGGGAGTGAGGGCGGCAGTTGAAGCAGGGGAGGAGACTCGCCATGGCGTGTAGAGAGACGAGTCCGTCGTCTTATCTCTTAGCCTTTCTCCATTTTTACCAGTGCGCGCCACGATGGTATCTTACCAAAATGCCCCTAAACATTTCCGACGCCGTTCCACATTAACTGTATAAATCCGTAATCGGGCAAGACACTTTATAGAAAGACACTACATTTGGTAGCCAATAAAAGTTGAAGTTGGAATATGATAAAATTTATCCTATTCCGATTGCTAACCCTTCTCTATTTCCCTCTACCCACCCCTCGTCGCCTCCCCTTGACAGGGTGGGCTCGATCTTGGCCACGGAGTAGCGCATTTTAAAAATTACCATCTTGCATTTAAAATTACCTATCACGGATCAAAAGTTCGTGCTCGAAGTATTTTCGTAGTTTTTTATTTTAATTTGTCGATAGTTTCTTCATCTTGATTCAAGCAAGCTTCAATGAAAATGCAATTTCAGTAAAAAGGGGGGGACATGTAGAAGAACCCCAGCATCTGTTTCTTTGTCTGTTTATTTTTTTGTCTCAGAATTTTTGTGGGGAGAGAGAGAGAGATGGAGCAATTCCATGGAATTTTAAAAGTGACTTGCCTGCTTTTCCGTTGAAAAGACTTGCTGGAATTGGAAACTCTAGCAGATGATGAACAGCACATTCATTCTTTCAATAGATTCTGGTGTTTGATGAGCCAAGCATGTTGTGTGATGATAGCAAGTTAGCTTACCACTTCCATTACTACTGACTGACTAGCAACTACCAATGATACACAGTGCCCATCTTGAACAAGAAAATTACATGGGCTGGATTAACACCACAGTTCACTCGTATGATTGCTTGGGGAGTGCGAAAACGTAGAGCTTCATTTTCATGCCGGTATCGGTTTTTGCGGCGGAGTCTACATTAATATGCACGGGATGTGGTCGATCTTTGTCCATTCTCTTTCACATTGTTGCTCGATCAGGGGGCAACCGCTGACCTCCAGGCGTGAAAGAGTGGCGGGCAGCTCCTTGACAGGCAAAGAGTGGAGCTTCCGACAATCTTTAAGCCTAAGATCTTCCAGGGATGTCAGGTTCTGCAACCAGTTAGTTCGAAACTCGAGGTTCGGAAGCCTTCCCAGGTGAAGGCTGGTGAGACTGGGAGGAAGCATCCACTCGGGGAAAATCGCGAGAGTCGAGCATCCACCGGTTACTGATAATTTCTCGAGCGAGTTCAGTCTATGCAAGCCCCAATCGGTCAAGGGGCTAATGCTCTCGCAATCTTTGATCTCTAGAGATACTAGGTTGATGGGTAAACCGCCTTCTGGGAAGGACTTGATTCCTGGACAGTCTGAAATGCACAGTTCCTGAAGAGCAGTCAGATTCTGCATTTGCTCGGGCAATGCCCTGAGGGTCTCGCAGTTGATGACATGGACCCTTTTGAGATTGGCCATGGGAAGTCCTCCTTCAGGGAAGGATGTCAGACTCGGACACCCTTCGATTTCCAAATAATCAAGAAAAGCGAGCTTGTGCAGGCCATTGGGTAAGGACTTGAGACTCGTGCAGTTGCCGACACGAAAAGATTCGAGAAGCATTTCGCCATCTTGACTTAGGATGTCGGCTACTGACTCCAGATTCGAGCAACTGCAGATGGTCAGCGTCTTCAGTGTGAGCGGTAATTGGCCACTCGGGAAGGATATTAGAGAGGAGCAGTCGAAGATCTCCAAGACCTTGAGAAACACGTTGTCCCGTAGCATTATTCCATCGGGAAGCGACTCCAAATCCGGACAAAGGTCAATAGACAACTGCCGGAAAGAGGTGGGAATGAGTTCACCTGCGCTTGGAAAGGATGTGAGGGAATAGCATCCACTTATGTACAGATACTCGAGTGGTGTATGCCTGTTATAAATTATCTCTTTAGGTAGAGACTCCAGATTGCATCCACGAAATGCCAGTCCCCTTAGCATGGACGGAACATTTGTCTCGGTGAATGATATAATTGCAGGGCAGTCCTTGATCGTCAACTCTTTAAGAGATGTGAGACTGCGAAGCGCGGTTGGTAGCGTCCGTAGACTATGACAATGCTCCAGCTCCAAATACTCAATATCCTTCGGGAGATGTTGCTCTTTCTTGGTCAAAGCAATCAATTGTGGACAATAGCGAATTACCATACTCCGAAGGGAAGTCAACTGTTGAAACCCACCATCATCTTCGCACAAATAGTTCAGATCAGCGCAATCCGTGATATTTAAATGTTTGAGCTGGGTCAAATGCTGCATCAGACCAGGGTTAAAATGAGTGAAATTTGAGATCTCACTAATTTGCAAGGAGAGAAGTGAGCTCATTTCGAGGGCGGTTCCCAGTGATAATGCGTCACATCCTCTAATGTCTAGTTGACGGAGCAGAGGAAGCCTCGGGAGTGGAGATGCCCACCACTTGCATTCATGAATCACAAGTTTCTCCAAGCAAGGAAGATGGTTGGGTAGTTTTCCCCTTAGATTCTGACATCTCTCAATACGAAGCTCGCGAAGGCTCGGGAATGCTTCAATTTCTTTATCATCTAGCGAACAAGACCAGTCCTCCCACTCCAACATGTCTTTGAAACTAAGAGTCTCCAGCGAGGGAAAAGGCTTGCCACGAGATAAGGCATAGCCATAAAACTCCACACCGACACTCTTCACAGCAGTCAGTCCCTTGACACAGAGATGTTTCAGCGAGGATAGCTGAGCCAACGGGGGTAAGAACACGCATCTTCGACAATCTGTGAGGCTGAGAAACACCATGCTAGAGAACGAAGGGTCCCCCAACCAAGATGAAAACCTTGTGCCCCCATACCATCTTATGTCGACCTTCTTTACTTTGGAATGAGGTTGTAGCATCTCCAGGACGGTTATCTGAACATTTTCGTCTTGCAATTCGAAGTTGCTGCTCCATTCCATTGTCAATGTGGTCAGGTGCTTCTTATTTGTCAAATTGGCCTTCCTTGCATCCCAAGCATCTTCAACATTCTCCAACCTTGACAAGGTAAGTGCTCCATGGAGATGCACCATATCGCGCAACTCTCCTATGTCAGAACTGCTTTTAGGGCCCACGATAAACTCAGGCAAAGTGCAAAGATTTCTCAGTCTACTCATGTGCAAGGGCATGTATGGTATTCTGCTCCTACTTATGTCAAAATACTGCAGGTTAATCAGGTCTGTCAAATCTGTAGGCAACTCTTCAAGAGAATCACAATCATTCAACATCAATGTTTGCAGGTTGTATAGAGTACATACAGATTGAGGCAGAGATTTAATGGCAGTGTGTGAGAGATTCAGGTAACGGAGATTTTTCAAATCACCAATCAAGTTGGGTAGCTCAGTGATGCAATAGCCACTCAAAGAAAGCACCCTCAGGCATCTCAACCTAGGCAAAAGATCTGTGACCACCTTATTGCTTAAGTAACAAAATCCGGTCTCATATGGAGACAATGGCAGGAATGTCCGTAACCACTCGACTTCAATTAAGGATTCGAATTTCTGATACACGTCATATCTACCACGAGGATAGGAGAAGTGACGAGCCTTTCCCGAAAAACCAGTTGGCTTTTGCAGCCCTGATCTGCCCTCAAAGCTTAGGCGCATCTTTCTCGACACTAGCTGAGCCAAATCATTAATCAGGTCATGCATGATGTACCGTGATTTATCCGTGGTTGACTCCTGGAAAAATGATCTTGATAACAAATCATGAAAGTACTCTACACCTAGATCTTCTGTTCTTTTATTATCTTCTCCTTGCTGAACAAACCCTTCGGCCATCCATAGCAAGACTAGCTTGTCTTTGTCAAATTCATAGTCCTTTGGGAATAATGAGCAATATGCAAAACATCGCTTTAGATTTGCAGGAAGGTGATGATAGCTCAACTGCAGAGCAGGAAGTATGCCGTTTCTTCTGGGTGGCAAATCCCAGAGATTACTATTCAAGATCTCTTGCCAGTGGTCAATCCCTAACTTGGAGCCAAGAAGGCTTCCCAAAGATTTTGCAGCCAAAGGCACACCTCTGCACTTCTTCACAATTTCTCTACCGATAACTTCCAGCTGATGATGAGTTCCCGAGTCAGCATTTGGAAAAGCATGTCGAGAAAACAATGACCAACAAGCATCATCTGACAATTCCCTGAGACGATAAGGCACACAGGCATTCATAAATGACAAAGCAGCTTCATTGCGTGTTGTGACCATTATTTTACTTCCACGAGCACCAGCAAGCAAAGGTAACATCAGCTCATGCCAATTCTCATAGATGTCATCCCATAAGTCATCTAAGACAATGAGAAACTTCTTATTGCATAGCTTCTTCCCTAAGCTACTCTGCAGTAGCTCCAAGTTCATGGTTTCCCATGACTTATGAGTGGCCGATTCAAGAATCGCCTTTGTTACCCTTACCATATCAAATTGATCAGACACACAGGCCCATGCTTTCACATCAAAAAACTCATCCACCCTTCTGTCATTGAAGACAAATTGAGCAAGCAGAGTCTTACCAATTCCACCCATCCCCAAGACAGGGACTACAGAGAACTCACTAGTTTGCCTTTCACAATCATTGTTCAAAAGTAACCTAATTATTTCTTCTTTGTCATCATCCCTACCGAAAACATGAGACTCAACGAGTAGTGGAGTTGTTGGCATTCTTCGTGTGATTCTAAACTTCCTCCCACCTTCACCTTTTAGTCCGAGCAAATCTTTTTGTTTTGCAATGTAGTCTAATTTATCGACAATTTCCATTATCTTTAACTTGATCTTGTCATCAAATGATCTAACAGGAGGTACCAAGTTCCAATTGAGCACCTGATTCCTCGTGTTTTGAGAGCCGGCTTGCAACTTGCATCTCAATGCTTCTGTGGCCAACACATCCAATATGTCCTCAGCTTCATAAGTCGTTTCTTTAAGCATATCTAGCCAGGTCTCGATGGCCGGATTATCGTACTGCTTTTCCTCTGCATCATCAAGTACAGCAACGTTTGTATAATATGTAATCTTTAGCTTTTCAAGGAGGAATTCGTCGATGTTTGAGCGATGAAGAAACTCTGTGATATCTCCAGACGTTAACTTGTCAAAAAGCACCTGCAGGGCCGGAGAGAGAACTGCTTCCCACCAAACCATGTTTTGCTTTGGCTGCAGATGCAAAGCTGAGACAGCTAAAGAAATCAGGGTGATAAGTTTGACTTCTTGATATCTCCAACTTTTGCTGAAAGTTGAATGAAATCATTCGTAGTTTCTTGTCTTCTTGCTTTTGTTCCAATGCCACTATGTCTAGAAGTAGACAAACCACCTTCCAGTCGTCCACCATGGGCCTCCTCCACCACTTGCTGTGCCACCTTCCAGTCGTCCTCTCTACCCACTTTTGACTCGATCACCCAAATTGCAAAATGCAGACAAAGTTCATATCAAAATGTGATGTCTCATGCCTCCTGCGACAGCTAGATGGTTGGATGCTTAAAACAGGATTCCTTTTAAATTTTGAAGACAAAAAAAAATAGTTCAGGGCCTAAAATGAGGCCAATCTTTGATGATTTTGATAGCTAGAAAAGGGTTAACTGGGGTTCCAGTCGCTTGTCTTATCAATTAATGCCACTCTGGTCACAAATTGTAATTTGGCAGAAGATGGTCAGGGTCATATTTCGGTTTTCCATAAGTTGGTCCTGTTTTAATCTCAGCTGGGTAATATAGAGATATTACATGGTAATGCACAATCTCCTGATGCAAAATTTGTATGACTGAAATGCTTCCAGCGTCTTCTTTCTTGTCACTAGTAGATCACAGCAAAGCCAAAGAGGCAACCAATAATTACAAGGGAAACAATCTGAGCATCTTCTTTTACATGTAATGAATATAAGTACAACATCACTTCAGTTTCCACTGAGATCACTGAATCTCAGTCTAAAACAATGCGCAACACACAAGGCCACTAATGATCGGGAAGAACCAAAAGAGACAGGACACAAGGAGATCATGTCACACCCGCCTGAACCAAAAAGTAGACAATTTTGTCTCTTGATTCTTCCTTTCAACAAAAAACTTGCACGCAAGGACGAGAAGCTGTGGCAGTCGCAGTGGCAACAATCATCATGGACCAGGGTATATACTAATATATTTCATCCGAGATGTATCCCCTTATTCCTGGGGGCGATAGCGGTGGGATGGCTGATGCATGAGAAGCAGCAGCATTGGGTTCAACATCCAAGATCTTCCTTGCAGTTGAGTGGTGTTCCACGTTTCTTCCAGCCTTTCTCGATGGGAGGGATTCCGAGGCAACTGCTCTAGATGAATTACCGGCACCAATCATAGATAAGAACTTGTCTCTTGACAGAATTGATGGGGCGGATGCAATGACAGAGCTGAAGACACCGGACTCCCTCAGGCCTTGTATAATAGCCTGATGTAAAAGAGAGTGCACCAAATGGATTCAACAGAGAGAGATAATAATTTAGGAGGAGAATAAAAGACTGTCAATTTGAATTCCAAAAGCAGAAAGCACGCCTTTTTCCCCAAAGGTTGGGTAAGGGTTCAGAGATTTATCTATGCAACTACACTTTATCTAGTATAGGATCCACTTACTAGAAATTAGTTGTTAGAGCATTTAAATGTGTCCAGCATTACAAAATCCAAACTCATTCTATCTTCCCCAACCCATGTCCGAGAAAAAGGCAGAAAGCCTTGTCTATAGTACTATTCAGTAGAGAAAATACTAGAAATGATGCTTACCATGGGAGCATATATACGAGTTAGAATGCCTTTTCTTAGGAGTTTCATTTTCACGTCTTTGTCACCCCAGACAACATGTTCACGATACCTAAACCAAAAGAAAAGCAAAAATCACATAATTTGCCAAAAAGAGCCACTTCACGTGATATTGAGCAGACCGTTCCTCATCACACCAAAGTTGAAGCATCATTAAAAGAAACTAGGCAAGAAAAGAACTGCATAGTATCCAGGTGTTACCAGTTTAGCATTTCATCCTCAGTAGCTGTTGATGCGATTATGAATGCCTGCAACATTTACATTTGCTTCATTTAATCAAAAGGAAATTTGCAAACAGATTATTATAGCATAAGCATAGACTCTACAGCTCAACCACTGGAAGATTTTTCATAAAACATGCAAATTAGGATGAGAAATAAGGACTTGTGACTGCATTGGAGTCCCAGATGTCTCCAAGTTATCGAGAGCACTCTTTACCTAGCATCATAAGACAAGACAGATGATTTTCCATTCTTGAGCAAAGTTCATTCCTTGCTGGAAAATCCCACATCATTTGTTTATGTATGTGTGTTTGTGTGTGTGCATGTACAAGCCTTGACACTTAGGCAAGACATAGCTTATCACTAAGGAAGCTTTTATGTTGCTCCACAGGTCCAATTTAAATCAAATTCAATGTAATGGCCTCCTACAACTTGCGGTCTCCCCAAAAGTAATTAAGAGCAAGTTACATATAAATGCAGCTCAGTTTCACTAGCAACCACCTCTTCCTTCCTCAAAGCCACCCACAGTCCACTCCTCAACCCAACAAAAGAAGAAGAGGGAAAGAAATGTCTATATTGGAATACATGTGAGAGCGAGAGAGAGAGAGAGAGAGAGAGAGAGAGAGAGAGAGATCACTCACTGATCTGTCAAATTCTAACATGAAGCATCTTTTAACATCTTCCTTTGTGGGCTTGCAGCCGCACCTATCACGCCTAGAAGTCAAATCTGAGAACTTGGCGTATGTGTAATGTAGAACAGCAGCCTCTTCCAACTTGACCTCACTAACAGCCAAAGCAAATGACATAGTTGAAATCTACCCAAACAGATACGGAGACTTTACGCAAAGGATTTATGGACAATTAGATAAATGACATAAAAATAAAACCAGCAAACATCCTTCATTTAAAAAAGGACTAGTCATATTAGCCCACTGATACTCAAGGAGATGGATTTGTAAATAGATCACCCAAACCACTGTACTAACATCTAGAAGGAAATAAAAAAAAGTGAGATGCATTATTTGCGGCCTATGAAGTTGACCGCTAATCAAAAGCCTAACATTCACAGATAAGAGCGTCATACTTGGGGGTTTTCATGTAATTGTGCCATCTGTGTGCTCCATTAGGTCGGAGATGATCGCGAATTCGGGCAGCTGCTTTCCCATTTCCATAAGTCAAGAAGTAGTTTGGATTACCGCGAGTCGACTCTTTATACATTCCAAAGTAAGTATCTTTTGGAAGATGGTCATAATTTTTCTTGAACATTGAGACCTGCTTAGCGAAGTTCATATACAAATCAAAAGAAGTGCATATATTTCACAAACATCCAGAATTAGCTGGAACTATGCTTTAAATTCTCACTGCAAAGTTGAAAACTTGTGTCTACATGAATAAAAAGGGCATAATGTTTGAAACTATACAACATAAACTACTGTGGACGAAAATCATAGATTTCACGGTAATAAACAAGTTTAACAGCATTCTGACTGACAGCAGTCATAAAATTATAATGCCAGTCTAAGAAGACAGGAGAGTAGGAATTTAGGCACAGCAATGGCCTAAACTTTGTTTCGGTGAACACTGACTTTCGAGATAAAAAATGAAGCCAACGTCAAAAACCTTTGAGTGTGATAGAAGCATTTACCTCACTGAAAGGATCTTTGATGTCATCACGCTCTACACTGCTCTCCTAAAAGACGATCAGAGGAAATATCGATTATATTATGTGCCAGAGCTAATCAAAGGCAGCAAAGAGAAAGGTGCAATTTTAACATCTCTGTCTTTCATTATCTCACAACACAAATAAAAAACAAAGTCCACATGGAAAAACCAACCACCTTCAGGAAAATAATAAAATGAACTAAAAGAAGCACCTAAAAGACCATCAAAATAATTTCAAAACCCTTCACTTACGTAGTTTGGAAATACAACCATGTCCACATTATCAGGAACATCCATCAATAATTGCCTCAGAGAATATTCTCGTGCACCAGCAGGGTGCATCAGCTCGTCTGTATCTAGATGAATTATCCAGTCCAGTCCAGCATCCTGACGTTATACAAGCAGAGTCAGATTTGGTTCTTGTGATAAAATTTATGCAACACAATGCATGTAGATCGATACCCTTGCCATGACGATGGCCATCTCCATATTGAGAGATTGCTTCACAAATAGCTCGTAATTGCATGGTTTGTAAAAGAAACTTGATAGCCAAGTCTCATTCCAGATTCGACTGATGGATCCAAAGAAAAATAAGAGCATAAAAGACGATTAGGTCTAGAAAGGCAATTAAGTAAATAACCACTGTACACAAACTTTCCACTTCTGAGGGCTGCCCATTTCATGTACATAGACCACAGAAAATATGTTAATTTCGTAGTCGACATATCTCAATTGAAAAGCCAATCGCACTACACTAAACCAAAATATGATCTAAGTATGATATAGCAAAGAAGAAATAACAACAGAGGAAGGTCATTTATCTGCCTATAATCATCTGAGTCAGCCAGTTAGAGCGGTGTGACACAATCCAACATCTAAATGGCAAATTTCACCTTTTAGCTTGCTGCTCCTCTAGCTCTCTTGTTCTGTATATCACTTTTACACCCTGCAAAAGCGGCATTTAATAAATGTTCAAGCAGACCTGCCATACCAGAAACTAAACAAATAGAACCATAACAAGTCCAGGATTCTGTCAAGATTTCCTTTACCCCATGGTACATCTGATTGTTGGGTTTTAATTATGTTGTAATAAAAGAACACATTTTCTCCTGAGATCATATTTCTATAAGCACACTTTTCAATGCTTCATGTGAATCTTAAAATCCATATGACATAGATCCTGAAGAAAAGGGAAAGAGAGAGAAAAGCAAACCAAATTAAAGTAAGTGTTTACTTACTGGAATAGATTCAAGAACTTTGGCTATGCTAGGAGATGCAGCCTTCCCTTCAACAAATAAAAAGAAGGTCGTGACTCCAATAACCTTATGGTAAAACATCCATGGCAGAATCTGATCCAAACCAGCTGAGGTGCTTGTTGTTATGCATATCTACACAGTAAAAAGAGAATCTGAGAAGGTTGTCATATGCAAGTTGAAAACCCAAAAGAGCCTCCATATCTACTAATGACAGCACATTGTCCGTATATCTGCAATCATTTAACAGAGAATGGACTCTACCACACAATTAAACAAAATGATAGAAATGCTCGCACCAACTCTTATCCACCCCAAATTGACTCTCCGCCCCATTTAAACCGGCCAGAATATTCACAACCTGAAGATCAGTAACCAGCATATTTCCCTCTCAGTTCTCTGTGTTCCCTTATGACGTCTACCAATCACTCTAACAAATTAATGTCACCGACAGTTTTGGTATGCATGCAGCATATGAAGTCCAAAAGGTGTCCACAATCCAAATGCTGAAAAATGTGGGCAAATTGAGCTGATGAAATTTTCAATTCTTTCATTTTCATGAAACTCGCTTCTGGAAACCGTTCAGATTTTTTTTTTCTTTGTGACGAGGGATCAAAATCAATTATATATGAAAAGTTCGTTGTCAAATATAATTTTTTCCTTTCATTTCAGTTCTAAACATAGAAAGAACAACACCCCTATCAATTATCATCAGATGCACCCGATGATACCCTAGATCAGATGTATAATTGGAAACCTATCGATCAATGATGTCAAGATACTCATATAGCAATAAGACCAATAACTAGGACTAGGAGTCACCAATACTCATCCAGCCAAAGCCAACCACCCCAAGATCGACATCACTGAACATCCAGACTGCCAAAGACAGCTAACGTACTCGACCAAAGAAAAAGCGCGCGCGCGCAGAGACATAAACAGAACCCCGATCGGGATCAACACAAACAGCGGGAAGCAAAAAAAAAAAAAAATCAAACTTTCGCCTTCACACTGGAACAAAAATCCTGAATATGTCCAATCCGAGATCGACATCGCAATTCGAGTCCTCCAAATTTAAAAACTGAACATCCAGAGCATAACCAACGCCAAGATCAACGCAATTACACGAAACGAAGCGGAAAAAAGAAAGAACCTTTGGCTTCAAACTGGATCCGAAATCGAACTTCCAATCCCGGTAGTACGGGAAGGAAGGAGAGGCACTGCGAGCAAGATGGGCACAATCAGATGAAGACGAAGAAGGAGAAGAGTGGCGGGAGACGGAGGAGAGAGGGGAGGCGTTGTCCATGCCGGGGAAGAGGTGGCTGGATCCGGGAGGGGCCCAGCGGGTGGTGGGGTCGGTGACGCCGCCGCGCCATTGGAGGGCGAAGGCCAGGAGGGCGAGGGAGAGAGGGAGGAGGGTCAGCAGGAGGAGAAGCTTCGCAGCGAAGGACTGCGACGACGAGGAGTTCAAGGAGTAGGAAGGTGCATTTGCTCGGAGAGAAGTGTGGAGGTGGCTCGGCATGGCGGACGGAGAGCGAGCGAGCGAGAGAGAGAGAGAGAGACGACTTTTTTCTCTTTTTATTTATTTGAGCAGAGCAGAGATTGATTGGAAATTTGAGCTAATCAAAGTTATATCTTTTAGGGAAAATTCCTAATAAAGGTGCAACCGTTTTCTTAAATAAAGATTTGAAATTGACCTCGTTTTAAATAAGGATTTGAAATGGCCAAATCGTCTCAGATAAAGACATGAAGTGCATGTTGTTTTAAAGAAAAAATTCCGATTAAGGGTCCGAAATGGTCTCATTTTTTTAAAATAAGGGTCCACTTCATATCCTTATTTGAAACTTTTTGGCCACTTCATGCTCTTAATTGAAACATGGTCCACTTCAGGCTTTTATTTAAAAAAACAAAAATACTTCGGGCCCTTAATCGAAATTTTCCTTATTTCAAATAAAGTCTTAAAGTGGCCATATAATTTTAAAAAGGGCCTGCCTTAGCTAGATCGAATGGCATTTTAGTCATTTACTGTTTTTTGAATTTTTTTTTCTTTTTTTCTTTTTTCTTTTTCTCTCCCCCACCCTAGCCATTATCGTCATCACCGACCTCAAAGGCCGCCCTCGCCCAACGCCGGCGAGGGTGAGGGCCACCAGAGGTTGGCCAAAGACTTGGCTAGGTGTGGGAGGGGAAGGGGAAAAGGAAAAGGAAAAGGAAAAGGAAAAGGAAAAAAATATTAAAAATGTAAAAAAATAATAAATAACTAACTTTGTTTTATTGAAGCACCCTTCTCTGATGGTTGGAATAATTGCTGGCAGGTCAAACCTTTATTTGAGACGATTTAGCAATTTCAAGTTTTTATTTGAAACGAGATCCACTTTGGATCTTTATTTGAAAAAATGAGAGCACTCCAGGCCTTTATTTGAATTTTTCCTATCTTTTATTGGAATATGCACATTTTTTTCTTGTTGAATTGGAATATATGTATTAAAAGTCCTAAAATTTCTCAGTAAAGTACAATTAAGTATTAAATTTTTTAAAAGTTACAATTGATTCCTAAAACTTATTAAATTGATGCAATCAAGTCATTCTGTTAATACTGTTAATTTGTATAACAAAAAATGCCAACGTAATCTTTTTAAATTAATTTGTCTCTCTTACGTGAAATTTTTTATTCAAATCT
>BCNH02000007.1:13672569-13732016 GCA_001662345.2 Metrosideros polymorpha var. glaberrima | reverse complement strand
GTACAATTAAGTATTAAAATTTTTAAAAGTTACAATTGATTCCTAAAACTTATTAAATTGATGCAATCAAGTCATTCTGTTAATATTGTTAATTTGTATAACAAAAAATGCCAACGTAATCTTTTTAAATTAATTTGTCTCTCTTACGTGAAATTTTTTATTCAAATCTTAATTAATTTAAATTTAAAAACTAAAAAAGCTGAAATTTTACTTCAAAAAAACAAAGCTGAAAAAAAAAATGAGCCTCATCAATGGGGGTGCTGCAGCCCATTGTTGGAGGGGTCAGTGATCAACAAGGGTGGCCGGTGCTCGCCCGAGCCTATTAGCCCTAGCCTGGGGTCGACAAGGTCTCACCTAGGGTTGGTGAGGGCCAACCACCCTCGCCTAGGGCCAACAAACTTCGCTGGCCCCTTCAGCGATAGGCAGCAGTGGCGATAATGCCCCAATCAGCAAGGCTCGTTCTTTTTTATTTCAACATTGTTTTTTAAATAAAATTTTAGCTTTTTAGTTTTAAAATTTAATTTAAATAAGATTTGAATAAAAATTTTCACTTAGGAGCAAGAAATTAATTTAAAAATGTCACGTTATCATTTTTCATTAAACAAATTGACGTTGTTAATGGAATGACTTGATTATATCAATTTGACAAGTTTTATAATTTGATTGCACTATTTGAAAGTTTTAAAATTTAATTGCACTCTCGTGATAAATTTGACTACTTCTAGTGCACAAATCCCTTTTTATTTTTAATTCTCTCCAACTTGTTTGTAGTTTGCATGTGCATCGTGTATATTTGAAATCTAGTAAAAATAGCACACATAGAGAAAATAGGAAGAAAAATTAATAGAAGGAAGACATGATGTGATTTTTTTTTTTTCAGGAAAGAAACTTAAGATTGTTGAGAGCGTGGAAGATTTAACTCAAACTAGTAAAAGCCCACAACTTTCCATGTAAGGAAACAAGCAACATTTAAAATATTACATAATATCATCTCAGTACAGAATATTAAAGTTATTAATTAGTGGGAAAATTATTGACATAATATAAAGAGGTTATTCACATATATCTAGTATATATAGAAAAAGAGAAATATTTTAACTCTTTTTGTAAGGTTTTTACAAGATAAAACAGGGGTTTTTTTTTTCGCTTGCTTTTTACATAGTGATAACTACATATATTTTTGGTAATCAAATATGTTGTATTTTTAAATTTTACATGGTCAGAGATATACTTTTGGTAACAAGTTGAATTTTATGTGGTCAAGCATATTTCAAAGGAATTATATCTATCAACAGAAACAAATTTCCAATAAGGATTATACCTTAGCTAAAGATAAATATTAATCCTGATATTAATATAATATATAAATACAAAGATTTTCTGGGAATGACCTGCTCTTCTCTCTCTCTCTCTCTCCCTCTCTCCCAAAATTCCCCTTTGTCAGCTTGCGGAAACCAGAGAGAAAAACCAAACCCTAGCTTCCTGGTTCAGACTCTCTTTAGTCGGTCGATGCTCCGTTGTGGCGAGCCAGTGAAGGGCCAAAGAGAGGGTTCCGTCGTTAAATGCTCTCTCTCCTCTCCTCTCTCTCCCTCCTCTCCAATTTCATGTCTACCATCGGCTCCTTCTATGCCCCCTCCCTCTCTCCTGGGCTCGCGGAACCCCTGATTTCTCATTCCTTTCGCATACGATTCGGCTATTGTCGGAAGTTCTGGGGTGATCTGGGAACTTTCGGGATATATAGAGACATCTGTGCGCCCGAGACATGAGTGATTCCAAGGTGCGTTTCCCTCGACGTGACGTTACTCGTGAATCTGATCTATGGGTAGTTTCAGTAATGGTATGAGTTGATTGTGGTCGCGGGAGAGTATCGGTGTGATGATTGACGTGAATGGGTTGGGGCTTTCTGAGTTTTTTCTGGTTTGGGGAGTTCAATATTGTTCCTTGTTTGTAAGTTTTTGGAAATTTTTTTCTCTTTTATTGATGCTTGTTGCTCCAAGTTTTGGTTATCTTTTGGTCAATTTCAAGTGGGTTCAATGACGGATGAAGATGTGGCTTTTGAGGTTGTGGTGTATGGTTTACTTCATTAACATAAGTTCTGAGCTGGATATTGATGATTGAACGCAATTAATGTGAGGGCCCCGGATATCTATGCGAGTATTTTTGCTCTAGGCTAGTTGCTTGATGATCTTATTACATTATCGAATTCCTGTGGGCAGTAATTGCATTTTCTTGTTTTGTCCCCATATCAATAGGAGACAGTATTTTGATGCATAATGTATTTTGGTCTTTGAGATGCTTCCTTTTGACAGGGTCTGTTTTGCGGAAAGAACCAGGAAAGGCTTATGCTTTCATGATATTGGGAAAATATTTCACTCTCTTGAAAAATCATTAATAGCGTTTATATTCACATGATCCTATCAAAAAGATCATATATATTAAGAACCATTATAATTTTTCTTTGTGAACTTTGTAGTTCACTTATTTTAATCTGGACATGACGTTTTCTTCTCTTCATAATGGTTGTGCAGGTAGTTCTCTTCGGTTCATTCACTGAAGACGAGACTAAGTCATTGCTGCTTAGTCAGTCTTCCAAAAGTGCTGAAAAGGCTGCTGATAAGAGAGAACTACGAATAGGCTCATTTCCCATTGTCAATAATGATGATCAATCCGCCAAATATGTGGATTCTTCAAAGGGGTCAATAGCTTTTGGGAGCTTAAAACCTTTAGAGAAACATGCAGAATCAGATGTAGCAAAGGCAAAGAGCCATGCACTGATATTTTCAGATATTCCAAAAGAAAATGGAAGCTTCAATCATGTACATGTTTCTTCAAGTAGTAATGGGGTGAAAGAAGTAGAAGTAGATAGTATCAGTTCAACATCCATAAGTGGATCCCTAAATGGAGACAGTCCCTCTAATCACTCTCAAAAGTCAATGTTTCATATCCTTGATGACGGAGAAGCAAAAGACGGCGACCTGAATTGTGTTATTGGGGATTTGCCACGGATGGTGCCTAAGGGGGGAATTCTGAAGGAATCAGATGGGTCTGTCCCATGTTTAAAGGACATACTTCCACGAGGCCTAATTAATTCTGGTAACTTGTGTTTTCTTAATGCGACTCTGCAAGCTCTTCTCTCCTGTGCTCCTTTTGTGCAGCTCTTGCATGACCTCAAGCAGCGAGACATCCCAAAGGTTTATTGCACTCATCTTACTTGTTTACATTTACTGGAGCTGTTGCAGAGCATTAACATAATGATGATTTCATACCTCAGTTTTTATTAACTCCTCATTGCTTCAATTCATCTGACTGTGCTCTCCTTGCACTTGGTTTAACTAGGTTAGTTATCCCACTTTAGTTGCATTCACTGAGTTCATCTCTGAATTTGAGATGCCTGCTGCCTCAAGCTCAAACAGAAAGGACCTCAATTCTCTGGAGACTGGAAGGCCTTTTAACCCTGCTATGTTTGGAGCCGTGCTGAAGAATTTCACTCCGGATGTGCCAAACAGCATGTCAGCAAGGCCGAGGTTTGTTTATTTTGCTAATTAATTGTTTTAACTGTTTTAGCAAAACTGATCGTTTTTGAGCCTGCAACTGTCACTCGACATTCATGTTGCCTTGAAGTTCTGTCAGTTGCTGTCTTTAATGTATATATCTGAACACTGTACTTCGTTCAATGAAGATGCATTAATCTCGGTGCTAGTGCTTTTTAGATGACTGCGTTGGATATGTTAATGCTCTAAAATTCTCTTACTTTGTAAGGATCTTCCTTGTCATGAGTGGCTTATGTTGTTGGTTGGCCCACTTGTTTCTGCTAGACTTCAACAGCATGCTTAAGCAATCAAAGTGTCTGAAATATCCTTTTAATCATATTGTTGGGTTGTTAAACGCCGTGGCTAATTTAGCAAAGGAAAGCATGGGCTTAGACATCCTGATGACGCAAGAAAATGGCAGCTATTATCTTACTGAAAATGGAATGAATTGCTTTTGTTATAAAAAATCCATTTCTAATTTTTTTAGCATTGTGTCAGTGATATAAAAAATGTCTCTAAGTTGGTTTCTATTGTTATCATTGCTGTAGGCAAGAAGATGCGCAGGAATTTCTGAGCTTCATCATGGATCAAATGCATGATGAATTACTCAAGCTTGCTGGGAATTCTTTGTTACTTAATGGGGGAAAATCATCTTTAGTTTCTTCTGTGGAAGATGATGAATGGGAGACAGTTGGCCCAAAGAACAAATCGGCAGTGACTAGAACACAAAGTTTTGTACCGTCAGAACTAAGTGATATCTTTGGTGGACAACTGAGAAGTGTGGTGAAGGCAAGAGGTAGCGCTCTAGAGTTATAAGATGATAAAGTTACTGCTGTTTCTGGTTTAAAGTACTTCGGTGCTTTCTCTAGGTCCTCGTATATTCATTGGATGCATCGGTTACTGCTTTCTACCATGGTAGTTCTGTAAGAGATTTGATTTTTGTTTAGAAAAAAGATACTTGATTTTGTTCTTTAATTTGATTCTATTCCTTAACTGTTGAACTGTGATCTTTTGGGGCATTTTAGCCTTCTATCTGCTTGGCTGAGCTGAGTTGAATCTGAATGGTGTTGGCAATATCTAAACTATGGAAGGATGAGCTGCTTCTACATGCTGATTTTCTAATCTAGTTGATTATTATTTTGTCTTGGTCAATAAAGCACTCTCAAAGTGATAATTTGAGGATCTTTGTGTCTCTGGTTCAGGGAATAAAGCTTCTGCAACTGTTCAACCCTTTCTCTTGCTACATCTAGATATTTGCCCAGAGGCTGTTCATACTATTGAGGATGCACTTCGATTGTTCTCAGCACCAGAAACTCTTGAGGGATATAAACCATCAGTAAGCGGAAAGGTAGTCTGAACCGATTATGTATTTCTGTTTTAATCTTTATTCTGGAATGTGATATTTTGATGGACTGAATCTTTTTATGATCATTAGATTTTGAAACTATATTGCTTTGGTTATGCATGTTTCTTATGGTGTGTATGCAACTCCTTAATATCACGTCATGTTTACATCATTGCGTCGCCGCTTTCTGTTCCTTTCTGCATATTGTTTTCTCCTTAATGACATTACAATTTTTCAGACTGGACTATGAGTATGATTGTCTCACCTTTTCTGGTACTGTCTGTAAGGTAGTGATAATTATTAATTATCATTGGTATAGCAGTGCTTGCAAACTTAATCAGCTTTAGGTAGTATTCCCTGAAACTTTACTTTTGTGATATAAAATCAGTGAACTTCAGATGTCATAGGATATGCATCTAAATATTTTAATTAATTCCATCATTTTACAGGCTGGTGTGGTGGCTGCAAGGAAAGCCATCAAAATTCAAAAACTTTCCAACGTATTGATTCTGCACCTGATGCGGTTTGCATATGGAAGCCAAGGAAGCACCAAGTTGCATAAAGCAGTGTATTTTCCTCTTGAATTGGTTTTGGGTCGTGAGCTGCTTGTATCTTCATCTACAGAGGTGATGCTTTTCTCCAATTATAATTGCATGTCTTAACTGTTTATTCTGCTTATGTCATGTGCTGCATTCTTGTCTCCTTCTGAGGTTTTGAATTGTTAAATTATGGTCCCTATTCTGTTTTGTCATCATCTTGTTGTCATAAAGCATTTGACTGCCCTTACAAAATTCTTTCTGATGGCTGCACAACTCGAAACTATATCTGTTCTTGCAATTATTTTCGCTGTCCCATTTCCTGACTCCTGCTTGCATGTTTTTTCCTGATTCCCGACTCTACATGTTTTGTGATCATGGTTTTTCCAGAATTTTTGTTTAGGTGCATAGATGTATATATATGAGATATAGCTGTATGTCTTGCAAATCAACTTAAGGACCTGACAGCTAGAAGTTGCTTTTATTAGTTGGGGTTATTATGATCTATATCAAGTGAAATTGTTGTGCTTTGCCTCTACAGAGCCGCAAATACAAGCTTGTTGCTACCATAACCCACCATGGCAGGGAGCCCACAAAGGGTCACTATACTACTGATGCTCTGCACGCTAATGGCCAGTGGTTGCGGTTTGATGATGCATCTGTGACTGTGATTGGGACAAATAAGGTATTGCATGACCAGGCATATGTCCTCTTCTACAAGCAAGTATAAATGTGGAGAATGTTTATGGATGTCTGCACCTTCATCAAAAGAACGAGGCCTGCTGATTTGAGTAACTTATCAGTTGATAACAAAGTTATTACTATGTATCACTGGCAAAAGTCAGATGCCATGGCTGTGTATCACAAAGGTTGTACAATTTTTTTTGGGGGGTTTGACATATTCTTAATGAATGGATCGTGGATGAAATTTCTGCTACTTGGAGTAAATTAATACTCAATTTTGATATGGTTAAACTTTCGCTTTTCGTAAAAGTGGTGTTGTGGATAAATGTGATGGGATGAATTTTTTGTGCTCGAAAGGTTGTTAACTGACTATATTGAGTCCCTGAGGTTGGATGTTGATAATTGAGGTTGAGGACCGTTTGATAGTGCATTTTTAGCCTTTTAGGTGCATACCAGTACAATTCAATGTTAGGGTTTGAACTCACTGAATTGTGTTTGGGTTCGGTGTTGGGTTTATGACCTGAACTGAACCAAAACCTTTACGATACCCGTTTGTTTACCGGTTAATCGAACATTAAGAAGACCCAGGGAATTTCGACACCTGTTTTAGGCATCAATTTTCCTGTTCGTTGGAATTTTCAGGGAGGCCCGCTCCTTCAATTTTTGTTATCAGGCATCTATTTCTGTCTTTTAACATTTTTAAGTGAAGTATTGACAATCGTTAAGATTGCAGTGAAGCCTCAATCTCGCATCTATATAACATGTCCTTAAATTGGAGCGCAACTTAGTTTAGAGCCATTTCACACTTGCTGTTCTCCTTGCCACTTGCATCGTGATCGAGATACGCATTGCACAGTGCATTATGTGAATCGAATTTTCTTGTTGAACCAATGCCGGCTGATCTAAGTGGAGGTCAAGTCGGCTCATTACAGCTGAGAAATAAAATTTTCATATTCCCTTGAGGGCTAAGAATATTGCTTGAACTTTTTGAATGGTCCCTCCAGATCTTTAGCAGGAGTAAACAAATGTGGATGGTGCGGTAAGCCAGTAGCTGAATTCCTTTTGATATTTCTCAGTGGATGCTTGCTTTTCTCTTTAGATATTTCAAAGAACTGTTCTTTCTTGGGAAAAAGGCAAAAGGGTAGTCCAGGTTCGACCCCTTTTGTTTACTTTCTCTGGTAAGAAAATCAGAAGCTTCTCCTGAACAATTGAATAGACTCCCAATTAGCACGTCAGCCCCACAGTAGTCGAAATAAGAAGCCTTGTTAGAGGACGGTTCTTGTTTGGTAGCTTCTTTACTTTCACATGTACCAAAGAATCATTCTTTTTCTTCAGAGTACTCTTATGTGAACTGCATAAAGAGAACAGAGGAAGTTGGGACTTTTTGTACTTGGCTTGTTTTCTTATACAGGAATCAAAGAACCAGTCTAAACTTTTAGTACCTACCAAGTGTTCCCTCCCTTTCTACAGGACATATTTTACGGTATAATGGTGTGGCTAAAAAGCAAAGTCCAAGCAGCTAGAAAACCTTGTACTTGGGGTTTCCAGCAATCCTGTGATTGCTTAAAGATGAAGGATTTAGGTTCTTAAGCTTTAACACTACGGTGGTCCTGATTGGAAGGGGGTGGCTTTGACCGGAGAAGAAGAGAAAAGGAAACCATTTCCAGGGTATGACGTCGGCAATTCCCTCCATTCATTTTATCGTTCCTCATGATGAAATCATGGCAATAATGTACTAATTAGGGGGAAGGGATCAGCGATTTAATTATAATGCCTCTTCAGCTTCGACGACTTATTCTTGTTTAGTGATCTAACCTTGTCCAGTGACTATGCAAAGAGGAATCATACAGTCCCAGGGATTTTTCCTAATTTCAGTTTGTGATTGAATCAAAATAACATTTTGAAGAAATTGTCAGAAGTGAGTAGGGCTAGCAATCTAGTCTCCTCAAATATGAACAGTGTCGAAATAACCGAACCAGTTATACTCAGCACATATTCGCCTTAGGTTGGTACATCTGCCGAGTAAAATCTGACAAGTGATGGGGATGTCTTGTAAGACTGAGAACAAGGCGATATTCTTTTGGTCACAACTCTAAATTGTGTTTGCTTGTGGTTTTTTAGAATCAATGTCGTCTTATGTTATTGATGGGATCTCATTGTCATGGCAGGAGGAAGCAAAGCATGTTCCAGATGCCTATTTGTTCTGGTATTATATTTTGCCCCAACTCCAAATGAAAAGGCTTGGTTAGAGAAGAAAAATCAGCAGCATAAATTAAGGAAAAGCTGCAACTTGATCGTGTAACTAAAGAAAGGATGTTATTCATACTTTGAACATATCCTTAAATCACACTGGTTTCATATACAGAGTATTTCAGAATTATGTGACACCTGAAACGAGAAACAACAAACAATCCACACTTCACTGGTATGTTCTAAACTTTGTCCCAAACAAAGAGAGAACACAAAAAAGAATAGCAACGAATATATCTTCTTGAACCCTATCTAACATCAACTGTTGCACAAGGAGCCAAACAAAAAAAAAACTCAAGACCTCCAAGATCCAGCTACAGACTCTCAACAAAATGAATTGCAACTCTTGTTCATCCTTCAAAGAACTATGGACATGTCTCAAAACTGATTTGAAGCACTGCAGGCAATGAAAAAAGGCAGCAGCAGTGCCTCATAACTCTCAGAAATCCGAGACTTTCTCTAACACAAAATAGATCTTTTCTCTGTACTCATTGGCGTTGAAGCTGTGTCCTCTTTCTGGGCAGAGTACTTGGGAACCCACCATACCCGCAAACTCTTGTCAAGACCACCACTATAGAGCATGAACCCTTCACCAACTCTGAGAGGTGATGCTTGCAGACACTTCACTGGCCCTTCATGGCCACTTATCAGGCCAACCTTACAAATCTGACCAAAAGCCTCTCTCTTCCATATGGCTATGCTTTTATCAGTAGAACCGCTGCACAAGTACTCTCCCATCAAGCACATACACAAGACAGCCATCTGATGTGCCTTTTTCTCACACACCAACTTCCAGCTCACAAGATTACCACTTCCCTCCCACCCCATAACGTACCCATCTGACCCTCCTCCATAAACCCACTTCCCATCTTCAGAAACAATCACTGAATTTAGAGAAATGTCCTTGTGGCCTTCCAAAATGCCCTTCAAGGAGTGTGAGCTCTTTGTTCCCTCCTTGCCCCAAGCTTTGATTTTGCCATCTGCAGAAGCTGAATACACAATCCCTTTGCATGCCGCCAACCCATTGATAGCATCATCATGTGCCTTTATGGACTCTAAGCACTTCAGATCCGATATCCTCCACACTTTGAGGGTTTTGTCCCAAGACCCTGAATAGATGAAGTCCTGATGCACAGCCAAGCAAGAGATGCTATCTGCATGCTCAATCCACAACCTCTTGTGATGCCTCCTCGTCTGCACATAATTGCTCTGCCTCATGAACTTCCCCAAGTAGTCCTTCGTGGTGGGAAGCGCATCGACAAGCCTGAAAACATTCTCCGATCTCCTCGAGACCTTCCAAACTCTGATTCTGCTATCTTGATGTGCTGTGAACACCTTGTTGCCCACAGTCACAAGGGCTTTCACAGAGCCATCCCCTTGGCCAAACTTTGTGAATAGCCTCAAATCAGGCTGTTGCCACACTATGATGTCCTTGCCTTGTGAGGCACTCAAGAGGAACTCCCCACACAAGGCCAAGCAAGAAACTGAACCCACATGGCCAGACAAAACTGCCAATGGCTTGGGCGACTGAAACCCAGAAGAGGGGGTGCAAGGTAGCTGATATTTCGCATCTCGGAGCTCGAACCGGCACGAATTCGCAGGGCTATCGTCTGTTTCGCTGCCCAGGCTGCTGCTGCTGCTGCTGCAGCTGCTGCTTGTTATTGTTGCAGACAACAATGGAACGGAGACTGCAATATCTGAAACGTGAAGAAGATCCATCGAAAGCAAAAGGATAAATAAAGAACTTTCTTTCTTGATATCTCTATTGAGATATCAAGAAACACAGCATAGAAGATGGGGGGGAGTTTTGTTTGAGAGACGTTACAGAGAGATTACTGTGATGAACGATGATGGGTGTGTTATAAAGAGGAATTTCCTAAAGTGGAGCGGGGTTGTAAAGTAGGAGACACACGGATTTCTTGAGGGAAAGGGCTACTTTAAATTATTATATCCAGGTGTGGGTGCAACGGCTACTTTGAAAAATATTTACTTTAACTCAACGCAAATTAGGTTATTAAGAGGGACCACCACTTACAATATTCCAAGGATTCGAGGCCTTGTTGGACCCTCTTGGTGAACAGTTGCTTTAGGCCTACCATGGACCATGGCATAGCAAAAGCAACAAAACAACATTGAAAATATAAATATTTCAGAGGAAGGAATTGATATACAGAGTTTGTACTTTGTACTCAAGCAAAGGAAAGGTTCTCGCTTCCGCTTTAAATCGCGATTGACTAATGTAAGGCAAAGAATACATATACGCTTTGGACCTTAGCAGGTCCTTAAAATGCTACATCTAGGTTCTCGTCCGAATATCGGGATCACTTGAATATAAAACAATTAGAAGGTATTGTCGGGAACGGAGCAATAAAAATATATACTGTACCAATTGAGGGGATTTGGGCGTGCAGGTATCGACATGTTAAAGTAAAGAACGTATCTGTGAAGCCCTAAAAATGCATATGCGCATGCAGAAGACTGATTGATAGGGATGAAAACCGCCGTTCACGCAACAACGTGTATACAGTTAAAAGAGTCATGTTGTCCTTAAAGCGACTTCAAAAGAGGAGCCTCAGTTCGGCAGGGATGCAACATTGCTGCTCCATTCAACGTTTTGGGGCATGAAGATTCATAGTTCCTCGTACTCGTTCAATGGGAAAGAAAAATTTGGTTCCATCATTATAGTTCGTCGGTTGATTAATTGGCATCTTCAAACGAATTGACTGTGGGGAGGTTCAAAGATCCATACCTTGTCAAACACTTTTCTTGAATATGGCGGAAATAAAGAAAGAATAAGACATAAGTCAAGCTCTTTACTGCAATTCTTGTATAAGATATGAACCCTTGAGTTTGACGCTCCTACCGGCTCCTCCTCCACGTCCATAAACTATTTAGAGTTAGGTTTGTTCAAGCCAAAGCTTCACAATTTGACCAGATTGATGGAGATTGGACATGACCCATTTCTTGATTTCATTTAGTTTTATCAAAGCTTATCTTTTTATGGGTGAGGTCATTCACATCCACATCAAGTGAAAGTTACCCCATGACTTTGCACTTGGCATTGGCAAACTGAATAACTTTCACTCTTTTGGTTTAATTACCCAAGTTAGACTAAGCTATAATTTAGTGAAAAGAGAAAGTCGCGCGAGGAAATATTCACGATTAGCGACATCCTTTCTTCCCTAAAATCTTCAGAAAATTTTCTGAGCATTGTCTCGGCCATCGACTCATGACAATCCTCTAGATTTTATGTGGGAATCTTGGTCAGAGACTATAGTATTCGACGCAAGGTTACAAGTTAGTGAATTGTGACCTAACTGATTTATTAATTTTCCACACGAGTCACAGCGGCTAAGCTACACAATTATGCACCTAATTTTCTTTTTATAATCCTAATCGTGGACCTATTTTGCTCTCTATTCCTCCCGTTGACTCTTTCTCTCCTACTAATCGGGATTTTTCTTTTTTTGGTCGGATACTAATCAGGAATTAAGGTGGTACTTATAGTAATAGAATCGATTCACCCCAGAAAAAGAAAAAGAAAAAGAAAAAGAAAAAATCAACAATAGCGGTTACCAACATTTCAATAACTTTTTATTTCTTTTCCTTTTGTAAATGTGTTATAATTTTATTTTGGGTAAAAGTCACCAAAATTCTTAAACTATGTCAACTATGACACATTTATCTTAAAAAAAATTTTGTGACACAAAATACCTCAAACTTGTACTTAGTGACACATTAACTCCAAACTTGTACAATGTGACAAATTTACGCAAAACTTCTTCTTTTGATACCAAAAACTTCAATTTTATATCGGTGTGACACATTTACCATAAAAATTAGGTGTCACAAAAAAAGTTTGGGATTTTTAATGTGACAAAAAAATTTTGGAGTAAATGTGTCACGGTGGGCAAAGTTTGAGAATTTTTGTGGCTTTTTCCCTAATTTTATCGAATAAAGTGACATGGATTGTGAAAATTATTCAGGCTCAGAAATTACAATAGAGAGTTTTTTGACTTTTCAACATAGGGACGCCTGCATAAATTAAAGTTGTTTCACTAACGTCTCTCGTTTACCTTGTGCTCCACAGTATTCAAAACATTCGTCCTAGGAACATAGTGGTCGGCTGTCTGTTATAATTCCAAAGTTGTCTTTTGACTATAAAAAAAATAATTTAAGGTTTGGAACATGAAGAAGGCACATGAATGAATCATTTTACGATTCTGATTAATAACACAGCCCCGTGTGATTATCAAACTAATGAAAAGTCGTCGAATCTTCCTCAAATGAGGAGTGCGTCGTGGGTTTGGGTTGTCTTTTCAATCCGAAAATGCTATTATATTCGTTTAAGAAACTATTAAACTCGTTTTAAGCAAGCATATCATGGGGTCCTTCTCTCTCGTTCGGAGTAACTTCGAGCTACCTTGTTATCTTGTTGACGGAGTATTCATGAAAATCAATCTATTAAAAATTTTGGGTATTTCATGTTATCCAGAATGCGCATCTTAGGTTCGGTTTGTTTGTGAAAAATGCAGTGTTCTTGAAAAATACTTTTCAGAAAGTCAATTTTTAGGATAATGACAACATTTTCCAGTGTTCGACTAAAGCCTGAAAATGAACTGAAAAATATTTTCCGTCGTTCGGTATGAAAAATCAAATTCGATTTTCCACCTTGCACTCTTTCTAATAATTTTTTGCATTACATTTTTTAAAATTCAAAATTCAAAATTCAAAATTCAAAATTTTAATTATTTTTTGTTTTTTATATTTATTTTTTTCCTTTTTATTATTATTATTTTTTTCCGTTTCCCTTGTTCTTCGGCTGATCGCCGGCGTTGGTCGGGTTTTCTCTCAGTCAGGACAAAAGAAAATGGTAATAGTACATGACATATTCTTTGTAGCTAGCCGTATAAGATTCGATGCATGCAGAGAGTCGCATTTAGTCAGCAAACACGGCGCCGTCAGGTCGGTGGTTTGTAACGACAGAAACCTTGTCAGGAATGTAATTGTATCAACAGTATATAACGGTGATTAACATTTTTTAAGTTACCATAAACACTCGTTACCAATTAGCATAAGCAAAGTTTCATTTCTTTTCTCCCACCACTTTAACTATCTTCCACTCCCACAGTGACCCCCTATCACAATTAACATGTGCATCTCTCTACCAAGTGCCCTTACACAGGACAACTTCTTGGAATCGAGGATGAACGAATCAAACACAATAACGCCCCTTAGATCATGTGAATCCCAGTAAAAACCATCACTCTCCGGTCTAGGCCATGTTAATAAGCGAGGAAAAGGCCAACGAGATGAAAGGACACAACCTGGCCCATTTAAACACTTTGAGTTTTTACACTAATCTCTCTTCTCTACATTGGACTTGGGATGACAAACAATGAGATGCTGCCCACATCAACAGAGAAGTAACCAAGCCAACTTCAGTAATTACCTTTAATAACACTTAAATATTCTTGCAGCAAGCACTGGGTCATCGGTCAGAATAACCTCGCTAACGACTTCTGCTGATGAGAAAACAATTGGAACCAAAGCTGGATACACGACACAGCAGAAAGTGAAAATACTCGCTTAAGGATTACCCTTGCTTTGAACAGGCGATGAAGTCGTGTGGTAGGCTGTGATGGAGACCTATCTATGTGCGATGACTTTGGTTGTCCAAAACACCACTTCAGAAATTGAGATGCCAGCAATTTGCAATATCTTTAAAGCATTCATCTGAAGCTGCTCTTCCATATGTGGCATCAGAAGGTTGACAAGTCAAAGTAAGTCGGGACATATCAACCGAAGCCTTTTTTTCTCGTCCTTCCTCCACCAAATGGAAGCCATGAAAAGGAGAAGTGGTGATCCTAAAACAGTTTCCCAACGTGTTGAACTCATTTGTGAATATAGCATAATGCATGATTTTGAGATTGCTGCATAGCTCGCAGGGTTGTCAAGCAAAGCACCATTTCACAAGCTGGAACCAAAATCAATCAGACAAGGAATTAAAAAACTACTTGATCTTTCATCGCTAGAAGCTAAGAACGATAGTTATAAGTTTGATTAGCAAGGATCTGAATAAGTGGACTTACATGACCGGCAAAAAATTTGGCAGCATGTGCAGTGAAACAAGCCCCTATGCATTTTTCCGTGGTTGACTTGGTGATCACTGCTTTACAAGGCAAAGATGCCGATAAAAAAAAAAGGAGGAGAAGGGACTAACAGAACAGAATCTAGTATTGAGTTTCATTCATCAGAGCCACGCAAATTTAAACGAGTACATAGATCATCTGTGCAATTGTCTAATTATCTGACCTTTCAAAGCCATTGCATTGGAGGACAAGACAAATAGGTCAATGATGAAAACCACTGATGATGGAAATTCCCAGATCTGTAGCATCACGAATCCAAACATCAGAGAATTTGATGGGGGAGAAGGGGGAGGTGGGGACCCATAGGCAGGAGAGAGAAGATGACAAATATAAGCTGAAAGATAGTGTTCCCTGCAGGCTTGTCAAGCCCAAGCCTTACCATCATGGCTAATAGTAAAAGCTTGAAGTAGCTTGAAACAAGGATTGCAAGAGTAAAGTCCTTGTGCCTACGTGGTTAGGAAATAAAATGCAATTCAAAATCTCAAACAAAGAACATATTAATAAGAGTACAGTGCATGTTTTAAGTAGAAAATGAGAGTACCTAATGCATGCTATAGGCCAAATACGACATACTAGCTTTCTCTACACCCTCAAAAAAAATATTACATAGTTTAAAAGGAGTAAATGTTATATTTTACAATTATCAATCCAATTAAATGAGTAAAAGCTTTCATCATTTTTTTTAAACAATACATAGAGGACCAGTAGCCTTTTGCCGTGTATCCTGTGGCCACAGCACAAGAAAGACTTCTGGTCGATCCACTCTAAGACAAGGTTCTAGCATCTTCTTCCTGAGATAGGGTGTTCTTATCACATCTATCATTTCTAGTGATCCACCAAACGACACATCTTCAATGGGCTAAGTTCATTCAAACAAAGGCAACCATGCCTTAAATAGAAAGTGGATTAATTTTACAGCAGAACTGGAAGTTCTTGACTATTACCTAGGTGAAGTATACAAAACTAACATCGAAGTTCACCTGGAGAACCCAACTGGTATTGTGAGAGAGATTCTCGTCATGAGCAGAAGGAGATAAAAAAGGAAAAAGTTCCCAAGAAAGACATCCGCCAATATCTGCAGCTTTGACAATGCCGATTGTTAAGATCTAGAAACAACTCAAAAATTAATCTATCCATCTAACACAAGTAAAAAAAGACCTTCACACATGTCCAAGTAACAGAACTGAAGCTCATTGATGAATCCCATCCTTCCCAAGCCATTTCCAGTAACAGACACCTGTCTTGAGTCGCTAAGGCACTTTGTTCTTTGTATGCATAACTCATGGACAAAGATACTAAACACATTATGAGGAACAATCTGGTTAATGATTTAAATCTTCAAGATAAAAACATAAAAAGATACAAGCATCCAAAGCAAGAAAACCCAATGCTGATTTCCACAACAAGCCCTGCCAAGTCCATCAAAAGATTTCCAAACCCATGTCAATGAAATGATTGCAGTTGCACTAAGCACAAGAAACCAGAGCTAGTAAAAGCAGGTGGGTGTACCTTGCACTCCTCTGTTTCTTGATTGAGTACATTATAAAGGAGATGTCTATATGCTTTTGGCTTGTGCAGAATCAAATCAATCAGCAGAATCTAACCACACGAAAACCTTGAATTTCACTCTAAGAAACCGAAATCAGCAGCAGAAAAAAGAAAGAAATTCACCGGAAAGAGCTCTCACCATGAGTTCACATTCAATATACTCATCAGCAACTGCTTTACAGTTCTCCTGAAAGACCATAAATTGATGACCCATCAGCTTATCCCGACCTAAAACAGCTCGTTGGAAAGGAGGTGAGATGAAAGTCAAAAGCTTTACGCATTTCATGAGGCGAATGTTCCCAGGTGAGTACTGCACGTACAGTTTCTTGATCCTAAATCCACACTGCACGCATCTGTACTCCATCTCTTGCCTTCTCTGTATCCCCGAAGGAAAGGCCCAAAAAAAAGAAGATCAAAATATAAAATTCGAGATCACCCAATATTGGAGATTGGAGAAGAAGCGAACCTGAACGCAAAAGAAATGATCTTTTCTAATTGGAACGATAGATTTCAGAAGAGTTTAGAGGGAGAGAGAGAGAGAGAGAGAGAGAGAAGCAAGAAAGGGCGATTGGACTACGAAGGAAGATCAATTACCGACCGAAGTTCGAGTTGACAACGTTCGGAAAAGACTAAGATTGGGCCGAGCGCAGGCTTGCAGCTCTTCCTTCGAGCCTGTTCGTTTTGCTTGTGAACCAAAAAATTGAGTTTTTAAGAAGTATAGAAAAATAAAGATAGATTTATGATCCGTTTGTTTTATGAGCAATAAATGATTTGAAAAAATATTTTTTTAAGTTAATAAAAATTATTTTCATTATCGACAACAATTTATGTCTAAACAATTTTGTAGATGATGAAAAAAATTTCGTTCATTTATTTTTGTAAGTGACACGAACGATTATCTTTAGAAAAATATTATTCAAATCATTCATTTTTTGTCAAACAAACGCACTCTAAAATGACTTTATCTAAAAAATTTAGACATCACCGACATACAAACTAAACCGAAAATGTATGGGCACAATGCAAAAGTAGTAATTAGATCACTACTTAAATTTTGAGGCATCATACATTAAGAGCCTAATACATTTCATTTTCTTAATTGAAATCTTGTGACTCATGCACTTTACTCTCTCTTTTTTGAATTAGTCACATTTGTTTTTTGCAAAACATTTTTTAAGTTAACTAATATATTAAATTTTCACAGGAAAATAAATAAATAATTTTTACCTTTTAAGCTTTAGGTTAAGCTGAAACAAACACGCCCTAATAATCGAATGTAGAGCATCATAAGCAAGATATATATATAAAATTTAGAAATTACGCAAATTAGGAGCTTGAAGCAAAAGTCGCCCCTTATTTTCTTAAATTGCTTCAAACCTCAATCTATAAATATGTCTTCTCCCCACCGAAATAATGCATGAAATATTAAATTCGTCTTACCAAAAAGAGATTATCACGTGATGCAACAATTTTAGTTGATTGTTGGAAAAAGTCCGTTGTATTTCACGATTGGCATGGCTCAATCAAAATTAATGATATTATTTAATAACCTTATTAGTAATAACTATTTAATAACCTTATTTAGTAATAACCTTGACATGATCTCGAGATTTTTGCGAATTTTAAGAGAGTAAAATTCCTCAATGCTGGTGCGAGGAGAGAAAGTGATATTATTTAATAACCTTATTAGTAATAACTATTTAATAACCTTTTTTTTTTTTCACTAATTCGATTTACATGAACCCGAAAATGCTAATTGTGTATTGACATCGAGTTGTATTATCATATAGCGCATTGAAGTCGTATATTGTCGAGTTAATGAACTGATGAGCTAGCAAGTTTGCGAAACAAATAAAAATCATGGGACATATCTTACCAACTAATGAGAAGATAGACAGATACTTAGACAAATGCTTTTAGTTCCATCGCCAACACATACTTATAATTTAAACATTTGGATGCATGCACATTAAAGGATCCTCTACTACAATTTGGAAATGTCGAGAAACATGGCTAATGTTATTTTCATATATTATTCTCACTATATTTTTCCTTGAGCAACATGGATTGTATAACTCAAGTCACATTGAAAACGGACAGATTATTCTCGGTCTATATAGGTTTACGCCTCATGTCTGAGCCAGCTCTTCAACATCCATCGACTTTATGGGACTGTATAATCTGAAAAAAAGGCGGTCAATTTAGGATAAGGTGGATAGCCAAGTTCTTGAATTTGAATGTTAAGCAACATGCAGAAGCTGGAGAAACGAGTTATCTTCCGTTCTGATTACCTCCGCACTGCATGCCATGGCTGAGTGGCTTCCCGCAATAACCGGCGACGTACACGACGTTCTCCATATTGAGCTGCTTCTCGATCTCATGGGACAAGTGCTTGCACATGCACGACACGTCAGTGTTCTTGACCACGTCGCAGCACCCTTGCGATGGCTGTGTCTGCGGTTCCCCCTTCTTAACGTAGGGCATGCATTGAGTCGACAACTCCTGCACATCACCTTGGCACAACTGCTGAGCCATGACCAGTGCATTGTTTTCACCTGCAGTTGCGATACCAGCTGCCACGGCCAAAACCACCACTGTGGCGAAACGAAGCTCGATCCTCGCCATCTTTCTTTTTTGCTTCTCTCTTGGTGTGCGCTCGTGTATGTTGCGTGTCTTGGGAGTGAAATTGGTGGGGTTTTATATAGGACATCGAAAGGGAGTCGTAGGGGACAGTGCTCTTGCGTTGTTCCTCAAAAAGGGTCATCTTGAAGGGACATGCAATTGGTGATGCTACAAAATGCTCTTTTAAGGAAATAGATTTTTCATGGGACCCGCTATTTGGATCAAACGTGATATTTATGAAGCGTACATTTGAAACCGCACCTTCCTTAGACCTGGATTTGCGCGGACAGGTCAAGTAGATCAGTTCTGCTCTTCCCCACCATGATGGGTCGTACCTTGTGGTGATCTTGATGTTGGGAAGGTGATGCCATTCACATTTCCTGCACAGATCAGCAGACATTCTAGGAAAAGAAAGATATGAGCTTGGTCAGAGGACCAAAGATCTAAAGAGAGAGAGAGAGAGAGATTTTGTTGAGGATGCTTATTGGGCATTTAACTCTCTTGACAAAAAAATCTAACCTATGTGCTCTCCCTGCATAAAATAGCTCCAAGAAACAAGGAGATTAGCCCTTAAACAGAATCAACTCAGTAATCACGTAAAAGAAGAGTTCGAGGTCAAGGTATATCTACTTTCTAGTTCTCCATTTGTTTGTGATGCGAATGAATGAATCCTAAAACAACATGTTTGCCACACCTAAAAAAGAGATTTGAGAGAAGATGAAGGATGACAACACCCTTCCTAAATCAAAGAACAGGTTTCTCAGTAAAAACAATCTATTTTGGGGAAAAATTGCTGTAGACAACGCCCTGGCTAATAAGCACTTCTTTAATTTCCTACTAATGAGAACTTAGAGAACCAGACGGCCAGAGCTTTCTTCTGAGTAAAGATCAGTGTTCACTACACAGAATCGTAACTACAGCAGCAGAAGAAAGAAGAACGAATATTGTACCTCCATCACGTAGCTGCACTCCCAGTCCTCTATGAGAATCTACTATAGTGATGTTGTCAAAGACCAGACCCATAAAATCAAACCAGCTTGCACTACCAAGTTTGATTGCCGAGGACTTTGTTCGGATCCAACAGTCAGTCGCTGTTAAATTGTACAGAGGACCTGTACACATCTTCGGACAGATGGCGTCGTCTCCCGTATCAATCTTGCATTGCGTGATAACTGTGTGATACGAATCCTGTATGTTGATCCCATCATTATTAGGAGTGTTGAAGTCTCCATAAATGGAAACATCATGAACGGACGTATTCACGCAACGTACTATGTGCAAGCTGCAATTGGCAGTAATGTTTCATCAGCAAACCACTGGAATCCAGATCAAATGTAAAACGGGATACAGTGGTAGACTATAAAAGGTCTTGGAGAGGTATAAAAGCAAATACAGAAGTGAAAAACAGGGTATTCATCCTGAACATGATGATCTAGGTTTCCAAGTCCACACTCACTTCATTGATGATTTTAATCTTAGAAGATCTCAGACAGCTGCAATCCCTGGCAATTGCCAAAAAGATTGAATTTTCTCCAAGCTGACTACTGGTTCTACTACATAATACTCTTATCGCCGTATTCGCAAAAATTGCAACTTAAAGGCGAAAAAATGACAAGCACTATGGCATGCAGACAGCGTCACTTTCTTGAATTTTATAATGCCAGGGCAGTTCTTCAGTTATCTACCAAATAAGTAAGGTCCGTATCTGAGCGATGGCATTCGCATTTCGCCGTGACATTAGGAATTTCTTTCTTCTGCTGCAGAGGCCAACATAATTGCCAAATTGGGTTTCTGCTCTACTCAATTTAAGTTAAGGAGTTTTCATGCACCACCAACTCAATAGCAGTAATCAAATCTTTGAACAACCTATAATCACAAAATACCAGAGGACAAACTGAAATGGCAGAGAGAGAGAGAGAGAGAGAGAGGGACAGATCACCAATAAGCGGGCTGATTCAAGCTGACGTTCCAGACCCGGACGTTTGTGCACCCGATGAACATGACCAGCCTCGGCCTACACTTGTCACCCAGGCACGCCCCGGTCTCGTTCCAGCTAACAACCATCATGTTCTTCTTCTCCTCGAACCTCCTCACAAACCTCAGCCCCTGCCCGTCCACAACCCCGCTGCCGGTGATCCCGACATCGTTCGCTCCCTCAGCTAGTATCACGTACCACCTATCGAACTCCTCCATATAGTCCCTGATCTCCGTGCCCCGGAGCACCATCGCCTCTTGATGTCCAGCACCATGCCGGACTTGAGCCAGACTGTCGCGGTCAAGTATTTCCCCAGAGGGAAGGCGACGCGGCAGGTGCAAGCGGGGGTGGCCGTGGCAATGGAGGCATCGATGGCAGCCTGGATCACGGCGGTGCCGTAGTTGTCGGCGGCACTGGAGTCTCTGACGGAGAGGAAGGCGGCGGCAGCGAGGACAGGGAGGGGGAGCCTAGGTGGAGGAGAGGAGGTGGAAGAGGAAAGTGGTTACACTGAGCTTGTTTCTCTAAAATGATATTCCTTGGCCAATGATCTTATTCCGGGGCAATAGAAAAATTAACCGACACAAACAATTTTTTTTTTTTGTCTATTCCGAGAACAAAAGAACAGATAAATATACCAATTACCAAAAAGGCCCTAAGATCCTGGGCTAAAGGAAATGGGTTTAGAGTTTCAGGCTAGTTTTTTTTTTTGTAAAACATCATCTTTCTAGAATTCTAGATTTCTTTTCCCTGCTCAATGCTTTGTTATTATTTTTTGAGGCATGCTAAAATCTGTAGCTTCTCTCATTTTCCTAAGATTAGATCGGATTAAATTAGATGTGTAAAATGTCACCAAATTTTTTGGTGGTGGGATGAAACTGAAATTACTACCCGCATGGCTTTTATTGTACCGAAAGTTCGAATATAACGATTGCGTTAAATCAACAATCGCTTGCTTTCTGCATGAAAATTGACCAATCCACAGTAACTTTTAAGGAGAAATTTGGCAGGTTTGAAGCAATTCTGTAACTTGGCTGTCATAATTTCTTTAGATTTGCGAATATCAGCTTGCTGGCAAACTCTCACTTCAATTGGAGTAGTTGGATGTGAAATGCGAAACCAAGACCAGTGTTTATTCAAGCAAGTGGATTTGCCTTGCAAATTTTTATTTTTATTTTCATTGTGCAAAGTTCTATTATCATTTGGATTTCATTCTATAGGATGTTTTTATAGTACACAAATGCAACAAATCTTAGTGGGAAATGGAAACTGTTTGAATCAACACATCGCTCTTTGAATGTCCTATTGTCAAACTATCATGAGAATTTACATTTTCGCAATTAAACTACCTTTCGTGAGTTTGTAGAGAAGAATTAGTGCAAGTCTATTACTTTGGTAACAAGTGACAACTAGCCATATCACAGAACTAAAACGAGAAAAGGAAAATTGACAAATTCATCAACATTCCAACTCTAAGTTCACAAATTATTTGAATCACATCAATAGACTCGCACTAATTCCTCTCGACAAACCCATGAAAGGTAGTTTAATTGCGAAAATGTAATTCTTATGATGGTTTGACAACATGACATTCAAAGAGCGATGTGCTGATTCAAAATTTCCCACTAAGATAATCATTGACGCATTTGTGTACTATAAAAATATAATATATCTAGAATGAAAACTAAATGTTGATGGAACTTTGCATAATGAAAAAAGATAAACTTTGCAAGGCAAATTTATGTGCTTAAACAAACCTTAATCTTGATTTCGCATTTCACATCCAACTATTTCAATCGGAGTGACATCTTGCCAGTGAGCAGATATCTACGAATCCAAGGAAGAAAATGGAAAGGTTGCAAAACTACTTCAAATCTGCAAATTTCTCTTTTAAAGCTACCATGAACTGGTCATCTTGAATGCAGTAGAATAGTTTACCCATCTTCTATGTATTTCAACTGGATCCTGCAAAAAGTAAGCAATTGTTGGTTTAACGCGAACTGTTTTATTCAAACTTTAAGTAAAATAAAAACCATATGCGAATGTCACAGCCACAAGCACTTTCAGTTTCATCCAACCACCATAAACCTTATGACATTTTACACATCTAATCTAATCTAATCCGATCTAATCCTAGGAAAAGGAGAAAAGCTACGGATTTTAGCACGCCCCAAAAATTAAATAAATGTTTTAGAAAAAAAAAACCTAGCCTGAAACTCTAAACCCATTTCCTTAGGCTCAGCATCCTACTCCTACGGTCTTTTCCTCAAGCATGCCAATACCAAAATCTAAGAACACCACGACTCCGGCCATGCACCCTACACTCCACCTTGTGTATCCTTTAGAAATTAGATATATCGATGCTGACTTTGGTATTGTTCTGTGGATAGTGGTTGCTTTTGTTTGTAATTTCTTGCTTCTCCCCGCATTTTTTTTATGACCTGTGGATCATGTGGTTTATCATCTTTTTAATTATCTTTTGAGAGTTGAGGAGGCCTCGCAATTTTTCATTGACTATTGGACATTTAGTACAAACATGAATGAATCAAATCCCAGTAAGAACATATTCAGCAAATGCCAATGTTCTATTCCAATTACCCGCACCTCTCGCTACACCACAACTTACACATAAATTCCAGAAATTCGCTAAAATTCATCAGTCTGCGCAACCTGCGCGATTACCTAGTACAACTGAATCGAGCAATTTTCGCTCGTGTGCGGAGAAGCGCAAAATTAAAACAAAAATAGAAAGGGTCAAAGGAATTTGCCCATTCGTCGTCCGCGCATTCTAATAAAAAAAAAACGATGAATAAATTAAGTCATCGGCTGAAACAACCCAAGGAAACCGACGACCCACGCCACATCAAACCCAGCATCTTTAGACACCGTTTCCTTCCAACCAGCAAGACACCAAAGGGAAGATTAGGGCATTTTCTTTAAAGGGTCGTCCGCCTCAGACAAGACCCTTTTGGTCTCAGACGACCCTTATGCTAGACCAGCACGAAACTCAAAGTCCCACAGTCCCTCGTGGTCTCAGACAAAACGCAAAAGAGCACACAGAGAGAGGAAAAATGGTGAGGGGAAGAAGAACCTGCAGAGGAGAGAGGGAGAGAGCGAGCGAGGATCACAGTCGCCAGGGAGCGAGAACAGTCGAGCGAGCTGAGAAGAGAGCTCTTGAGCACGGCGATGGAATGTCGAGGTCTGGCAACGGCTCCAATTTGAACTTAATATCGACCCATCGAGCCCGACCCGAGTCTGCATGTCCATCCCCATTCCAGATTCGTCAAACCCGATCCAGACCAGACCCGAGGACGGTCGGATTGTGCCCGTCCAACGGAGGGCTCGTGCATTTGCTGCAGCAGAAGCTTTGAGCACTCGCGGGCCCCCCAAGGGCTCGTCGGAGAATGCAGAGGCCACTCTCGCCAGGGTGACTCACAATGTTTGCCGGTCCCAGTCGCCGATGAACTCCCTCAAGGAGTTGTCCCAAGTGAAGCGAGTTTTCACTTCTCTCGGAGAGTCTCGATATCGTTCTTAGCTAATTTGGTCTTCGGGATAGAATTCCCCTGCCGAAGCATCCTGGACATTTGTAAATATGTTCGAATGTTGGAGTGCAATGTTTACTTGTTGTGCATTTCATGTGGGCATTTTGGATCAGGGGCGTTGGGAAGTGCATTTTGAAGCGTTTGTTTTCATGTGGGCATTTCTTAATATTTTTAAAAAAATTCCGAATTTTTATTGATTTTTTTTCCTTTCCTTTTCTTTCTTTCCTTTTTTTTTTTTTTCCAGGGCTGGCAAGGCTGCAAAGCCCTCCTTAGATTTGGCAAGAGCTCACGAGCCATCGATGTGGCCGACGAGGGCACCGAGGCCCTCACTGGCCACAACAAGGGCTGGTGAGGACTCGCGATGCCCTCGCTGGCCATAGTAAGGAAGGGTGGCTAGTGGCCCCACCGGTCCTGTTAAGAAAGAAAAGAAAAGAAAAAAATAAAAATAATAAATATTTGAAAATAATAAAAATTGTTCACATGAACGTCGGTTACACCATATAGGACAACCAACGCTGATAAGACCGTCACGTTAGTGATTTTCGGCCAGTTGGAAGAACTACATTAGTAATTTGTCAAAAGATTTATGACTAAATTGAAAAAAATTTAAAAGATTTAGGACTGAATTAGCCGTCGTACAATATGTTTAGGGTTTTTGACAAATTTCCCAAAAATTGTGTGCCCCACATAATTACTCTACAATGTTATGGGTCCTGTAACTCCATCCCTCGATTAGCTAGAGATGACAAAAGTACCCTCGCGAGTCCTTCACCTCTTGCTCTATCACTTAGCCCGCTCAGACTGACCTTGCTATCGCCATTGTTAGCATTCACACAATGTCGCTGTCATATGTCATTCGTCACTTACCTCCGCCCCAGCTCACAAGTGCATAGGCCTTCGCCCTCGACCACCACCCTTCGCTGCTTTTAGCTCCAACGGTATGCCGTCATGATCGCTAGGATTGAGGCGGTTAATCTCAGATCGACATAGGACTGAGGTTGGTGAGGTCTTGGCAACAACCTGCGTCGCTGAGCAAAGGGCGGTGCGAGTGGAGAGAGGGAGAGATGGAGGAGAGTGAGAGATCAGTAATTTAAATCCATTGAAAACCCCATAAGGGTAACTAGTGACTTGTGGCCTGGTTCAAAAGTAATGGTGTTGGCCAGGTCGATTTGGCCAGCCTGGTGTCCACGAAAATAACGAATTTGGCTAAGGATTTCAGTGTTGGTGAAGGATGATAGCAGAATCAACTCGTCGGCAAAGTGATGATGTGTTGCCCCGAGGGTTTGCTTGGTGATGAGGGGGATTTGTGGCCGTTGGTATTGCGACGAATGAAAATTTGCTACTAGTGTGGAAAGTGGACTTGCTAATAAATTGAGTATTCAAAAGATAGTTCTTGGAGGGGACCAAAAAGTCTCCACATGAATTTAAGATGAACGAAAAAAATTAGGTAAAAATCTATCTACTCCTGGATATAAATTTCCTTGAAATGGGGTGTTGTAAAATGATTCACGCACTTCGCCCATCATTAGTTAAACTCTACTTAGAATAGAAGAAGCGGCAGAAATCATGTACCACAAGAACATGAACAGTATAAATGTTTGGGTATTTTTGTCATTCTACTTCGTTAGGACTGGAATTGAGCCAATATAGGGGTGGAATTAGCACGGCCTTACTATTTATAACATAACACAAAATTATTACTTTTTTCGATTTATTTTTTTACTTCAAGGGAATTTACTAGAAAATTACTTTCTCATGACCTAATACCATGCGACTACTCTTAGTGGGAATCCAATGTAAAATCCCAAGTTTTCAAGATGCGAGATCTGACTAGTTTAACTACTCGACCCAGCAACACTTTTGGGCTATGCATAATGTTCTTAAGCTCAGGAGACGTGCAGTAGACATTAGTGGCTAATGAGATTTAGGCTACTTTTTGGTTCAGCTTTTTCAAGGGGCGTCAAGCATCCAAAACCCCTTGAGGAAGATTTGAGGTGTTTGACAAGTTTTTTCAATGGGTTTTAGGCCAAATGCTAGCATTTGAAAAGCTGAAAGCTCAAGGTAAATCCCTACCAGCCTTGAGCTTTCAACATTTTTGGAATATTGAAACCATGAACTAGAGGGGTGAATGGTAACCATTCTCCTCCACAAATCAACTTCTGGCCAGAAATTGATTTTTCTAATTCTACTCTAGAAGTTGATTTCTGGAGTAAAAATGTGTTTGGTAAAACAAGAGAAAATTTTTACTTCTGAAAGAGAAATAATAATAATTTAATATTTTTTTAAAATTTTGTAATTAATTTTTATTTTTATTTCCTTCCTTCTTGCATCCTACACAGCAAGAAAGAAAAAAATTACAAAAAATTTAAATATTTAAAATATTATTATTTGGCTGGTCGGCGAGGGTTTCGCGGCCCTCGCCCTCGTCGGCCACACTTCTAAGCAAAAATGAAAAAAAAAAATAATTTTTTAAAATATTAAAATATTATTATTTTGGCCGGCCGGCGAGGGCTTTGTGGGCGAGGGCCCTCGCCCTCGTCGGCCACACTTCTAGGCAAGAAATAAAAAATAAAAAATAAAAATTTCGAAAATATTAAAATAATATTTTGGCCGACAGGCATGCCACGTTATGTCAGTACCGGTCGACCAAATAGATTGAATTGGTACAATGCAAAAGGTTTGGGTGGTCTAGAAGAGAAGACAGAAGTTATTCTTTCTTCAAAGAAGTAAAAAAAAAATTACTTCTCTTTTTTGCTTTAAAACTCATTTTAGAGTAGAAAACTCATTCTGAAACAAAAAAAAAGAAGTAATTTTAACAAACGCGTTTCTACTTCAGAAGTGAAAAAGTATTCCAGAAGTAGAAAAGTGAAAATGTGTTAACAAACGCATTTCTACTTCAGAATGGTTACCATGCACCCTCTAGGTCACTTAAACTTAATCGATGTCTAATTTTCCCCATTTTAAAAAACAAACCCTATCAGCTCCGCTTTTGCCCTTGACATCATCACTCATTCATCACCGTTGCGCTCAAGAGCTCTCGCTTGTCTGCTCCGTTTGCGCTCAACTGCTCTTGCTTGCTTGCTCTCTTCCTCGCGACTGCTTCTCTACAGGTTCTTCTTCCCCTCGCCATTTCCCTCTCTCTGCATGCTCTTTTCTCCCATTTGCGTCTTGTCTAAGACCAAGAGGAACTGATATTTTGAGTTATGTATTGGTCTAGCATAAGGCGTCTCAGACCAAAAGGGTCTTGTCTGAGGCGGACAACCCTTTAAAGAAAATGCCCCAATCTAGCGCTCCCTTTTGTGTCTTGCTGGTTGGAAGGGAAGGGTGTCTGAAGATGCTCATACATGGGTTTGATGTGGCGTGGGTCTTATGCGCGAACGACGAATGGGCAAATTCCTTTTACCCTTTCTATTTTTTGTTTTAATTTTGCGCTTCTTCGCACGATCGGAAATTGCTTAATTCAATTGTACTAGGTAATCACGAAGGTTGTGCAAATGTTGACACAAAAAATTTGACTAACTATATAGAATAAACTGCATAGAAAATTAAGGATAAATTTTTAACCTCTAAACAAAAATATTGAAGTTAAATTGCATAATGTATAGTCATTAAGAACATATTTCATTTAAATGAACTTAATTGGACCGGCAGCAAACGAGCTTAAACGAATGATTATGAGCTTAATAAATCGAACTGAGCCCATAAGAGCATCAAATTTTAGCCAGGCCCATGAACATTATGATTGTCAAATTTACATTCGAAATGCCAAGATGGAATTTAATAATTTATTATTCTGGAAAATAAAGATATTATTTTGACATCTTGCATGGCAAATGTAGAGGCAATATTCGGCTAACCAAGGCCAAAGGAAGAAAAAGATATAATAATCAAGAAAAGATGCATGCAACGGCTCTTTTCCTTAGTCCGCAACGGCTATTTTCCATTGGGCAAAAGAAGAGGAGTTTCTGACATGCAACGGCTCTTTTCCAGAGTCCGCAGAGACACGAAAAAAGGACAAAAGACAAGACAAAGGGAAATTTAAAAAGGAGAAGAGAGAGAGAGACAGGCCTTGTCTTCCTCGGGCGTGCGTACCCCCGGCCGCGACTCCTCCGAGCTTCACACAGCCAACGACGCCGCCGCCTCCTACTCTGCTCTGTTGCTGAGCCGACGCCGTCGTGCTGTCCTCTTACCGACAGTCGACGTCGCTGCTTCCTGGCTGACTTGCACCGCGCCCACCGACGACAACGAGCTGCTGTTCCCTCCATCCCGCGACGCTGCTCCAGCCGCCGGCCACCACCAGACACAGCCTAGCCGAGCCACGGTGTCCTGTTCCAGTCGACCCGACGAACCTGATCTGCTCCGCTCGAGCCTGACGCCATGCTTCTTTCACCCACCGCTGCCTCAACCAGCCGAGTCACGCCTCTTTCCGGCGAGCTCCTGACCCGGCCTGACTCTCTAGCTCGCTTTGTTGTTCCTATAGATCTGCACCGGTGACTCCCGGCCGAGTATCCTCAGTCAAGCGAGTCCTTGCAGCATAAGCCAACATCTCATGCGAGACGTCCAGCGAACCCAGTGAATGTCCAACGGTCCTGGCGTCCAGCAAGCATGTCCCGACGACTCCAGTAGCTTCGGCGCGCGTCCGAGCCATCCAGTTCGATTCAAGCAGCCTCTCGACGTGCTTCAGCCCCTCGGCCATTAGCTGCGGTTTTCTCCGGTGGTACCGACGATATTTAAGTCCTCCTTGTAGCATTGCAGTTTTCACCACCAGAATCTTCATCGTGCTTGTAAATCCACGAAGAGCCAGTAGCGCTATCAAGCTAAATCACCAACCAGCGGTCTTGCTCGACGACATTGTGCCTAGCCCCAACAACTCCAGACTTGCGACACATCCTGACGAGTCTAAAATTTCACCAAACAAACTGTGTTTGCAGGTCTCGAAGTTGTGATTCATATCGTTTCTGGCCTCACGTCGCAGCCTCTCTTGCCTTGTCGAGCCCCACACCGTGACCGAGAACAGCACCCGGTTGTTGTTCACCAAGTTCAGACCTTGACCAAACCACCATCACGAGCATTATCGAGGAGTCCTCACCGTCGAGCCTATCACACAAGCCTCCCCAAGCCACAAGCACACCACCGGTCCTTGCCTTACCTCCACCGTACGCCGGCCAGCCGTGAGCCTCGTCCGCAATCCATTCCGATTTGGGATTGTGCGTGTCCAAATTAGGTAACGATCTAATCCGATTTGAATTGAATACTTAATTGCTTATTTCGGATTGATTTTGTAATCTAATTGCTTTAATTGAGATTTTAGGCATTATCTAGTTAGGGTATTATTGACAAGAGTCGATTTAATTACTAATTGATTCGTAAAGATATCGGATCATTTTTTTAATTATTTCAACTCAATATTGGATAATTGTGTTGCCTAAGATTGCGATAATCTTTAATTTAATCCGTGAGACGGTTATTTTTTAGATTATTGTAATCTTTGCGGATAGCACGTGCGGATTAGGTAAGATTTCATCTCTAATATAGACAATTTCCATGTTTTAAAAATAAAAATAAAATCCAAAAAAGATTGCATTGCATATCAGGTTTGATTTCTATATAGGATTGCATGATAGGATTTAGATTAGATGATATCTTTGAATTGAATTGCATATTGGAATAAGCTTCTAAGATAAGATAGGATTTAGGTTAGCAATTTCCTAACTTAAAATAGATATCATCTCACTTTAGATAGATTTTTATTTTTATTAATTTTCAATTACGAATTTTAATATAAAATCCAAAAAGTCACGCGCATACCATATAGTCATATGCCATGTCATTTAGAGTTGCGTGAGGGCCATTTAATTTAGAGTGCATGTCATGTAGGATATATGCATATTATTTTGCATGTCATTAGAATTTGCATGTTCAAGATCATGTAGTTAAAATGCATGTCATATTATGATAGATATTTAATTGTACGTCATTACATGCATTGCATATAGTTTCGTTTTCATTATGATAAAGTTTTAAACCCTAAAAAAAGTAGATTGAAATTGCGTGTTAATTAGAAATCCTACTAGGTTGTTATTGTGATTTTCTAAATAACATTGTAGATGCTTACGTTCCTTTGAGGTAAGTCCTCCATTTCTTTGCAAATTTATTTAATGTTTTGATTCTTGAGTGTTAAATAATGGTCGTGCACACCTGCACACTTTGGAGATAATTAAATTAATCAAAGTTGCCTGCAAAATATTTTATGAAAATAAAAGAGAAAAGGTGCCGAAAGGGTTTTAAGAGAACCAAGTCCTCGAATCCATTTAAGCAATTCACGTCGCTCTTTGAATGTTTTGTTCACAATTAAACTATTTTTTGCGGGTTTGTTGAAAAGAATCTTTTAATTTAGAGTGTGGATTGCATTAAAGAGGAAGGCTGTAGGCGAGGTTGAGCGTAGGAAATTTTATGGACTGAATATTGCTTGCTAAAGTCAGACCTGGATGGTTTAAGAGATGGCGTGCTGAGCAACGTCCTAAAAGTAATTGTGAAATATTTCATAGACATGGTTCTAATGACTCAATACTTCCATGAAAGAAATTGACTCAACATCGAGATCTTCCATGATGCTAGCACAATCACTCGTATGGACGCTTGAAGAAGACCATTATGGATATGAGTGCCCACTTTACGGATGGCACCAGGACGTTGGGGAATGAACACCACGGAACATCTCGACGTTGAGCCGATCTCTTTCACTATATGGAAGTATTAAGTCATTGGAACCATGTCTATGAAATATTTTGCAATTACTTTTGGGTCGTTCTCAAACTCAACACACGATCTCTTAAATCATCCACAATGACCTAACTCTGGCAAGCAATATTCAACCCATAAAGTTTTTTGCACTTAGCCTCGCCTACAACCTTCCTCTTTACTTGCACCCCACAGTCTAAATTAAAAACAAAACTTGCACTAAACTTTACCACGTTGAACAATTATCTAGAATCAAATTGGCAATTGAAAATTCAATGTTACCAACATTGGTTTTGTGTTCATAGCTTGCGTACCATACTCATCCAGTTTAATATCAATGATCAAGACTCGCTTAATAGCCTGCAAAATTTACAGAACTCTAATTTAGTTTGTCTCTCGCAGACAACCTTTCGGACTTCTTTTTCAACAATTTGGGAACTTTTGTTGAAAAGCTTCATCCAAGTTTAGATTTGGAATGCTAGTTTTGATCACTGGAATAATTGAAACAACAAAAATAAGGATGCAATAGTTGTTGCTTACTCGAAGTATTAATTGAAGGACTAAAGTATGTTACAAAGTATGTGACAACATTGACAAATTGACTAAAAATATGTTACAACATTGACAAACTCACTGTCCTGTCAAAAAAATATCATGTGAGATCATTACTTATTCAAGCACTTACATATCAATTGGTAATGAGAGATAAAGCTACCATAGCACATAATTGAAACGAGAAAAGGAAATTGACATTCACAAATTATTAGAAATATATCAATAGACTCGCACTAATTCTTCTCGACCAACCCACGAAAGGTAAGGTAGTTTAATTGCAAAAATATAGTTCTCGTGATGGTTTGATAGCAAGACATTCAAAGAGCAACATGCTGATTCAAACAATTTACGATACCCACTAATATGATCATTGGTGCATTTGTCTACTATAGCAACATCCTCTAGAATGAAATCTAAATGTTTGTGAAAGTTTGCACAATGAAAAAGATAAACTTTGCAAGGCAAATCCACGTGATTGAACAAACCTTGATCTTAATTTCGCATTTCACATCCAAATGCTGCAATCGGAGTGAGAGCTGAGCCGATATTTACAAATTCAAGGAAGAAAAAGGCACCCATATTGCAGAACTGCTTCAAACCTACCAAATTTCTCCTTAAAAGCTACGGTGAACTGATCAACTTGAATGCAACAGAACAGGTTGTGAGACATCCTAGTTTTTGGTTCACCTATGCTTGAGCACAGAGAATAATATTTGGTATTGTTATTCTGTTTTATTTCATAAAGGAAAATACTGCAATGTACATAATATCAATGACTTTATTATGTTTTCTCGGTGAATATTTTGATAAGTAAATGCAATTATTAAGTGATAAGCTAGATAAGTAAGATTTCTTATCATGATAACCTATCGACAAGTAGAATCACTTATCACTTATCATTTTCAATAAACTAATGTATTTATCGAAGATAAGTCATTTGACTTATCAATGCATGCATTTTAAGTGCCAAAGTCTAGAAATGGAGCTTATGGGGCTTCTTCTTTCCCTCAACCGACACCACCTCTCCCTCTTCTTTCATTTCGGTGACATCTTCCTACTCACTTCATCATTGAGCCCACATTTCATTGCAAAGCATCATTATAGCTGGCTCTTGGACCCAATGGAGTTTCATGCAAGTTTCTCACCCTCATTTCTTCTTAAAAAGAACAAGCAGCAACTTCCTCTTGCTCCTCTCCCTTCGATTTTCTCAATTTGCAGCCGAGACACCTCCATTTCTGTATCTATTTTCGTTGCTACTATTACCCTTTTTCTGTGTGTCGAGCCCTTCACGAAGCTATAAGCTTTCTTGAGGCTAGTAAAATTTTCTATCCCATTTCTACTAGTTCACAAGGGTCATGGTTGGTGTTAAGCTATTTCTGTGTTAATTTCGATTCTGTTTTGGTTGGATGGCGAGGTGTTGATTAATTTAGTGAACTAGATTGATGAAGGATGATGTTAGGGAAGAGTTAGGTTCGGTTTCTTGTAGTTTGATGGTGGTTTATGGGGGTTAAGGATGTGAATGTTGCATGCAAGTTGAGAAAATAGAACTGTTTTCTGTTTGTATGATACCGACCTACTGTGCTTGTCAATTTTATACAGTATTATGTATTAATAATTGAGGGTATCTTCCTTCATGAAAGTTTTTCAGCACTTCCTAAAGTTGATCATATGTTAATTTCATATGGCTTTGTTCTACTTGGTACAGACTGTATTGTCTGAGAATTTTTACAAATTTTATTTGATAGAATTTGGGAAAACTTCCTTCATGAAACTTTTCAAGCACTTGCTAAACTATATCATATAAAAATTTTGGAATTAATTGGGTCTGATAGACAAGTAAAGTGAATTTTTCTGAGGATCCTCTATTTCAGTGCAAGGAACAGAATACATGTTCGACTTCCTTGATTTATTGTGAACCGTGTGGTCTCAAAAATGCTTCACTTCCTTCATAAAAGTTGTAACACGTGGTCTTAGGAACAACATACTAAAGTTTCATGATTTTACAAATTGGTTTACCTAGATTTTGAGATTTAATTTGGTTAGTGTGCAGAATTGTCGATACTGTCCATTTTGCCGATTTAGGGGTTAATGTAGAATTTGGAGCTATAGTCTTAATCTGACTCTTAATTTGGGTCCAGCAAATAATTAGAGACTTACATTATGATTGGTTTTACTTGTTGCATTGCATATGTTCATTTCACATTGCATTGTGAGGATTGTATGGTGAGGACCATCGGTTTGCAAATCGAGGATGCCTCGTGGGAGCCAGTTTGGGAACTTGGGAAGCTTAAGGTTGGCAAACCTTAGGGTCGTGTGACTTGGTCATCGATGGTTGCCGCACTAGAATGGGTGCGATGACCTCGGAGTAGGAGCGAGATGTTTGTGGTCGGCAAACCACAGAAGTCTGAGTTGTAGTTCGAAAGTTATTGATGAGAGGGTACACGTGAGGGAGCATATGTATAATATTAGCATTGGTGTACATTATTCTATGTCACATACGAATCTAAGCATATAATTGAGTTAAGTGATTAATAGTTAAGGAAATGCTTACCTAATCGTGAATTTTACGAATTAAGTAGAATTGAGATAGATGGTTTTACTTGCCGAGTTATCTCACTTTTGTTGGAATTACTATTTTCAGATCCTTAGCCATGTTAGCCGTACCTGCTGTTCCAATTGCCATCTACGATGCGCCACTTGAGTTTGAGTGATTTACTTCAGAGTTTATGAACCCCGAAGTATCGGATATTACCTTTGTGAAACTGACTGCGGTGTTGCAAGTGGATACAGGGGAGATATTTGGTCATGCCTGCCTTGATTTCGTGGCTATTTATGCCAAGGTTGACAGTCATCTCTTAGGATCGATTCTATATCCTCACGGTGGTAGTGCTGGGACAACTAGTAGTGGTGCCGAGGCGGCAAGTGGTGGTAATGGTGCGTGATAGGTGGAGTAATAGGAATTATTCTTTTTTTTTGCTAGCCAGGGTTTATGGTTAGGATGATGTTGGTGCAATTCGATGTGGCCATAAGTCACTTTTTGGGGGTAGGCAAGTGATATGGAGGTGTATGGTCGGTGCGGTGGCGGTTAATCGGGTTAGAGATTACCCTACTTTTGTTCCCAGCTATACTAACCACTTGATATGTATGTATATAATGTTAAAAACCTCCATTAACGTAAATAATACGAGTTGCTTATGTTTCTAGTTGATGATTGGTGTTTTTTTTATGTTTCCGCTCGCATTTCAATATAAACTTTAAACAAGCCGAATAGATGTGGCAATCTAGGACGCTATGGCTCAATCCTGAAAGGAGATGTCACAATTTGTGGTATCAGAGCCATAGGTTCACTGGAGTGATAATGAGCGCTAGAATTGAAGTGAAGTGTAGGATGCACGAGCGAATAACTATTAATTGCTTGGGATTGTGTTTGTGCTGTGGTAAATAATAAGTAAGTGGTTACTTACATGAATCAAGTAACGCATGTTACTTGTAGTATTAGGACCATTCGGTTACCTTTGATGTTTAGTGACCGATTTGCAGAATCTTTGTTGAGACAATATGGTGAGAGAAACCAGAGCTAGGGCAATCCCTCAAATTGAAGCAGCCCCACAAGCCGAAGAGGATCCTCAAGCAAAAGCGGATCCTCAACCTCAAGTGGATCCACGAGCAAGGGCGGATTGTGACATCTCCTTTCAGGATCAAGCCGTGGCGTCCTAGGTCACCACATCTATTCAGCTGATTTAAAGTTTATATTGAAATGCGAGCGAAAACGTTAGAAAACACCAATCATCAACAAAAAAACATAATCAACTCGTATTATTTACGTTAATAAAGGTTTTTAACATTATATACATACATATCAAGTGGCTAGTATAACTGGGAACAAAAGTACGGTAATCCCTAACTCGAGTTAACCGCCACCGCACCGACCATACACCTCCATATCACTGGCCTACGCCAAAGAGTAACTTATGGCCACATCAAGCTGCACCAACATCTTCCTAGCCATAAACCCTGGCTAGTAAAAAAGAAGAGTAATTCCTATTACTCCATCTATCACACGCCATCACCACCACCTGTCGCCCTGACACCACTACCAGCTGTCTCAGCACTACCATCGTGAGAATATGGAATCAATCCTAAGAGACGACCGTCAACCTTGGCATAAATAGCCATGAAATCAAGACGGGTATGACAAAAAACTCCCCCATATCCACTTGCAACACCACAATTAGTTTCACAAAGGTTATATCCGGTAATTCGGGGTCCATAAACTCCAAAGCAAACCACTTAAACTCAAGTGGCGCACCATAGATGGCAATTGGAACAGTAGGTACGGTCGACATGGCTAAGGATATGAAAATAGTAATTCCAATAAAAGTGACATAACTCAGCAAGTAAAATCGTCAATCTCAATTCTACTTAATTCGTAAAATTCACAGCTAGGTAAGCATTTTCCATAACTATTAATCACATACAATTAGATACGTATGTGATATAGAATAATGCACACAAATGTTAATATTATGCATATGCTCCCTCACGTGTACCCTCTCATCAATAACTTCCAGACTATAGCTCGAACTTTCGTGGTTTGCCGACCACAAGCATCTCATTCCTACTCTAAGGCCATCCCATTTTGGCATGGCAGCCATTGATGACCAAGTCACATGACCCTAAGGGTTGTCGACCTTAGGCTTCTCGAGTTCCCAAACTGGCTCCCACGAGGCATCCTTGATTTGCAAACCGATGGTCCTCGTCATACAATCCTCACAATGCAATGTAAAATGAACATATGCAATGCAACAAGCAAAGCCAATCATAATGTAAGTCTCTAATTACTTGTTGGACCTAAATTAAGAGTCGAATTAAGACTATAGCTCCAAATTCTACATTAACCACTAAACCGACAAAATGGACAGTATGGACAGTTCTGCACACTAACTGAATTAAATCTCAAAACCTAGGTAAACCAACTTGTAAAATCATGAAACTTTAGTATGTTGTTCCTACAACTTTTATGAAGGAAGTGAAGCATTTTGGAGACCACATAGTTCACAATAAATCAAGGAAGTCAAACCTGTATTCTGTTCCCTGCATCGAAACAGAGGATCCTCAGAAAAATTCACTTTACTAGTCTATCAGACCCAATTAATTCCAAAATTTTTATATGATATAGTTCAGCAAGTGCTTGAAAAGTTTCATGAAGGAAGTTTTCCCAAATTCCATCGAATAAAATTTGTAAAAATTCAAAAACAGAAGGTTGTTGTAAGGATTCTCCAGACAATACAGTGTGTACCTAGTAGAAACAAAGCCATATGAAATTAATATATGTTCAACTTTAGGAAGTATTGAAAAACTTTCATGAAGGAAGATACCCTCAATTATTAACACACAATCCAGTATAAAATCGATAAGCGCAGTAGATCGATATCACATGAACAGAACACAGTTCTGTTTTCTCAACTTGCATGCAACATTCACATCCTCAACCACCATCAAACTACAAGGAACCGAACCTAACTCTTCCCTAACATCATCCTTCATCAATCTAGTTCACTAAATTAATCAAACGCCTTGCCATCCAACCCAAAACAGAATCGAAATTAACACAGAAACAGCTCAACACCAATTGTGACCCTTGCGAACCAACAGAAATGGGATAGACAATTTTACTCGCCTTAAGCAAGAAACACAAGGGAACTAACCTGGAAAGTTTATAGCTTCGTGAAGGGCTCGGCACACAAAAAAAGGGTAACAATAGTGACGAAAATAGATGCAGAAATGGAGGTGTCTCAGTTGCAAATTGAGAAAATCAAAGGAAGAAAAGTAAGAGGAAGTTGCTGCTGGTTCTTTTTAAGAAGAAATGAGGGTGAGAAACTTGCATGAAACTCCATTGGGTCCAAGAGCCAGCTGTAATGATGCTTTGCAATGAAATGTGGGCTCAATGTTGAAGTGAGGGGGAAGGTGTCACTGAAAAGAAAGAAGAGGGAGAGGTGGTGTCAGTTGAGAGAAAGAAGAAGCCACATAAGCTCCATTTCTAGACATTTGGCACTTAAAATGCATGCATTGATAAGTCAAATGACTTATCTTCAATAAGTATATTAGCTTATTGAAAATTATAAGTGATTCTACTTGTCGATAGGTTATTATGATAAAAAATCTTACTCATTAGCTTGTTGATATGATAAGCAATCTATCTTATCACTTGATAATTACATTTACTTATCAAATTATTCATCATGTAGTATCTAAGATCGGAAATTCCACAAGCCTTTATAATAAGGTCATTGATACTCTCTACATTGCCATATTTTCCTTTATGAAATAAAACATAATAACAACACCAAATGTTATTCTCTGTGCTCAAGCATAAGTGAACCAAAAAACTAGAATGTCACACAGGTTATCCATCTTCCATCTATTTCAACTGGATCATGTAGAAAGCAAGCTGGATCCTGTAGAAGAAAGCAAGCAATTGTTGGTTTAACACAAACCGTTTTATTTGAACTTTTAGCAAAATAAAAGCCATGGGTATGTCACAGCCACAAGTACTTTCAGTTTCGTTCAACCACAAAAAACTTTGTGACATTTTACATATCTAATCTAATCTAATCTTATCCGATCTAATTCTCGAAAAAGGAAAGAAGTTACAGATTTTAGCATGCCCCAAAAATTAAATAACGGAGGATTGAGTAGGGGAAAAAAAATCTAGAAAGCTGATGTTTTAGAAAAAGAAAAACCTGGCTCGAAACTCTAAACCTATTTCCTTAAGCCCAGCATCCTATTTCTACGGCCTTTTCCTCAAGCATGGCAATACCGGAATCCAAGAACACCACAATTCCCTCCCGCCATGCCCCCAAGAACACTCTACCTTGGGTATCCTAGAAAGATATATCAACGCCGGCTTTGGTGCTGTGCTGTGGACAATCGTTGCTTTTGCAACTTTTTGATGACCTGTGGAAGCATAAAACGAAGGCTCGTGTGGTTTATCATCTTTTCAATTATCTTTTGAGGGTTGAGGCCTTGCAAGTTTTCATCGACTATGGACATTTAGTACAAACATGAATCAAATCCCAGTAAGAACATATGCCAATGTTCTATTCCAATTACCCGCACCGCTCATTACACCACAACTTACTCATAATTTCCAGAAATTTGCTATAATTCATCACTTTGCACAAAAGCGTGATTACCCAGTACAATTGAATCAAGCAATTTTCGATCATGCGAAGAAGCGCAAAATTAAAACAAAAAATAGAAAGTTTCAATTAGCCTGGCAACGGGTCCAATTAGAAGCTGATTTCGACCCATTGGGCCCGACCCGAGTCCGCAGGTCCATCCCGATTCCAGATTCGTCAAACCCGATGCGGACCCGACCCGCGGAGCGTCGGAGTCACTCGGTGGAGAAGAGAAGAGGCCTTTCGATCTTTCGAATTAACCGCTCTCTCTTCGTCTCTTTCTCGGCGTTCGAACTCTCTCTCACAGCAAGCCAAGCTTCTCTTCGCAACGCCGATCGGAGAATCGGAGGCCCCCATCGTTGTCGTCGGATGCTGCGGGAGCCTCTCCAATGGAGGGCCAGACCGGAGTGGTGTGCCCGTCGAACGAGGGGCTCGTGCATTTCATGTTGCAGCAGAAGCTTGAGCTCTCGCAGGCCCCCAAGGGCTTGTCGGAGAACGCAGAGGCCACTCTCGCCAGGGCGATTCACAATGTTTCCCGGTCCCAGTCGCCGATGAACTCCCTCAAGGAGTTATCGCAAGTGAAGTGAGTTTCCACTTCTCTCGGACAGTCTCGATATCGTTCTAGCTAATTTGGTCTTCGGGATAGAATTCCCTTGCCGAAGCATCCTGGGCATCTGTAAATATGTTCGGAAGTTCGAGTGCAATGTTTACTTGTGCATTTCATGCGGGCGTTTTGGATCAGGGGCGTTGGGAAGTGGGTTTTGAAGCTCGCGCGACGATATTTTGAGAATGATTCACCCAATTCTGAAAATGAAGACTTGACCACCACGGGTACTATCGATCCCTTCTCTTTCTGATTCTTATAGCTAATTTGTTCTCGATTTGTGTTCTTCTCGTTCCAATCTTAAAATGCAGTGTAAGATATAGCACAGCGATCAAAAGTGATTCATGTAGATCAAAATATGTTGAATTCATTGGTTATCTCTAAGAAATAAGCAAGATCTTTTTGTCACAGGTAAGAATGCCCAAGGAACCAAGCGTTATCTTCCCAAAAAGAATTCTGTTGCCTACGCATTGCTGATTACTCTTTATAGGTAGAGAATATCTCGTCTTCTCAGCTTTATATTTTGTAGTGACTGCGAATTTAATTTTCAAGTTGGTTGTTCTTCAGGGGAACCTCAAACGGGAATGAATACATGCGTAAGCAAGAACTCATTGATGCAGCTGAAGCTAGTGGACTTTCTCGGGTGCCAATTGTGTAGGTCATTTTTTCATCAAATTTCATTTTTCTATGAATTGGGAGTTAACAGTTCATTCTGTAACCACATCACTCTATTCTTAGTCCAGAAAAAGGAAAAGGGAAACCTGGTCAATTTGGAAGTTCTCCAAGGGACTGGTACAGTGGATGGAGCTGCATGAAGACACTGATAACTAAGGGATTAGTTATGAAATCTAGCTGTCCAGCAAAGTATAGCCCTTCATTTATCTTGCAATTTCGTTAATGTCTCCTTTCAGAATGTTGGATGATTTTCCCTTCATTGCACTCCATTCAAAGCTATCTTTGTTGTTGAAATGAAATGATGACGGGGATTTGGGAACTTCCATTTCCAGTGGATTATGTAAACGTAGTCAATTTCGGATATTAGTGATTATTCAACCATAGAGCAACCAGGTGAAAAGTCTACTTGGATGACTGCCTATGTCCACAATGGCTAAGGCATCTTACTCTTTATAAAAAAATTGCATTTCATGGAGTAAGAAATATAGGATGAAGGTGCACTAGTTGCAATGAGAATCTGCTATTTTCGTTGATTGCGGTAACTCCTAAACAGATAGATGTAGAAGCATCTAGATTAATGACTTTGCAGATCATGTTCTCTCAATCATCTGTTAGTAGCCTAGCAAACAGTTAATTAATTAGTTGAGGGATCCAGATCTGGGCAGATATTTATCATGTGATAGCTTCGTAGTTGGCTCAGTGGTTGATGAGAATTTGTCCATAAACAGATACATGCTTTCTCAGGAAGGCAAAGATGCAGCACGAGACTGTCTGCTGAGGTCTGGTTTGGCAGACTCAGCTCACTCCGACGAAGGATCTCTTGATCTGGACATGGTCAATGGGGTGACTCTGGAGACTGTGAGCTCTGAATCTTCAGAAGATTTGACAGTCCAACCTGTTTGCGTGAGAAAGCGGCAAAACCCAACCGATATTCCCCCTCAAACTCTTGAGAGAGTAAATTATTTCTTCTTTATGTTGCTTGGTTATGTAAATTACAGAGTGGACATATGTCAGATACCACGATGAACGAGAGCACATGCACAAACGGTTCAGGCATATTGGTCTTTCAGCTGTTGATCATTCAGCGGTCATCAATTAATTTTGAGTTGCTCTTGGGTTTGTTCATGGTGTTTTTATTAGTTCTAGGTTTGTTATGACTTCTTGCTATCATGTACCTGGAATGCAGCGCCTTCGCTTTTTGTTTTTTTTTTCCCGAATTAGTTGAGAATGAAATTTTTTTATGTACTGTCAAAACCTTACTCATGCTATGTGCAAATTTTTGTCTCCATGGGGATGCTTATGGGTCTGTGAAGTTATATCTCCTTTTACACTTATGACGTACGAAGCAAAGTGTTGTATCTTGGGCTTCATTGGTCTTACTAGTTGAGTGCCTGTCTTCATGTTCTTGGTATGGGATGGCAATTCAACAGTGTAATTTTCTAGGAAAAATTGTTAATCTTGTGTCTATAATGCTGAAATTGGAAGAAAAAAAAATCCATGTCCTCGAACATTTTAGCTGGAGAAATGTTATAGACAAGGCTTTAAAATGACCAAAAATTGTTCATATGTTATTCTCATGAACAATGTCATTCACAACATGAGGTGAGGAGACATTCTCATTTTGAAGTTGATTTGGAAAGTAGACTTCTTGTTGATATCTGCGTTATTTGATCTAAAAACTGCTCATACTGTTATGAATCCCGAATAATGAAAACGATCTTTATACAGTGAAGGTAGCATTTTTTGCATGATGGCCTCACATTTTGTCTAATATGGCATATTGTATTTTCATCTTCCAGTTTTTGGGCATGGGCTTTGCGAAAGAGCAAGTTCTTCGTGCTGTTGCTGAAGTTTCAAAAACTTCCGACGGGATGGATATTTCAACTCTATGGCCAGCAATTCTATGTCGCCTCAGAGAGGATCAAGTATACGGTTGTTCCACCTCAACCACATTTGCCATGAAACATTGTTCAACTTCAAGCGGATCTGCAGTGGCACATGGTAATCACTTTCTCTGAAATTACACTGATAATAATTTTGAAAATTTACCACATATATTGCCATACAGTTTTGGATTATGAACATTCTAAGTGGGGAATTCTTGTTTTTCTACAATCAGGTCAAGTAGACATTGAAGGAAGTCAGACGAGTACGAGGAAGGAGCTTGTCTGTGATGATGTAACCAAGACAAAATACGCCTTCTCTGATTCATCACAGAACTCTTTTACCGTGAAACCTTGCTCCTCAAATGTATGTTTACACTGGGTAATAGACAAATTTCACATATTTGCATGAATATGCAATCTATGATTGTATTTTCGAATACAATTGTAGAGATATTACTGCTTCTCTTCGTGTATTCATTTTTACCAAATGATGTTGACCCTTGATCTAGGAAAAATATTAAGCTCTCTCAATATCCTTTGTTGTTATACTTTGTCATACCTTGATAAGGACAGAACCTTTATTATTTGAGTTAAATACATGACATTCTTTTTCAGGTTTCTAAGATGAGAATCATACTGTAAGGTTTTTGCAAGTTGTTGTATGTTTATCTCTCTTTTGTTTCTGCATCAATATAAGATATCAGCTTTCGCACTTTATTGATTGGATATCTTTTTCCACAAATATTCGTAGATCAGTTAGTGGTGATGCAAAATTCTTATTTTCTTTTGCACCTGAATCTTAGGATTATCCAGCGAGTGGATCAGGCTCTTTTAGTGTGGCGGGCAGTATGAATGTTTTAAGCAAGCCGCCCCTGAATTTCGGAGAGAGGTTTCAGGATGTATATGAAGTACTCTTAATATTGGATGATCGAGAGCAATTTGCTACTCGTGGGTCAGTAAGTTTTGAGTTTGATTCTCCTAGCTATCTTCCCCTCTCCTGTTTGGCAAGTTTGTACTATGCATTTTGCTCTGCTTTTTTTTTTTTGGATTTTACATGTCTATTTATTTTGGTAGACACATATTAACATTTATTTTGATGGCATTTTGAGCAACTTCTGTGGTTCTTAGAGTCGGTTAACAGTGTTATTTCCATGAATTTCAATACGTGCAGTAAATGGGATACTTTATTTGGTGAGGTGATGGATTCTTACTGTACGAATTGTACATAAGTAGTCACCATTACAGTAGAATCTATCAGATAATTCCAAGTGGTTGGTTGTGTTGAGGAAATTTCACATCGAAATATAATTTTGCACACAAATTTTCGGCTCTTGCCAAACTTAAGTTATTTTCTCAATTTCTGGCTTACAAATGTGGTTTTTTTCCATCGAGTCTATCATTAATGTTAAGCTGTTGATTGATGCTGCTATCGTCATATTGCCAGGTCACGTTGTCGGAGAATAATTGACAACATTTGCAGCCAATTTAACATCAATGTAGAGGTTAGTGCTCATGATTAATCCACCACTTTCGCAAGACAAAACATTTTTTATTCTTTCTTTCTGAGGTTTGTCAGTAGAACAATATGGTTTTCATGTGTTTTTCGTCTTAACATATAAAACTCTGAAATTGAAGATGATCTTATCAATGTGCAATAAGGAATAACCTCTTTGTGAATTGCGTGTGGAGAATTCTTGTGATCCTCCACTGGCTTTATTTCCATGGTGTAGGCCTTAAGTTATGTTCTTTGATCCTGGAATTGTGCAAACAATGCACAACTTGTGGTGACCAAAGAAGCCTGAGTTTCATGAAAGTGAATTTCCAATGCTTTAGAAAATTTGAAAAGAAGCCTGAGTTTCATGAAAGCGAATTTCCTATGCTTTAGAAAACTTGAAGTGAAGGCCTTTCATGTAGGAGTTATATATGCAGATGAAGAGAGTTCCACCTGTGATGTGTGATAGTACAAGTTAGTGGTTGCTCTTTGGGAATATCAAGTAAAGTAGAAGAGTAGGTAGTTAATTTTACTTGTCAAGGTAGCATTTATGCCATAAAACGTTAGAGATGTTATTAACAAACATTGAGTCAACAAAGTGTGCCAAGGATAATGTCTTATATTTTGTGTAAATGCTGTGAGAGAATCCAATCCAAAAATTTAATTTATCAGGTGGAGGGAGACTACATGTACATGAGGCCTATATAGATTCAGTTGACAAGCGATATTGGATACTTTAACAGGTGCCTACTCTTGAACTTGTCTGACTGCTTTCACCAAAATTATTTGCAGGTCAGGCGGCTGCCAGTAGGAGACGGAATCTGGATAGCTCGTCATAAATATCATGATTCTGAATATGTTCTTGATTTTATAGTAGAGAGAAAGAAGGTTGAGGATTTACGTTCTTCCATCAGAGATAATCGCTATAAGGATCAGAAATTTAAGCTTCTGGTACTTACAGTTTCAGTTATTCAAATCATCAAGTAACTGTGTAAATTCCTGATTGTGAATTTTTAGCTGTGCATTTGCATGTAATAATTTTTTTAGCTGTCTAATAATGTCACTGATAGTCACCTGCAGAGCTGTCATTTCTTTTGTTGTTTTGACGGTCTTTTACCAAAATTTTCACTATGCAGCCTGAAGTTAGACTTTGTATTCCTTGTCTTATCTTGATTTGGTGACTTGGCAGTGTAGGCAAAGCATTCTTTCATATTTTGACATGTAGAGGCAGTTAGGACAAAAAGATGCTGTCTGTTACAGTATTATAGGAGAAAAACTTTTCCTATTGATATTAGTATCAATAGTTTGTAACAACTATAAAAAAAATTTCACCAAAGTTGATCAGCTAATGTGATTAAAATAAGCAGGAAAGCTAAGCTTAGTGAGAGAGACTTGCTGTTCCCGCATAATTTACTTGATGTCCAGTATAGGTGTGACCTATCATGTCTTTGTTCTATTGGAGGAAACTGATGAAATCCTAGCTTCAGAATCAGATGAGAATCCCATTAGCGTGCACTGTGTATTAGCTTTTTGATGCGATCATCAATGATTAAGCTGACTCTGGGTATTACATGTGTTTTAGAGGTGTGGGCTTAAGAAGCTGATTTACCTTGTGGAAGGTGATCCAAATCATTGTGAAGCTGCCGAAAGCATCAAGACAGCGTAAGTATCTCATCCTAGGTTCCATATCTTGATTCTTTCTAGCCATTCTGTATTTGATTAATGAAATTATGGAATGTCACCTTCTTTTAATTTGTTGTTTTCCCTGAAGTTCCTATGGCATGGATATATGTAGTTTTCTTGCACCTTATTTAAAAATTGTGAAATCCTTTATATGCAGACAAGTTTGCAAGATGGAAAATTCTCGAAGTAAGTGAAAAGTTCTGTAATGTTATCATTTGCCAGTTTCCTTGTGAAGTAAAATAACAGTTGCATAGATGCCTGGGGCATATGATATGTGATTTTTCTGTATAATATATAAGAAATATCGGTGCAACTAATGTGAACTTGGTGTATTGCTGGTTAGTGGATTTTCATTATATGTAGGGTGTTCTTTTTTTTTTTGGGTAGCAATCTTTCCTATTGCAGGTTTCCTATTCTTGTGTTGATGACTTATTGTCTGATCAGTTTTTTTTTTGTCTGATAAGTTAATAATGAGTTTTTCTTAAACTGCAAGTAATTTTATCACATGCAGTTGTTTCACAACAGAGATTCTGGAGGGTTTTGACGTGCAGAGAACAAGCGGTCTAGCTGATACACTTAAGAAGTATGGTCATCTGACTCAAGCGATTATTCACTATTACACATTACAATCGCAAGATGACCAGTCCAAATGCAGTGGGGTTTGCCCACCTTTCGATGAGTTTATCAGAAGATGCCAAGATGCGGAGAAAATGACTGTGAGTGATGTCTTTGCCATCCAACTCATGCAGGTACTTGGTCTTTTCGTAGTAAGGATAAATTCAGTTATATATTAAAACTGTGAAACATTAGTGGACGAAGTTTCTGTTGACAATAAAGGGTGATCTTTCGGTTGCTTGGGAGTTATATTTAGGTTTTTTGGATGGAACTGTATATCTCTTTCATTCAATCTGGTTATTACGTAGTGGATAAATGTTGAGTTCTATGACATTTACTCTGGAATCTGCTTTTCCTCAACATGTTCTTTTTTTTTTTACTTGGAAACTCCTTGAAGTATTATTAACTGTGGATTTGGGTGTCCAGTGTCCTGGATTCTACAGGAATAGTGGTTATTCTTATGTCTAATGGCTGGAATTGATGACAAAATCTGCTGCAATTGGACGATCAAATTATGTGAGATTGTGTGTGCAGGTTCCACAAGTGACTGAAGAAGCTGCTATAGCTGTTATTGACATGTACCCAACACTTCTCTCTCTTGCCCGTGCCTATGCTCTTCTGGTGAGTGCTGATGTACGAGAAGTTATTCATATGCACACTGTGAATATTATATTAATTGATTTACAAGAATGGCAGCTCTCTCCAGCGTAAAACATGTAAATAATATAGTTATATAGCATAGAAAGCGCAGGTAAAAACTGTATCAACTTATATGACAGGAATAGGATATGATAGTTAAAAGGTCACAGTAACCATTTTAGGACTGAAGAAGCTTCTAAAGCCATTTACGCATTTCTTCGACACTTCTGGTTCTATGCATTTGTTCCTATTGTTGACATGCTTCCAACCAGTCTATCTCTTGCCCATGTCTATTCTGTCTAATGAGAGCACAGTTCTTGAATTTTTATCATGATAGAGTTGGCTTCTCTAAATGCAGAACATGCAAAGAGTGACATAGCATCATGTGTAATCGAAGCAATGTTTTCCTCATGCAATTGAAACAGAACAGTACTTTGATTTGTTTTCTTTCACTATAATCCTGATTCTTGTCTGTTCCATATTTGGGAAGGATGGTGACCTATGTGCCCAAGAGGAAATGCTAATGAGGCAGACCAACAATGTTGTCAACAAGCTTGCCAGTAAAAACATCTTCCGATTGGTCTGGGGTGATTGATTTCTGTTACCTCTTAAACCTTGATGATATGATGCTGGTCAAAAGATTAACGCATCTACACCGAAAAAAAAAGGAGAATGTGAATGAAAAAACTTTTTGTATTAACGCTGTGGGCATTAGGATGTGCACAGTAGTATAATTTTGTTTCTTCAATATTAATCAAGTGCGCTAGAGGGCAGGAGTATGCCTACTTTTATTGGATAGTGATCAATTGAATGTTCGTTAACATGTGGCATAGCTGTTGGACATAGCATATGCTGTGGAATTAAATCTGGAGCTCGGTTTTGACTTGGTTTTACAACCTAGCTTCTTAAAGATTTCACTAAGGACTGGAAACACCTAGAAATTGAGAGCCGACATAGCTGAAGGCGAGACATCTGCCTCTTTAACTCTTCCATGTCTTGGTCAAATGCTAAAATGATGGCATGGCTTGCTTGTTTGGAGCTAAATATGAGTTCGCGGAGTTTTGTTACAGAAGATTCATCTACGGAACACCTGTTTCAAGATCGATAGATGCTCTGGAGCTCACAAGTTAGTTTTAACTCCTAAAGAATGAAAGAAGTCCAAACACTGTGGTAATCCATTTTGCATCTTTTTCATCCATCCGACTGTAGTCAAGTCTTCACCTCAACTGTAAATTTTTTTGCATCACTTTGATTTGGTCGTCTCAAACCCACGTCGCTGCATGCATTTTATCCACGAGAGGAATGTCGGTGTTTTCCTCGTCAATCCTTCATAGCCTGCACAGCGAGACAAAACAAGAACTTGATGCAACCAAGAAGTAGGCTGAATTGGTAGGACCGCAGTGAAAAGTTACATCAGAAAAATGGTGATAAAGTTGTATCTTTGCTGCTTGTGGTCCATTCTAACATTATTGGGTTTGTCACTCTCAAAAGTTTGATGATAAAAGTCGGATGATTGGTAGTGTAGATGGCTCGCAATCACGATTTTACTAAAGGACAATTAACTAGATACAAGGAAGGGAAGAAAGTAAATCATCTGCTTTGAGCATACTATGTGGAAAAAGCCCCCTAAGAAAGTATCGCCAAGTGCTGCACTTCATGAACAATGAACATCCCTTTGCCCCTTTTCCGTGAGCCAACAGTTAAAACATACTCGTTACATGGAAAAGAAAATGAGCTTTTTCTGTGTGTCGTCCTGGGCCACCATTGCCCTTCCCTGCTTGAGTCCAACTAGGGACCGAGGAGGCTGGTGGGTGCCGGTGCCGCCAACTCCGTTATTTGGAGCTCAATTTCTATTAAATATAAGACGTGTTTGTTTCACTGAAAACTTCACGACAAAGGAAAATATATTTCGTGGAAACTATTTCGAGAAATTTGGTTAGTTTTCATTTATTTGATGGTTTAGGAAAAGTGATTTCCTTCTTATCAGAAGAAGTGGTCGTTTTTTTTCCAATCTAAGCTTGTTGTTTCGGTTCAAGGAAAACGTTTTCCATCATTCAAACACCGGAAAGTTGAAAAGCAATTTCCGGAAATAGTTTTCCCACAAACAAGCGGACCCATATTTCGAATTGGAAAAAAAAAACTATAAATTGTTTAGTGTAAAAGGTTCTTACACAAATAGCCTTATTCACCTTTAATTTTAGATTTGTAACTCTCAAGTCAACGAGGTACATGGTTACTCGTGTAATTTTACACGAACCACGTATATTCGTTCTAACGATCCATTTCCCTGTTTAGTTTCCATCTTGGAGCTATATTTCTCTTCGGCACAAAAGAGAAACGCTGCTCTTACGATATCATCTCATAAGAATAAGAATTTTCTACCCGTACAAACCAATGGTTCGTCGTTAATTTCATGTAATGATCTTCGTCACTTGTGAAGTGATCATCCTCAAAAGACGCTAACAGGTTGTCATGTCTGGCATAGGATTCCCTTTGATTAGGTGAGTCGAAAAGAACTTTGTATTTGTCCAATTTTCGTCCAAAAAACACGTGCTAGAACAATTTTATTATGTGGGCAAAGTCATAGCATTTTCTTAATTTATAGCATGTTCTTATGGTCCTTCTCCTTCCATTCATAGGTATAATCTTTATCGCCAGCTTGGTTATTTCGATCGCAGTTGCATTGAGCAAGTCTCATGTAAAATTCGCATGAGTGATTGTTATTCAATAGAAGTTAACGACACATCGAAGCAAATAAGTTGTGAAACATTTGATCTATTAAGACTTGACTATCAATAAAACATTCATAAACAAATCAATTCTCTGAACACGTTTCATCGGATCCAACGAATCATATATCAAGATATACTCAAGCCAACACCCAACACCGATACTCCTTAAGGAAAACCCCATTCCGCACATTTTATATATGCTATACGATGATTGATCTTGCCTATTACCTGGCCAGTAAAATGGCGCTATGAAGTTTGTCTTTCGTCGAGATTGTCTTTTATCTTAGAGGGTCAAAACGGCTTCTCCAACTTCGTCCTCTCTATTTCTAATACTTCCTCATGGTGCCTTCTATTTATTTGTTTTTCTTTCGATTTTGTGATGACATCCTTATCATTTGGACTTGACTCCAGGGGCGAGGTTTTAAAATATTTGCTTGACTGACATAGAAAAATTCGCTAACGATGCCTACAAAGCTACGAAATGTCGTTCCTTTGAAAACACCCTCACTAAGACATCGTTAGGACCGATATCTCGCCGTTTAGGACAAGAAGTTAGCTTTCATGACAAGAGGACAGATCGTCTTTCTTAGTAACAAGCAAATCTAGGAAATGTCCAAAAGCAATGACATCCTCTCCATTCACCTCTCCTTGTCAATGTTCAATGATTGAATCTAACTCTTTGAAAATGCCCAACTAAGTTTACCAATCTCTCACCAACGAAGACCCTTTAAAGTAATCAACATAATCTTCGGTCAGACGGGGAGTTTAGAGCACAAACAAGAACAGAAAAAAAGGATCTAAACATCTTTGTTAAGTCGATACTAATTAACCCGAATATTTTGAAGGCATGTTTATTTAGTTCTTTGTCTAAAGAGGGTGTTTGTGATTCAGTAATAGGAAGCACAAAATCATATGCTAATCTGCTGATAAGCTTGTTTGCTTTAGGCAATGGGAAAAACCTCCCCCATAAACTAAAGTTGTCGGAGAGAATTCTGTTTCCTTGCTTTATCATCTCTTTCTAGTTTGTATCCTCTTTTGAGGGAGCGTGTAAAGCAAAGACAGATGCTTTCGTTTGTCCACATGCGAATTTGGCATATCGAAGTAGGACGTAATTGTTGACCGAATTATAACAAGCAAGAGAGCATAGCTTTTGTCTTCACAACCCAAAGCCAGAAAGAAAAGAGAGAGGGAAAAGATTAGGGTTTTGTAGGTTCGGAGAGAACAAAACAGAAGGATTAACCAGTCATATTGCAAGGAAATCACGCCTCCATTAAAGATTTACGCGTCATCTTTATTTGCTTGAAGGCAAATAGAATCTTGTAGGGGGCGGTGAAATTTTGCGTGAAATATCGATAGCGGAAAGGCTTGCTTGTAAAAGGTGAATCACTCGATATATACAGCAATGCTAGTACCATATTTTTAGTGTTGAAGACATATTTAGCAACCGATAATTGCCAACATCATACCACCACCAAAACCATAAGTTCTCTTTTCTTTTTTCCAAATCATAATGAAGATGCCTAATCAGAAGTCTAGCATGCGACTGGCAAAACAGATGGTGGACTGGACATAAACATAAGTTCCTTGCAGTACCTTCCACTAAGGAAACATATTGATTTGTTTTAGTACCCATGATGTGGTATGCCACTACTCTTAACCCCATATTCAAAGGTTTTCTTTTGGGTTGCATATCCCAATATTCAAGGTTATGTGGCCAACTTTTTGAAGTTTGATTGCTTCAGACAGATTGTTTATGGGTTTTTTTCTACTTCTTTTCCCCTCTTGAAAGAATGTGCATTGGAATTCTAAGGAATGGAATTAACAAATTCCAAGAACTCTCCCACCCATAGACTACACCAGTAAAGTTGAGATGTTTTTAAATCTACTTTTGGCTTGTTCCACAATCTCCTTGTCTCATTGTCCTTAGACTCCTAACATCTTAAACTAAAAAGGAAGAAATAAAACAAAGTACCAAGTGGATGGTCCCTTCTCACTTACCTTTGGAAAAGAATCCAAATGCAGATTTTGGAGGCACTTGGGAGGCTTTCCTCGCAATCCCCACTATCACCCACTAAGCAACAAGAAAAGGTGTTGTTTTGTTTTGTTATGACATGCTTGGATCAACAGTTTTCTTGAGAATAGCCCCAAATTCTGGCCAGCTTTTATTCCCATCCACTTCATGTCCAGACAAAGCTCTACCTAGTGAGAGAAAGAGAGAGAACGCAAACAATTTTTTTGGAGCAGACTCTTAGAGAGAGAGAGAGAGAGAGAGAGAGAGAGAGAGGAGGGGTGGCGGGGCTCTGGATTTCAGAAATTCCATATTCCTCTGATCCTAACAAAAGACAACAAAACAATGACGACAAACACAACCTCGTGCTTTGTCGCCAACGCAGCCATGGAAAAGTTCTTCAAGACAAGAGCTTTTATCCCAATTGGCTCGCTCTGCAATAAAACCCTAGACACCCACATAGCTCTTAATGGACCTCCGGACCAAGAGCTAGAAGGATGAGGTGTACTGGGTTATCAAGTCCAGAAATTTTCTTGGAGTCTTTTCTGGGTTTGTGACTAATCAAAATTCCCAGCTCCGTAACCTATATCTGCTGCTCTGCTGGAGCACTGATTCAAGAAGCAGGCATCCATCAGCATTTTATCTGGTAATCTTTTGATCCTGCTCAGTTCTTTGAGTATGGCTTGGGGTTGATTCTTTTTAGGAAACAAAAAAGAGAGCATAGCATGTGCTTGAATCATCTTAAGTAAATGATGTGGTCCAGTTTTTTTAGGAATGGAACTAATTACTTTCTTGATCTTGCAAAGCTCAAACTACTTGATGAACCGAGAGGTAACAGTGCCCAGTGACTAGATCGAGCAATAAATGGTGTCAATTCTTCAGGTGTTAGTGAGAAACCGACAGCTGCAGTAGAAGAGACTTCTGCCAAAATCTGTTTTAGCTGTTCTGTTCTTTATTGCAATTAAATGAGGAAGTGTTCCATTGAGGAATACATTTACTTGTGACCCTAACCATCTCAGTGCAAGAGGTTGGAAATTGATGAAGGTAGATGACGACCTTTTATTGATATGTTCTATGAGTGGTGAGATGCTTGACATCATTTGGTAGGTCATTTAATATTGTTCATTACTGGAGTTTACTATGACTGTTTTGCCTTTCTAGGTTGAGCTTGTCACCGAAATTGAGTTTTGCAATTAGGAGTCCTGTCTTGCATTTGTTCTCATGTCCTTCCATCTTTTTACAAAATATAGGAACTTTGGTGTGACTGCTTGACATTGAGATTGACTTTTCTTGCATGATCTTATTTCATTGTAGTGGTGCAGGTGAGGTCGTAAATCCCCGTAACTCAAGGTTCTCGCATCATCAATGGCAGGTATGGTTCACGACGAGGGATCATCATCCGTAACTTCATCTCCCCTTCAGATGTTCTCATTGATGTCACTTTCTCCTGGCATAGGATCACCCTACCCATTGCTCAGGGACGTTAATCCTGAAGACAGGGGTTTGTGGTTGATCGGTTATCTTGTTGGCTGTGCTAACCATGTCGCTGCTGGTAGTGTAGAGAATACTAATCTTTGCCTTGAGCAAATCTCACATCTTGCTTCTCCTGATGGGGATACTATGCAGCGAATTGCTGCTTACTTCACTGAAGCACTAGCTGACCGGATACTCAAAGGTTGGCCAGGCCTTCATAAAGCCCTTAACTCCACAAAAATATCCCCAGTGTCTGAGGAAATTCTTGTCAAACGATTGTTTTTTGAGCTCTGCCCCTTCTTGAAGCTTGCATACTTAATCACTAATCAGGCCATACTAGAAGCGCTGGAGGGGGAGAAGATGGTTCACATTATCGACCTCAACTCATTTGAGCCTGCTCAGTGGATCAATCTTCTTCAGTCACTAAGTGCTAGGCCAGAAGGCCCACCTCACTTGAGAATTACGGGTATCCATGAGCAGAAAGAGGTTTTAGATCAAATGGCTCTTCGATTGACTGAAGAAGCTGAAAAATTGGATATCCCGTTTCAGTTCAATCCTATTGTCTGTAAACTGGAGAATCTTGATCTAGAAAGTTTGCGTGTCAAGACTGGTGAAGCACTTGCAATTAGCTCTGTACTCCAGCTGCATGCCGTCTTGGCAGCTGATGATGAGACACAGCGAAGGACCCCGCCTTCTGCATCCAACAGTTCTAATTCTAATCATCGACAGAGAGTGTTGCATATGAAGCAGCGCACTCTAGGAGAGTGGCTTGAGAAAGACGCGGTCCATTTATATTGCACCAGTCCTGACTCAGCTTCGGCATCTTCCCCATTATCGTGTAACCTATCACCAAAGATGGGGAGCTTTTTGACTTCTCTTTGGGGATTGTCACCTAAGCTAATGGTGATAACCGAGCAAGAATCAAACCATAATGGGTCTACCTTAATGGAGAGATACATGGAAGCGTTGTACTTCTACGGTTCCCTGTTTGATTGTCTGGAGTCTACTGCTCCGAGAGCATCAGTAGAGCGACAAAAGGTTGAGAAGATGCTGTTCGGAGAGGAAATTAAGAATATCATTGCTTGCGAGGGCGTTCAGAGGAAGGAGAGACATGAGAAGCTTGAAAAGTGGATTTTGAGGCTTGAGTTAGCTGGGTTTGGAAAGGTGTCCTTGAGTTACAATGGATTGTTGCAAGCAGGGAGGTTGCTGCAGAGCTATGGTTATGACGGGTACAACCTAAAAGAAGAGAATGGGTGTTTCTTCATATGTTGGAATGACAGACCCCTGTTTTCAGTTTCAGCCTGGAGATTTAGGAGGTAGAAAATAATATTGTGGATCGTGTGGGAGTTGTGTTATTCTCTTTTCTTCTATTTTCCTATTTTCTTCCATATTTTGTATAAAAAAACTGAAGCTCTTCTTTCTCAGCACGTGCATAGTGAGCCGACAGAGAGATATCAATTTACTCATTTCTCTGCCATAACTGTTTTAAATTATTTGCCCCTTTTGGTTGTATCTTCAACTTTTTTTCCCCTTGGTTGCATCTAGCAAATATAAGGTTCATTTGGTTTTTGTTCATTTCAACTTAGTCACTCAAATTTTCTTCCTCTCTATATCATTTGAATTTATTTAGTTGTCTAATGTTGACATGACAATACATACTGGATCTTGTGCCCATTCTTGTCCTTCCTCCCCTACTTGTTAAGTGGACCCGTTCTTTGTATATTTTGTGTTGCTAGATTATTTCTGCTGCTTGTTTTCTAATGTGCTAGGACATGGCGTTATTTCTCTGGTTAAGAAAAAGACATGTTATTTCCTGAAGAGTGCTATCTGCATTCTCATTATTGCACACTTTCCATGGGAGGAAAACTTCATGATCACATGAATCAGCTTTTTTATCTGGAAGTTGACCAAGCACACTCTCAGATGATTTATTATTGATCAGTTCTAAAGCCACCATGTCTTCCAGCTTACATGACTTTTTGTCTTAGGATGTCATAGACAAATGAATATCAGTTCGGTTTTTTTCTTCCCTGTATGAAGGTATGCTTATGCTGGACTGTTATGTGACTAAATGTTATTGGGTTGGAAAATGATTAAGAAATATGAGAAGTGTGATGAAGAAGAGTAGAAATGACAGCTTTGGAGTGGGAAGTGGATAGCATGCGGAATTTCACGTCTTTCGAGTGATTTATTCTGTTGAACTGCTGCCATTTTATTAGTTTTGGTGGAGGATATCTTGTACTCCTTATGCAAAGTGATCTCTTATTCGATAAATGAGATTGACTTCACTCTCGAATGAATAATAGACGAAGGTCTTACCATCGCCATTTATTTTGCCAATATTGTGGCACCAGTCCCTACTTAGAGAAAGTTATGACTTGCCAAAAATGAAAGTGATGACATATCCTGTGTCCTTGTTACAAAAAAGAATGAGCATTGTTCTTATTTTGAGAGGACATATTCGTCCCATCAGTGTATCGGATCAATCTCGCTACTCTTGACTCCATCATCTAATCTCTGTTCTCATGTTTGCATTGTATTTCTGTTCAAGCAGCGAGCGCCACGGATAGTAGTTCGTTCCATGTATCTGGAAGTCCTGCAATACACCAGTGTGTGCAGTCCATAACCTTGAGACCACTGTAAATGCTAGGATGTGCATCTTTCCTCAGCTGAGAAAGAGTTGTAATGTCTAGCAAATGAACAGGCTTTCTGATGCTACTTATCACTTCTTTCACCACGTATGCTGCAGCTGGCAACCCGGCTGGGTATGTCGATCCAGTCATCGGTAGCTTCTCCTTCGAGCAGTCCTTCACTCCCGGCTCATACCAATCTGTCCCGCTAAACTCATCAAATTGTTGAAGTAATCAGTACATATTTGACTCATTGTTTTGCTGAAGTTGGATTGAAAAGAAAAGGACTTACTTGTAGTGAGAGGGTGAGATTCCTTGAAAGATGACTCTAGTTTTAATCGTGTCTACATCTGAGTCCACCCACTTAGCCCACGTCATCAATGCTTTGCGAAATGCAACCATCCGATCCATGTCTTTGGATGTGCGATTACCTTCTTGAATGTAATCCCATCTGCATGTGACCCAAAAAAGGAGACCTGTTTATGCATCTTTCAACCAGTTGAAGACAACACAAGTTCTGTAGAAAATACAACGTACTGCTGCTTATCTCCTCGCCGGTACCACCATTGCCAAGTATTGAAGATCAACACGTCCATGTCCTTCCATAAACCCCCGTTCTTAAGCGAATCGAGCTTCAAGACTCTACCGATGCTTTCCACTTCAATGTCAACCAGGTAGAGAGAGTGAAATAGCATCACGGATACTCCATAATCCTGCATGATGGTGTCGTCATAAGATCTATGAACTCCTCAATTCACTTTTTACTAAACGCATGTGTCCATTTTTATGCTAATCATCCAGACATTTTCGTCTAATTCTTTGAGGAATTAAAATTTTCAATCACCAGGAATGTGACTTTAGAAATCAAGCCATCTGTCTCCTGCGAGATACTCGAATTCGGCGCGCCAGCATGAAGCAAGCATATTAAAGATTGCCAGTTGTTGAGGCTCAAGGAGTCTCCAATGTACATAATCTTCTTGCCCTGAAACCTTCTTAGGAAACCTTGAGCATCAAATCTGCAACATTACTCAGAAACATGTTTTTCTTATCGGCAACAGTTGGATGCATACGTCATAAAATTCGGCGCAAGTATCCAGTCATATCTCTATAATTCTCTCCCAATGTCACAAGTTTGTAGAATGTTATCTCGAAGAACAAAGACACAATTGTGACCAAAAGGCATTGCCAACTTTCTGAACCTTCTTTTATTTTTTGGCAGAAACTGAGATTTATTGCCCAACTAACATGAATAAAAAAGAATTCGACGCAGGTAGAGGAAAGGAAGTGACAGTCCTTTCCACTTTCCAGGTGGTTCGCAACTTGAAGAGGCTCTCTTTCCTTCTCTCGTTGGAATCGGTTTCACCAAACAATAACGTTTGGTGTCGAAAAGAACTCAGTACTTTTTTGACTACTGTGCACTCCGAAAGCCCAACCGCTCAATTAAAAATCTTCGCGGAGGGGTCAGATCTTGATTCAATATTGCCGTACAAGAAAAGGTGAGAACTTTCCAAAGTTCCCATCTTTTTGTGAGCAAGAAGACTTGAGACACTGCGGGATTAACACACACTAGCCTATGAATATTCTGAACAATGACATGAACACCACGACAATATGAGACGCGAATGACGCACAGGCACGCCCGCGCGCAAACAAAGAACGAGAGATGTACCTAGGCAAGTCGCAGTCTCTGGGCTGCCATCTGTACTTAAGGTAGAGCCGATCCGGTCGGCCATACTTGAAGCAGTCGAACTCCTTGCGAATGGAAGGGCAGGTTGAGGTGTCATAGAGAGGATAAGAAGTGTCATACACCCAACTCCCCTCATACATGTCACACTCTTGCTCTTGTTTCTTCCCCTTCACTCCATTTGCGCTCTCGCTCTGCAGTAGTCCTGCTTCTGCAGAGCTGATACACGAGTCAAGTGTCATGGACATGGCAACCAAGATAACTAAGACAATTCTCTTACACCCTGTAGCCATCTCTATCTCTCCACTGAATCTTCGCTCTGAGAGAGAGAGAGAGAGAGAGAGTTTTCCAAATCAATATACGTGCATTGCATACAGAAGAGGAGGAGGTTCGATTGGAGGGTGGTGGTAACTTTATTGGCTTGAGCCTATGGTGGAATCTGTCATAAATTGGAGTCAACAAAAGAAGATAAGTTGCCAAAAAAGTAGACTTTTGGTTTGATTCGGTGGGGATTGTGTGATGAATTGGAATACACAAAAGTAGATAAGTTGGCAATTGAGTAGCCTCTATTGGGCTGGAATGCAGAAATTTAGATAACTTGGGTCACCAAGCACAGTGACAGAAAATATTTGGTCTTTATTTTTTTATTTTTTCCTTTCCTGGAAATAAGAAAATCATGGAAAGACTTCAGTTCAGAGATGTGGGCAAGAGTGACCCAGATCTCTGAAACACACAAAGAACAAGAGCATGAGAGGTTGGCTGTACGCAAAATTGGCAAGTTATGGATCCATGTTGGGCATTTGCAAATCTAGGTGTCTTCACATGCAAAACACATGACAAACAACTCATACGAGGAAGAGGAAACACCTCAGAAATTTCTTATTGGATTCCATATTGCATCATGCATGTGTGTGTGTGTGTGTGTGAGAGAGAGAGAGAGAGAGAGAGAGATTGAATTTGGAATGCTCGTTTTTGCAGTGAGAGAACCAAAAGTGGCTTGGATTTGTCTTGCATGGAACTTGCAGACATGAGAAGGGACATGGAGGAATCTCTGGAATCACTGTGAGACAGAGAACCTGTCATTGTTTCTTCATTTTCCTCTCTTTGATAGCTTCCATCTATGTAATTGCCACTGCTGAAGCCCCACTTCAACTCTGATGATTATAGTGAGAAAGGGGTTAGTCATATGCAACCACTCATTGAATGAGAAGCAAAATGGTTTAAAATGGAATCATGCTGTAGAGTCAAGGTGATGATAATGACATTCATGGTATGATTAGATGATGACAACCGAGCAACAGCTGAAAAATAGAAGAAAAACAATTTGCAGTAGAAAGATCCACATGGAGTCCAAAATTTGGGTAACATGTGACATAGATCCTGTATCCAATGATAACAAAAGGGTAAAAAGGAACAAAAAAAAAAGCAGCAGCAGCTTGTGACTATTAGGTGTCGGTGTATATGAAGGTTAATCTTCATATTAACTCTAAACACATTTCAATCTTACAAAAGCAAATAAAAAATACCCATTTCAATTTCAAATTTTCCCAAGACATTTCAATACCTTAATAAGTAAGCAAATGTATGATTAAACAATTAGCAAAATTATAACTTAATAAGTCAACACAATTTCATATCATCTAATCAACCCCTCTTAGATTTCAGAATTTTAGATCGAATTTTTCTCTTCCTTCAATAAGCTAATTCGATTTTCTAAAAAACTCGAAAAATGATGCTTTCTTTATTCCTTTTTTTTTAAAAAAATTGTCTGTGCACACAAAAATTTTTCTAGTATATTAACAAAAAAGTTGCTCTTGCTCTCTTTCTTTAGAATTCTTCCCATAGTACCGATACTTTTAATAGCTGCGAAATTTCTAGGACTGCATCTGCATGGCATCTTTATCTGTTGACTAAGGTTGACAACTCAACCACTCATCTCAATTGAACTATTTAAATTAACCAATCGCAATATAAAATAGTAAATCCATACTTGCTACGCAAAAAGAAATCAATGATCATTCCCAACATAATCTTTTAACCAGGGTAATGAGAAAAATGATTAATTTAGAATACCCTAATGTCATCCATGGAAAGCAGGCCTTTTCCTTCATTATCTCCATTAGCGCACAAAAATGAGACAAGAAATTGTTTATCACCTTGAACAAACAAAATAGAGACAAGACAAGGTTTGGCAGCTGCTAGGACTGAGTAGCTGAATCGGTTCAACTTGGGAATCGGCCAAAACTAGCCTCACCCTTCATAAGGGGAGTGGTCTAGTTTTTGATTCTATATCCTAAATCGGCCAGTTCTACCAGGGCATTTGAAATCGAACCGATTTTGAATCGATTTATCCTCAAGCAGAAAAAAAAAAAAAGGCTGCTGCCATTCTCAAGTTGATCATATAGGCTGCGTTTGGGAAGCATTTTGGGGAAAGTCATTTGGGAAAATACAAATATCTTTGGGTTAAAGGGGTTTTTCGAAATGCAAATAGCGTTTGGTAAAATTACACTTTCAATACAACTTTGGGTAAATGGTGTTTGGAAATATTACATTTTGCAAAGCTCATTTGAGAAGAAATTTTTTTTTTAGTCAAAACCTATCATCGCCGGCTGCCAGCCTCGCCTGAGGCCGCGCGACCCCAGGCGGCGTCGGCCTGGGGCGCGCGACC
>BCNH02000007.1:13647873-13663976 GCA_001662345.2 Metrosideros polymorpha var. glaberrima | reverse complement strand
CTTCACGGATGAAATAGTTCTAGAGTACTCTTATGGTCCACTGAGTATTATTAAATGTTGCAATTGGGTATGGGTATGGCGGTTTTAGGCCTTCATTTTCATTTCAGTAGGTACAGGGCTTATCTTTGCTGAGATCATATCAGATACTCGTATTTCTTGAACACGAGTTCGATCACATGAATCATATTAGGCACTTACAATCCTATGATCCTGTTGATAGATTCGAGATCATTAAAAAATCCAATGGTCCGAAATCGGTGTCGAAGAGAGGAAGATGAAGATGGTTTCTGTTGATACTGGATGTTAAAAAGACTTGGCAAAGGTTCTCTCTTTTTTTTTTATTTCAATGCAACATGTCACTGTTGACTGGGCAAGCCGGAGGCTTAAGCAAATGGGTGGGCGGCAATTTCCAAAAAGAAAAGGTGGGTGGGTGGTGGAGATGGTGGTGGTGGTCGGCGATGGTGGGATCCACCATCGCCGATAAAGCTCCAAATCCAGACAGACGCTCCTCTTCCCTTCTCTCTGCAACCTGTTTTTCAACTTTCATCGGCTCTAAAGCCTGAGCAACGAGAAAAGAAAAAGAAAATCAAGTTGACCCACTTCCTTATTCAATTTCAATTTCCCTTATCTAGAACGCCCACCGGCCCATGACCCCATTTTTCAACCGATTTGTCATTGAAATTAAACATTTCACTATCTCTTCTTAACGAACTTGTTCTATTTTTCTTCCCATCACATCTTGGACGTCGACCTTTCCAATCTCATCCTTTTACTATTCAATTGAGAATCCTTGTGGTTGATCTGAGATCAGCTCCGTAAACTACGCGGCATCTAGGAAATTCGCATGCACGGCTCATAAGAGAGGGAATTACAATCCATAACGTTTTGAGCTTGTACATTACTAGTCGATACGATCTTTAATCACCGAAAAAAATAAAAAAAAATAAAAAAAAAATAAAAAAAGAAAAAGAAAATAACGATCTTAAAATCAGCTTAAGGGCAACGCTACCCTGCTGAATCAGCTCCTCTTTCCTCCTATCATATTCAACAAAAACAAGCTTTCTCTTTGACATCGGTGTGCTCCTATACGTTCGTGTCCATGTCCCACGTTGGATTTTTAGGTTGTTTTCGAGCCGACACTTGACCATCTCCCTTTGCCTTTCGGTGATGCACTCGTGTTGTTTAGTCCCCAAGGAAGAATAATGATACCGATTCTTATGTACACACGTCTTTCCTTACCGCAGCACACACGTATAATTTGAAAAGGGTTCTTCTCCTTTCTTTCCCACTGACATCAAAGGCTGAAGCCGATTCAAGCATCGCGCCTAGTTAGATCGTTACTCAAGAACTTGTTAGTTTTCCTTACTTTAACTGGATTCCCACACGGAGAAAAGATTCTTATGTCCTATTTAGTCTTCATCTTATTATTTTCGGGGGGACCGGAGTCATTTTGGGCGCTTTATAGATGCTCATATCATTTCGCGACCTCAGAGTCGGAAATGGGGTTTGGGTCGATGTAATTTCTTAGGAGACGGCCGACGTAAATGGAGGGTCTTTTTTCGAGGATTTTCTTGAGGATTTGATTAGTGAATGCTGAAGTAATTGGTAGAGTAGACTTACCCAAATGTGTCTGGGGATTGGTACTGTGATTATACATTTGTGTTCTACAGGAACATGTACTTACCAGTGTTATATGGTCTTACTGAGCTCATATGTTGCAAGTGTGTATATTCTATCGGGCCTTTGTGTCGGCCGTTTTGTTTACCTTGGGCTTTGTATAGGCTTGTGTATGTCTACGTATAGCATGTACTTTATGTGTTGGTGTGCGTGTAAATAGACATATACAAGATAAGAGGGTTTTACTTTTGCTTTTGCTTTGCGTGACTAAGGGATGAGTTGGATAATTCCTTGTCGCTTTAAATTTCTGTTTGGCTTTTACCGGTAATGTACTTCTCGCCATTTTGTTGCTAAGTATTTGCTAAGTATTGCGGTTCTAAATATTATGTGTGGATGGATTTGAAATAGTAAGTTTATCCTTTCAAGAAATCCAAAAAAATGAATCCACAAAAAAAAAAAAGGAATCGGCCGATTCCTTGGACTGACCATAGAACCGAACCGAACCTTGTTCCAAAATCTGGGAATTGACCTTGTGCATGTAGGTTCCAAGTCATGGCTGGGCCCTGAATTGGATAGGTCCAATCCTAAAACTGTTCACCCTTAATATCAATGTCAATAAAAGTCATAAATTCTTTTGAGAAAAATACTAGAAGAAAGAATTGCCAATACACATAAAATGAGATCTAAGAGAAATTATGTTACTTCACTAAGACATGACAAATGCAGTTTAAGTTCATAATTTGAACTGCATCTTTCAAATAAAAAGAAGAAGATAAATATATCTAGATTTCTATGCTGATTTGATATAAGATAAAGCTAATCGTTCTAACTGTCACTGTTTTAATCCCTTCGAAACTAGAAAAAATAAAGCACGCATTTTTTTATGTTCAATCAACAAGAAATAAAGTAAATAAATTATTCTACTCTTGTGAATTTGCATCTTTGCCAGTCCATCATAACATATGATTCCAATTCATCTTAACTAAATTGAAATAGATTCGGATGCAATTTTTTAGGAAGTTAAAGATGAAATTACTTTCTATATAGTAGAAATTAATAATTTCTTTCGGGGAGGAGGGTGACGATTCGCTTATAATAAAATAAATTTCTCCATATATTTACATAGTCTATACAAAAACAAATTTTGGGAGAGGGGAAGGTTACTCCTGCTTGCCCTCTCTCGTAGCCGAGCATAATATAGAGATGGCAAAGAGAGCCAAAGCACATCACAAAATACAACTACAGTAATATTACATGGGTGCTGATAGCACATGATAGTTTCTATCCTACACAAGTTTTTGCAGGTCAAACCAGAGATCAGGAAATGTGCGAACAGTAGAAGAAAATAATTCGAGTTCATCTCCAACATGTACAGAAGCAAAAGCCTAATAATTTCTATAAGACATGATAAAATCCATTGCATTTAGTCGTTCTGGATCCCCATCTGATGTTACAACCCGCCAAGATCCAAGTGACAACAATTGAGGCAGGTACAGCATGGTGTGTACAGTGCATAAGTCCCAAATTGATCATCTGAAGACTCGGAGTGTGTGATTAGAACAAGTGAAACCCCCATCAATCATGAGATTAAGTCCGCTCACATACCTCGCGTCATCGCTGGCCAAAAAGAGGACCGCGTTCGCCACATCACCTGTCGTCAATTCGACTCCCTCCAAGTTGGCATTCCTAGCGACGAAGGAGCGAAAACCCATCATGGCATCTGCAGTTCGCTCCTCCTTGTGCAAATGAGCCAATGCCAGGCCCGTCGCAACTGCATAGGGAGAGACGCAGTTCACGCGTATCCCATGCTTTCCCAGCTCGGCCGCGACATTCTGTGTCAGCCCCAGAACGGCATGCTTGGACCCGGTGTACGCATGTGGGCCCAACCCCCCTATGACACTAGCAACACTGCATAGAGAAATTATGACACCGCTCTTCTGCGGGATCATAATACGGGCGGCATGCTTCATTCCGATGAAAACCCCTTTCACATTTATATCAAACACCTTCTCGAAATCGGACAGTTCTACATTACGGATGTCCGAACATGGCGGGCCGGATGTCCCGGCATTGTTGACCATCACATCAAGTGTACCGAACTTACTGACTGTTTCATCGACTGCACGGAGAACATCATCTTCAAGGGTGACATCACAGTGCACATATGAAACAGTAGGTTCCCCACCAAGAGACTCCAGGACCTGATGACCCAGGTTATCTTGCACGTCGGCTATACAAACCTTCGCACCATGCTTGTGGAATAGACGCACGATGCTCTCTCCAATCCCAGTTGCTCCACCAGTGACCAACACTACCTTCCCTTGTAATCTGAGAATGTAAAGGCATCAGTAGTGAAGCAAAATAGTGTTGATTCCTGTTCAGTTATGGGGACCATGGATACAGAGGAGCAATATGAGAGAAAGAACCTTTGAAAGGACAACTAAACATCAGAAAAGGAGAACAGGTTTTCCTTCTACATGAATCCCAAATGAGCAAGAGGATTCGACTTCATGAATTATAACTGAGATACAGTTGCCTTTGAGGACTTTGAGGCAAGAAGTTATGGAGGAAACAAGATCATCTCTTTTCTACTCTTATCACTCCTTTCCAGTTGGCACTGATTGGACGATATAGGGAAAAATATCTGGCCTCGATTCTTGACTTTTGGCAGTAGTAGCATGAACATAATATGCTTATTGACCTCGCAGAGAGAATCATAACCAATTGATAACTGTTCAACACATGGCAAATGTAAATTTATGAAGTGGAGTTGATGCTTCAAGGCAACGCTTTACTCCTACATGACATCTTAGCACCCAGAACAGAAGGCAGAAAGTAGGAAAGGTGGGTAGGTACAGGAGAAATGCACAGTGGACAATCCACCGGTTGAATCCGTCGTTGGGTACAGACACATAATACAATAGCACTCCTCTGCCTGGCAAGGCTGACATGCTCATAACAACTGAATAAGATCTTTTCGTTCTTATTAACGACAGAAACTGATTCACAAGGCATAAGAAGCTGTCACTAGCTACACTGGTAGATAGTTTTTTTTTTATAAGGAGAGCTGAAACAGCTCTGTTTGATGACCTATTATGGGGGCATGACATGTTTAGCACACACGATTACAGTTAAAACAGCAAGACACCGAGACGAAAATTTCATTGCTATCAGCAACACAAAAAAGACAGAACGTCAATACACGATGTTAGCAAATGTACTCTGGCCGCTAGTTCTAGTCAACAACATCAAAAGCAGACTGATCACAGCAGCGGCTCCAGCTACTGATGAAGCAATTTGATCTTGCAAAGTCAAGAGAGGATGTCGGCTGATACAAATCAAAAGTTAAAAAAAAGACTAGATAAAACATCAGGCTATCCATGAATGGTGAACATAAGGTTGGGCTTGGAGTTAAAACTAAAGATACATCCTCAAGATGATAAGAAGACGCAGATCGAAGTCCACAAGCCACGGGATTGCATATTTAAAGCAAAAGACCCGAACCCATTTATGAGAAACGACGCTCGGTGAGAGAAACCCACGTACAAGACCGAGAGATTTCAACATAGGGATCTTGATTCAAGCTTCAAGAGCATAAGGTCAAACAGACCCAAAACGAGAAATTCCCATTCCAGACAGAGACAGACACAGAGACAGAGTATCTTCATCCGGATTACCTTTGGCATGAGAGGGGCGAGTGGCCAGAGTCGGAGATGGACATGACTGGGAGCTTCTTTCCTGCTTTCTGTTCTTTGATGAGTGAAGACTCGCAGAGGAGAGCACGTTGCGTAAAAGAGAGAGCCACGCTCAATCGCTGCGAATTAACTTAAAACAGTCGTTTTCTGACCCAAAAAAAAAAAATTAAAAATTTAAGACAGCCGTTCAAAACGCAATACGGTCCACGTGACTGAGGACACTGACCGTATCATCATTGTACTCCACTTCCTTCGCTGGTGTGCTAATGCTTCTCCGTCACGTCTCCTCCTGCCCTGTACAAGGTTTTTGCATTTTTTTATGTCGGGCGAAACATCAATCAACAACAGACAATGCAATGACTATGGATGTAGCTCTTTCTTTTTAGCCATAGTTTTTGTCCGGATCAGCTTTTCGCACAACTCGATTAATCTACCACTATGCACTTGATGTACAAAGCCGGTTAACATGATTTTTAAGGTTTAGTGTGCGTGGAATTTCTCATCCCTACCATTATATGTCGAAATTTGCTTAACAACTGAAGTATTTATTGCACTAAATGCAGTGATTCCGTTTTTTTCTTTTAATTTGAGACTCTGCTTTTTGACTTTTTACAACCCCCTAATCATTTACTGAAATTTGCTTTCCTTGGCAATTATTTTTTCTGAGTAAGGGGAAAATGACACGAATGATCTTTCGACTTTGGTTCAATGTATAATGTAATCCTCAAACTTTCAATTTGTTTAATATAGTTCTGAATTTTGACCTAATGTGCAATGTGATTCATAAATTTTTAATTTGTTCAATGTGGTCTCTGAACTTTTGGTATATATTCAAACTAGTTCTTGAATTATATGAAATTTTCCAATATTGTTCTTCCATTAATTTTATTTTATGAACAACATTGAACATTTTCATACAGTTTAGAAACTAATTTGAATGCATATCAAAAGTTTAAGGATTATATTGAATAAATTAAAATTTTAAGGACCATATTACATATTGGAGTAAAGTTCAGAGATCACATTAAATAAATTAAAATTTTAAGGACCACATTGCACGTTGAATCAAAGTTGATGAACCATTTGTGCTGTTGACCGTTATCGAGAGAAATGAAAAAATCACTTGAAATTAATGGCATTGACGTAAAAACCGCCGACTACGGGGGCCCAAACCGTCCTCAGGATTCAAGAACTCCTTTCGCCGCCTTTGAGAGGAGGAGAGCTCGGTCTCTCCACCATAAACCCTCACTCTTCTTCACTCTCCCTCTCTCTCTCTCTCTCTCTCTCTCTCTTGCCAAAATGACCAGAGTCTACGGAACCGGCACCTACGACTTCAAGCGCCACCGCGTCGCCGAGTACCCGGTGGAGTCGTCCCACCAGCTCGGCGACAAGCCGGTCGAGCCGAAGCCTGGTTCGTCCCTCCCCGGATCGATCACCTTGTCGGAGATCCAGCGCGACCGCCTCACCCAAATCGCGGCGGCCAATTGGCTCGTTTCCGGTGACGACGACGAGGCGAGCAAGAGCAGGAGGCCGTTCGATTCGGAGCTGGTGAGGGAAATTTACGAGACGGAGTTGGTGGTGAAGGGCGGGAGGAAGCCGGTGCCCTTGCAGAGGGTTATGATTCTCGAGGTGAGCCAGTACTTGGAGAACTACCTGTGGCCAAATTTCGACCCGCAGACCGCGACTTTCGAGCATGTCATGTCGATGATTCTCATGGTCAATGAAAAGGTGAGTTGCGAGGAACTTGCTGCAGCGTTAGAGGTTTTTGCTGATTTGAGTTTAGTTTACTTAGTTTCGCTATAGTGTGTGGTATCGAGTAAGTTTTTCCACATCCGCGAGCTGGTAGGCTAAGAAGGTGACATTTGATAAAGATATTGGTTCTTGCATTCTCATTGCTAGGTTTTTCTTTTTCAGTTTTCAATGAGAGATTCAATAATTGCTCTGGTTAAATTTGAGGCAACCAGGAAGATCAGCAACTTTTGATCTTAGAATTGTCTGTTTAAAACGTCTAATCGTGGATTGGGAAGGTGGCGTTGATAAACAACAGCAGTTTGACTTCATGCCTTTTCTCTTCGTTTGTCTAGATCCCAAGTTAATAAGCTAATTACGGCAACTTGTTTGGACAATGGCTGGGACTGTGATGAGACAGCATGGATGATTTTCTTTTGTTCTTGCACTGCCCTCATTATGTAGGCAAATAACCCTTTGTTCGAAGAAATTTGCGCCTTTGAACTTGAATAAATTCATGCATATATGTCTCCTGCAGTTTCGAGAGAATGTGGCAGCTTGGACATGCTTTTATGACCGAAAGGATGAGTTCAGGGGATTTCTTGACAGGGTTCTCCGTCTTAAGGAGGTTTGTATCCTTCTATATACTTGTGATGTGTAATTAACCTTTTTCTTCACTGAGGGGATTTTTTCCCTGCTACCAGCAATATGCGAAGTGACTTCACTGTGTGTTTCGTAATGTAATTTAGGAAAATTGGCCGGTATTCTGTGTTCAATCATTTTCTTGCATTTTTGCTGCTGCCTGAATGCCTATTTTTCCTTTTATTTTCCAGGGAAGGGAGTTAAGTATACCAGAGAAAACAAATTACTTGGTATTCATGATTAATGCTTTTCAGGTATGTTACATTTCTCATAGATGTATGAATTATTGGCATTAGGTTATAACTTCATTTAGTACGAAATTTCGTTGTATCACCTTTATTCCTTCTTTGAATGAGATGTGTGATCAGAACTGCCATTATTACTTGCCATTTTATCTGGTTGACCTGCTATTTCACCTGGCAGAGTTTGGAAGATGAAATTGTCAGTGAGACTGTTTTGAGATTAGCAAGTCTGCAATCCTGGCACAGTTTGTCATTTGGTCGTTTCCAGGTGATAATGGCTATGCTCCATTTGAATCTTTAATAATTATGTTATGTACTTACAAGTTCTATCCTGTTTGGGATAAGTGAGTGTGTGCGTGTGCAATTATGATGGGCACATTAAGAAGCTGACACATGGTTTTTTACAATTGTAGATGGAGCTTTGCCTCAACCCTGATTTAATTAAAAAATGGAAAAGGATGATAAAGAGAGAGAGTAAGGATGCCATGAAACGTGGTGAGCAGTTTGATCCCACTTGTAAGTTGGATTCGAAGTTCCTGAGGAATCTCATGGATGAGTTTTTGGAGGTACTGTCTGTGAAGTAATAGAAATAATATATCTATAGCTAATTTTAGCTGGATACCTTCCCTTTTTTCTCCACAATGAAAATAATGTACATAAAATATATTCCGTTTGGTAATTCTAGGTACTCGACTTCAAGGTTTTCCCCCAACCAGATGATGATAATGGGAATGATGAAACAATTGATGCCTACAGTCTTGGACAAATTGATGATGCTTCCATCCTATATTGTGAGAGGTTTATAGAATTCCTCATCGATCTTCTGAGCCAGCTTCCAACAAGAAGGTATTGGGTCTTTTTCTACTTCGTATTGCTTCATCTAAGTCCGCTGCCAGAATTATAAGTGGTTGCTTTTGTCACCTGCCTAGGTTGTTTTATTGAAAGCTTTTTATATCACAATGCAAATAATTGAGTTTGATAGTTGCAAAAGAACTTAACATGAGGACAGTGCGTGAAAATTATTAAAGTATCAGTTCGAGGGCTTTCTGCTCTCTTATTGTTAGTTCTTTAAGGTGGTTGCACGGGGTTCTTCTGAAATATTCTGCCGAATTATGTTGTTAGGCTTGTGCTGACACCACTATGCTACTACCACCACTACGCTTCAGCATTCCTCACCCTCCTTTTCATTTTGGATGAACAGGTACCTGAGGCCTCTTGTGGCAGATGTGGCCATCGTCGCCAAATGCCATTTAAGTGCTCTGTATAGACATGAAAAAGGAAAACTCTTTGCACAACTTGTTGACTTACTACAGTTCTACGAAGGCTTTGAAATTAATGACCATGTGGGCACACAATTGACAGATGATGAGGTGGTTCAGTCTCATTATGACCGCCTTCAGTCTTTCCAGTTACTTGCTTTTAAGAAGGTCCCCAAGGTTTGTTATGGCCACAGTTTTATGTAAAATGCTGCTTCATTCATGGATCTTGAGAATGATGGATATGTATCTCCTTTCCTTTTTTTTGATCTTCTCTTTAATCAACTGACTTCTATCTGATTCTTTGTTGTTCCCGTAGCTGCAAGAACTTGCGTTGGCCAACATCGGTGCAATTCACAAGAGGAACGATCTCTCAAAGAAATTGTCTGTACTTACCAAAGATGAGTTAAGGGACTTAGTCTGCCACAAGGTTTGTCAGTATTCGATTGTTAACCTTATTGCGGTCTTTCTTGTTCTGACAATGTCTTCGACTTTACCCTGTACTGATCTTTCCTGTCATCTAATGATCAACTTTACTGGGCATCTGGCGTCATTCATACTACTTGTCCATAGTTGCATCTCATTCACTTCTTTTTCTCAGAGATGAATTGTTGACTGCTGACAATTGCCTGAGCTATGCAGTCCCTTGGATACATATTATATGTTGCTTTATCTGAGGGCTAAGTGCTAGAATAACACAGATGAGTGGAATCAAGCAAATAACGGTGCAGCACTTACGTAGTTGTATTTGTATTGGCCATTCCAGGAAACATTTGTATGTCAAATTGATGATGATCCCAGTTCCATGAAGTATGCTGTAATAGAGTGCGTCGGTTAATTAGGTGAAGCCATATGAAGAAGAAAGTGTCTTATGAAATATATATGTGATGCGTCTGAAGTGCTTTTATAACCTTTGTCTATGCATGTGTATGAGTATCAGAGTATGAGTTCTTACAGGAAATTAGAAAAAAAAAGGCATATGAGAAAGATTTTAGATGTTGACAGAGTTTGAATTGTGAAACTTCTGATTATGTACTATGATGTGTTTTTCCAAAAATGCAGCTTGATCACCAAAAATATTTCATGTTTAAGCAGCTTTATCGTGGTTCTGTATTATGTGGTAAATGGGTTCATCCTCAGATAAGAAGTAATAGAAATATCGAATAAGTAGGTCTGAACAGTCATTTTATAAAGTGTCCAGGGCGCTTCTTCATCACAGGCATTATGCAACTGTTGAAAACATTGAGACTCGATGCTTATGTTTTGGCGTACTTGTACTTTGCTTGGCCTTGATACACATATAGTACATAAAAAAGATCACATGCCTATCTTACAGCAATTTTTATATCTTTTCTGGTTGGGATATATGGCCATGTTCTCATCCACTTATCTTCCTCCTTGGGGTATTCATACTGGAAAACCATGCTCTGATCCTGTTCCTTTTTTATGTGCAGCTTAAGCTGGTCTCTAAGGAAGATCCCTGGTCAGATAGGGTGGATTTTCTTGTTGAAGTCATGGTGTCCTACTTTGGAAAACAACAGTCTCAGAAAGAAGCTATAAATGCGCTTCCACTCTACCCTAATGAGCAGATCATGTGGGATGAAAGTCTTGTGCCCAGCATAAATTACTCAGGGGAAGGTTGTCTGGCTCTTCCCAAACTCAATTTGCAGTTCCTGACACTCCATGACTATCTTCTGAGAAATTTTAATCTCTTTCGTCTTGAGTCCACATATGAGATTCGCGAGGATATTCAGGAGGCTGTACCGCACCTCCTTGCATACATCAATAATGAAGGAGAAGCTGCATTCCGTGGTTGGTCAAGGATGGCTGTGCCAATCAAAGAATTTAAGATAACGGAGGTAAAGCAGCCGAATATTGGTGAGGTAAAGCCTGCGTCTGTGACAGCCGATGTAACTTTTAGCATTTCCAGTTATAGAGCTCAAGTAAGATCAGAGTGGAATGCCCTCAAAGAGCATGATGTCCTATTTTTGCTCTCCATCCGCCCCTCGTTTGAGCCTCTTAGTGCCGAGGAAGCGTCAAAAGCTAGTGTGCCACAGAGGCTTGGCCTTCAGTTTGTGAGGGGATGTGAAATTATTGAGATCCGTGATGAAGAGGGAGCTCTAATGAATGATTTTACGGGAAGAATCAAACGTGATGAGTGGAAGCCCCCAAAGGGTGAATTGAGGACTGTTACTGTTGCTCTGGATGCAGCGCAGTACCATATGGATGTCACTGATATTGCAGAGAAAGGTTCAGAGGATGTTTATGGCACATTTAATATATTGATGAGGAGAAAACCCAAGGAAAACAACTTCAAGGCAATATTGGAATCGATAAGGGACCTTATGAATGAATATTGCATTGTTCCTGACTGGTTGCACAACATATTTCTGGGCTACGGGAATCCTTCTGCAGCACAGTGGACTAACATGCCCGATCTTCTTGACGTTGTAGATTTTAAAGATACTTTCCTTGACGCAAACCATTTAAAAGAGTGTTTTTCGGAATATGAGGTCAGTTATCATGATGATCTTTTCTTCTTGATTCTGTGAAACATTTTCTAATGTCATCTAGTAAGAGTTTTTTCCATCCTGGCTTTAGGTGTCTTTCGTGAATCCAGATGGCTCAGAAAACTCCCTACCAAAACCCCCTTTTCGCATAAGACTTCCAAGGACTTTGAAAGCCAATACCCATGCTCTTCCTGGGAACAGGAAATCCGATACTTCTATAAATGATGTCGATGTGGCGGATGCTGGTTCTGAAAAGGAAAATCTCATTGTTGAAGCTTATATTCCCCCTGATCCAGGTCCTTATCCCCAAGATCAGCCGAAGCAAAATTCTGTTAGATTCACACCTACACAGGTAATGAATTTTTCTTCTTACCCAAGATTCTAAGGTCCAAAAGTCACAGGAATGTTATGCTGATTGATTCAAGTCGTATTGTTTTTGCAGGTTGCGGCAATTATCTCAGGCATCCAACCAGGACTGACGATGGTTGTTGGTCCACCTGGTACTGGAAAGACTGATACAGCAGTGCAGATATTGAACGTTCTTTATCACAATTGTCCTTCTCAGAGAACGTTGATAATCACTCATTCAAATCAGGCTCTTAATGACCTTTTTGAGAAGATTATGGAGGTAAGCTTTCACAACCATGTCAAGATGGAAAGTGTCTTCTATGGACAGAGTACATGCATTGCTCCCATTTTAACAGTTAAATCTGGTGGGCTCATGTTTCACATGATGGGACCTACTATTCAGTGGTGCAAATAGACCCAAGGTGCATGTGCCCGGACTATGCAATCACATCTCATAAAAATTGGAGATCCTATTCTCGGTGTCTAGTACAGATTGTGGCACTTTTTCCTTTTATTTGTGCTTTGGATATTTCCCACTTTGATCTCAATGAAGTTATAAATTGACTTCTATCGTCGAAATTGATTTCATAATGGCATCCTGTTGATTACAGAGGGATGTGCCTGCACGCTATCTTCTTCGGCTAGGTCAAGGAGAACAAGAACTGGCAACTGATCTGGACTTCAGCAGGCAAGGTCGTGTCAATGCGATGCTTGTTCGGCGATTAGAATTGCTTAGTGAAGTGGAAAGGCTCGCAAGATCTCTTGGACTGCCTGAGGATGTGGGTTACACTTGTGAAACAGCTGGTTACTTTTGGTTGCTCCATGTATATTCACGTTGGGAGCAATACCTTGCTGCTTGTGCTGATAATGAAGATAAACCGTCATTTGTTCGAGATCGTTTCCCCTTTAAGGAGTTCTTCTCTGACACTCCTCAGCCTGTTTTTACTGGTCAGTCATTTGAGAAGGACATGCGAACCGCTAAAGGGTGTTTTCGCCATCTTAAAACCATGTTTCAGGAGCTTGAAGAGTGTAGGGCATTTGAATTGCTCAAGTCAACAGCTGATCGAGCAAATTACTTGATGACCAAGCAGGCAAAGATTGTAGCAATGACTTGCACTCATGCAGCCCTTAAAAGGAAAGATTTTCTTCAATTAGGTTTCAAGTATGACAACTTATTGATGGAAGAAAGCGCCCAAATACTAGAAATTGAGACTTTCATCCCAATGTTGCTTCAGAGGCAGGAAGATGGTTATGCACGCCTTAAACGCTGTATATTGATTGGCGATCACCATCAGTTGCCTCCAGTGGTAAAGAATATGGCTTTCCAGAAGTACAGCCACATGGATCAGAGCCTCTTCACTAGGTTTGTTCGGCTGGGTATACCCTACATTGAGCTTAATGCGCAGGGTAGAGCCAGGCCAAGTATTGCCAAGCTTTATAACTGGAGGTACCGTGATTTGGGAGATCTTCCTTTTCTAAAGGAGGCTGCCATCTTCCACAAAGCAAATGCTGGGTTTACTTATGATTATCAATTAATTGACGTGCCTGATCACCATGGGAGAGGTGAAAGTGCCCCTTCCCCGTGGTTCTATCAGAATGAAGGAGAGGCTGAATATGTAGTCAGTGTCTATATGTACATGCGCTTACTAGGGTACCCAGCAAATAAGATTTCCATCTTGACAACTTACAATGGCCAGAAACTTTTGATCCGTGATGTCATCAACAGACGATGTGTTCCTTATGACTTCATCGGTCCTCCCAGCAAGGTAAGCTATGACTGGCTGTGACTTCTGTGATGGTTTATTCACTTGTTTCTATGAATTAATTAAAATTGTTAAGTTTGGTCCTTGATACTAGATTTTCTTTTAGTGACAAAAGAACTTGTTTGATGGTTTCGTGTGATGATTTCTTTTTAGTTAGATTCATGGAAAGCTGTTAGAATTTTGCTGTAGACTGCATTTTTTCGTCAGATTTGCTTGTATAATAACAAATTTGATGAACTTATCTGTGAAAAGCTTGTTTACTATGCCAAACTATCGTGAGTGGCAATACTCTGTTAGCAAGTCTATGGCCTTATAAATTATGTGCTAGCTGTGCTTTTGATAAGATTTCTGGAAAGGGACGTACAATGACTTTTGTCCTCCATGTTTCACTCTCTTGTTTTTTCCCGTCATATGCATTGAAATCTCCATTAGTCAAGTATATTTACGGAAGTTTGGGATGAGTTGTAAAACTTGGGTCAAAAGCATGAAATATACTTTCCTCATCACTTTACTCAAAGTACCATGTAGGATTGATCAATGAATGTGATACAAAGGCAACAGTATTTAGAATTTTCTTCTATTCCTCTGTCCAGATATAAATAAATCCCTGAAATGATAATTATCCTTTCTCTCCCGTTTTTAACAGGTCGCTACGGTTGATAAGTTCCAGGGTCAGCAAAATGATTTCATCTTGCTGTCTCTCGTGCGTACGCGCTTTGTTGGACACCTTCGTGATGTTAGACGATTGATTGTTGCCATGTCTCGTGCCCGACTTGGGTTGTACGTTTTTTGTCGCCGCTCTTTGTTTGAGCAATGCTATGAGCTACAGCCAACATTCCGGCTATTACTTCAAAGGCCTGATCATCTTGCTCTAAATCTCTATGAGGATACATCATATACTGATCGGCACGTTGAAGACACAAGAGATAGGTATCTAGTCAGTGGTCTTGAGGAGATGAGCAGCATCGTCATGGATAAGATATATCGGACTTATCAGGTTTTTATCTCTTCCTTCACTACATAGCAATTTAGCAAATGAAGTGTGGGCATTTTTTGGTGCCTTAATACCGAAGAAGTTGAGTTGCTTTAAGTTACCACAATGGAGCATTTTGTGGCTATAGATTTCTGTTCGTATTGTTTTGTGATTATATAAGAGCATGCTTAATTCTAACTTTTTATTTTGGAAAGAGACAACCGGTGCTATCAAATGACATTTCTATGATTTATTGGAGAGCCCCTTAGATTTAAGTGTTATGCAGTTTAGGGAAATATAAACTAATGCAAGCCATGATGCTTCGAGTAATGGTGAGACTAAATTGGTGAATAGCATTAGACAAATGACTGGCACAGAAAATTTAGTTGGAAAATTGAAGCAAGCTTGAAATCAACTTCTTGCTTTAGTTTTCATTCCAATAGAAGATCTGCAGAACTTAGTTTTAGGATTTTCTGTTGCTCATGAGCTGGTTCTTAGTTTAGTCTTTATCGTGGACGAGCTAAACATGATCTCCATTTTCCTATGTTTCGCATGCAGATGAGGAACCCCCAATTGGATCAATATACGGCTTATTCTGAACAAGTAGCTGGTGCCATGAGTGACAATGGAGTTCCTAATGACCATATGATTTCAACATCTTCGCGGGAAACCGAGAATGCTAGCACGCCTCTGCCTACGAGTAACACATCCGGGAATATGCTTACCGATAATGAAGAGGATAGTGCAGCAGTCCATGATTCTGTAAATGATAAAAATGGAGATTTGCCCCTTCAGAGTCAACTGAAAGGGGAAACTGAGCCGGAAGTCCATAAATCAGATGGAAATGGTGACATGCTAGAGAGCTCAAACGATGAGACAAAGATGCAGGAGTAGTCTGTTGTATGAATCCATCTATGGTTGAAGTTCAGCTGCCCTTTTTATTCGGCAGTGTCAAGGAGCAGTTCCCGAAGAATTGGAATGATACAGTTGAGCCTCTTTCTCATAGACGGCTACACTTGTAGACGAGATGAGCAGTTTCTCGAGAACACCATCAAATGGTTAGATATCTAATATTCTCTGTTCCCAGGGGAGCATGTGAATGAAAAACTGTACTAGAAGAGATTGTGAGGTGCATCCTCAGGATCCGGGTTACAAATTGTAGCATAGTTTATGCTGTACAGTGCCTAATTATTGATCTTGGTAATATGAGATGCAGCCAATCTTGAGTTTTGACAATGTTGTTTCTTTCAAGTTCTGCTTCTCCATGGCTGGGTTTCCAAAGTTTTGCCATTAAATGTCTGAAGAAGTTCAATATCTTCTTCCCCCCCC
>BCNH02000007.1:13636716-13647857 GCA_001662345.2 Metrosideros polymorpha var. glaberrima | reverse complement strand
CCCCCCCTTTTTTTGGGTCCTTGGGTCGTGCATCTTCCGTTCCCCTTGGAATTGCTAACTGCATCAATTAAGCTGAATGGCAAAACAATGCAGTCATATGAGCCGATCCTGCATGATGTTGGGGTTGTGAATTGATCTAGGGAAATCTTGGCAAGTCGATAAATTGAAGATATCTGGCAGTGTTTCGTTAAGTTAAATATCATGTTCATGGAAATATAGAAGCAAATCACATACTTCTCGAGTTTGTAGCAACTTGCTGTTATTGACTTTTTTCCATTTATCTATATATCACGAAAGAGGAAGTGGACTATTGTAAGTTCCAGACTCATAAATAGACTGCAACACCATCTTCACAGATCAAGCAAATACGCAAGCTGAAATCAGCGCCGAAGCAGCACCGATGCATTGCCGTCTTTGAATCAACAACTATCCTCATTATTGAATGTCAAAAACCGTTTTGTTAGTTGTCATCTCATGAAATGACAAAAGCAGAGAGACCGGTAGATGCCCTGGACATGATCTTCTGTCAGTATGAAGTAACATGAGTAAGCAGCACATTGGTAACATCCAACAGGATATAACCATCAAAAAGCACACGGCAGTATGGGATACATTAAGCAGATACAATCACCCTCCGGGTTGGGAAAAAAACAAAAGGACACAGAAAATCATCAAGGTTGTCACCAGACTAGACTAATCTTTCTCTTGGAAGCCGTGGAGCCTGAATTAATTACCCGATAAAACTGGACAACATCTGCTCTCCTGTTTCTGGTTTGATGATCATCAAGCTGAATAAAGGAGATGTGAGCAATCTTCAAGAAAAGGAAAAGAGAAACAAAGATGACTTGGAGGTTACACAGTATGATGACAACGGCAAGACACTATTTGACTACTGAATCTCATCAAGACGGCCCTCAAAATTTGGGGCTTTTAAGTCAGTTTCGTGTTTGTATATCAAAGAAAATCTAACTTCATTCACAGAAAAGCAAAAATCTGTACGGTTCTTCCTGTGAAGAGCTACCTTCCAACCTCTGGAAATACTAGAACCATGGTCACTCACAAGTACCTGATTCAACTCGAGTTATGGTGAATCTCATGAATAGTGATGGGGACAAGACAGGACATCAATATTGTCTAAGCCGTTCGGGAAAACTTTGAAGTTGGCTCAAATGGCAGTGCCAACACCCATCGTCGCTCAAACCAATTTAAGTGTCAAGATGAAGTGAACATAATATGTGGATCTTTGCAAGTATCGCGCATGCACCAAAATCCCAACTTCATGTGATAGGAGATAAAGGAGAGGAAATCGGTTTTGCCTAAGAGGCAACGTTATCGAGATATAATACATCTGAATGTTGTGTAGAAAAATAAATGAAAAACAGAAGGCAGGATGCCTGGTTAATGATAGTAAAGGTCCAAGTAGCCCTCCTATAACAGGAGCACACTACAAATTCTCACTTCCATCAAAGGAAATTCGAATCACAGCGCCAGTGGTTACGTTCATGTGGCCCTAGAATGCATTTAATGACCCATGGCGAAATAAAGAGGACTCCAGAGTGCACAGTCCACCACATTCTTCTAAGTGGTAGAGCATCCACAGCCGAAGATGGGCACAAGCTATCTGGGCAAATTTCTTAGAGACAAATGCGACAAAAGATTTCCTGAACCCATCAGTCTCCAATGAACTTCCTTTTTCTTGATGTGTTCATATACGGCCTGATGACCCATTCAATTTGAGCTTCAGTCTGATCCACTGTGCCCAATTTTATCTGCATCATCCAAGGAGGATATGAGGGAGAAAAATGGGAGCCAAGATACATTATGCAGGCAGGCCAGAAAATATAAATTACATTAAAAAAAAAAACCAAATCTAACTTTTCAAGAACCTAAAATTCACAATTACTTTAAAAGCTTGAAAACAAACTGTGAGATTTTGTGGGACCACTGCCAACTGTTCTAAAAGCTAAAGCTATTAGATGAAGGCGTGGTTCATTATTTAATTATTCTAACACAAACAAAATAGGTTCATGTGTCCCGACAAGAATTACACAAAAAGCAATAAATTTCCAAAAGCTCTCCATAGAAGAGGGGGAATTACAGAAATCTTTGACCAACATCAGTGAGATGCATATATCTGTGCGTCATGGGCCATAGCCCTAGGAGAACATATCCTTCTACTAGAAGATAATACAAGGTATAACAAATAGACCAACTCTCCATGCCTCACCCGACCTGACTATGCCAAATTACCTGATATAGGCGTAATTCAAACCGAGGGCCTATTTCCTTGAGCTCGAGACTTTTGGGACCACCATGATTCTCATAAAGATGATGCCTGCATGAATGAATGGGCAAAGTTAGGAAAGAAGATGCTATGGCACCATGAAGTATGAGTCATATGAAATTAATAAGTAGACCAATCAGAAAATGCTATCACATGTTAAAGGATGGTGAAGGAAAAACTGGAGCCTAGATGACCAGGGTCCCTCTTATGGTAAGAAGTTGCTTCAGACTGACAAGCCGCAATACATAATAACCATGTAATAACTTTGAATTTTGCAAATCGTAACCTATTCAATGGAGGGAAGAGTTCCAACATATGTAATTTCTGGCCCTTTAGGTTTTTATCATTGGAGAAGTACGCTTCTAACTTCTTTATATCGTTCGAACATGTTTAACAAAAATGAATCTCGCAGTCCAACAATGACATTTACTTTAGGTCTTGAAGTTTGAACATAGTCAACAATAGCTAATTATGGTAAAGTCATGCAGTTTCCTGAATAATAATTCTCTTAATTCACTTTGTTTTTTAGGTCTACAAGACATTAATAGCAAGGAAAAATCTTTTAGTAGTATCTTGACTAAACTCCTTCGGGTAAAAACTCATAACCCTCGATTTTGCTGGCAGTAAAAATACAAATAAGTAAAAACAAAGATTTTTCTTTCCTTGGAATTAAGATTAAATGGATGCCCTCTAACACAATCATTCTCCTTAAGATAGTAGGAGGAAAACATGTACATGGGAAAAGCATTGCACGTCTGCATTATGGCACCAATGAGATCATTAATATGGTTAAATATCAGGTCCATCATTTCTCACGGAATCATACTAGAGGATGTAGGTCTACGTTGAATTACTTATTTCCAGATGATGTCAACTTGAGAAGTATCAATTCTAACAAACTTTAGCTGCAAGACAAAGACATTCTCTGGAAAACTGCAAATGCAGAAACCTAATCCTTATCAAAAGACAAGAAAATAGTAACAGTATATATCCGCAATCATACATATTCTAGCACGTTCACACAGATTTATGCCTGCATTAGGGTGTAGATGAGAAGGATGCTCCACTCAGAACCATTATATCAGAAACGCCTTTGAAGAAAGGAAAGAATCATCAAATAAAAGATGACAGAGACATGACTTAAATTATCCAAGACATATCAACCATGTAAACAGAAAATATCCAGGGGGTAACACAGAACAAACCTGAAGGAAATGTAATCTGACTGATTAGCAAAAGTAACAATGCGTTTGGTATCAGGCTTAGGCACTGGAAATAGATGCTTTAATACATTGGCCGTTCTTTGTCCCAACTGTATACAAATAAATATCAATTCATGAAAACTTCCCATAAGCCAAACGAAGATTAATACACTTGTTTGCACCAATTACAAAGGATAATTATCTAGCAACAACTACTTCATATCATCACAATTCAAGGAAACTTGGATGGTTGGACTGAGAGGAAGATCCATTAACATATAAAAGAATGAAAACCTTCATCAGATAAGATCGACTTATTCGGTATACCTACGTTCGACCAGGTTCCTTCATCTGTACAGTATCAATGACTAAATTTACTATACATTGCCAGAGAGAGCTAGAACAACAGACCTCAATCTCATGATACCACATAAGTGCTTTAGAATATGTAGACATGCCAACAGCTTAAAGTGAAACTCTTGTCACATCATATCGGCTTATCTCATGCAACAGTTTAGTTAGCGCGTTCCTTTTCTCCAAAAATATTAATCGGTTCTCTACTCTCAAGTATACTCTAAATTGTCACGAATTCTTAAAAGAAAAGAAAGACACAAAGGTTCAATAATAATTCACTGAAAGTGCTCAGAGGGCATGTAAGCCGCACAAAAGACATTTTATTTTGCTCAGTATATGATATTAACTTCAGTGGCAGTCCACCACTGGGATGTCAAGGGACAATTACTAATAAACAAAGCATAAATAACAGAGAAACAGGGATTTCACAGATAAAAGTTTACCTTAGTCGAGAAGTTGTTAAGAATCAAATGAGGATAGGCCTCAGGCATAGTGCCAATCGCCTTTTTGTCCTTAATATCATGCCTTGTAACCTAAATAAATATTAAATTAGCGCACTTAGTTCTCAAGAGAAAGCTAAAGGAAAAAATCAAGAGAAAAATAGAGAATCTGATTTACTCACCACATTGAGTAATCCAAAATATGCAGTTGGACCAAAAGGTAGATGGCTTATAATCAAGCCATCTGGCACACCACGATGTTCATGAACCAAGACCACATCAGTGAAGTCATGTGCTCGGCAAGTTTCAATAATTTCAGATATAACCTGCATTGAGGATGTAATTTAGCTATGTTACCAACTTCTCTTAGGCATGTTAATGCCTGAATTAACAACCTCCAAACTCCAAATTTCACTCACTCCTATATTCTCCCCCCTGAAGCCAATGAAACTAAACTTCAGACTCATTTCTATGAAAAGTCATATTTGTTTTACATCATATAATACTTCCAAAAGAACAAATAATCACCCCATTTCACCAGCCCCCATTTTGCATCAATAATTCCCAAACAAAACAGAAACCATATGGAACGATATCGCAGTTAGAGAAAGAACATTCCACCAACCTGACCACCACGATTCATACGCTGTGCATTAGGGAATACAATAGTCAGTTCCTGTAAGTAGCACCAAACAAACAGCAATTAGGAGGGAAACGTCAACTGCCACTACATTATCAAAGTGGCCATCTAATGGACATATCAAATCAAACAAATAGTCAATAGTTTCCTTGAAGACAGAACTAACCTTTATAAACTGCTTAAGAGGAGCACTAGGATTCCTCGATGAAGTGAGTAATATTTTTGGATCTCTCTCCATGGCATGTGCATACTCATCATCAATGTGCATTCTCGGGACTACATATGAGGAACACGATTGGCATATCAGCAATAGTGTATTTCTTGAACAAAAAAAAAAAAATCAACTTCATAAAGAATTGAAAAAAAAAATCGAATGGCGTCAACATCGAATGAATAATTAAGACACCTCTTCTACAAATTCCAAAACTATGGTGGAAATTTCGTCTTTACATGAACACCTCGTCTCGGAAAATGTGCAGTTCCCAAACTCCAAAACAACTAATGTTTTCACGACTTGTGCTGTCGTAACCAGCAATCAGAAACTTATGACATTAGTATCAGATTCCGCATTCTGAAAGCATTCGAAACACACTCAGAGAACCCTCCAGAACCGGTTCAAATTATTCAAACTCGCGTTTCCACATTCTCAGGGGAGATAGCAGAAAGTAGATGACTACGTACCAGCAGTGCTTTCATCCTCGAGGTCAATCTCTTGCCGGAGCGCGGCCTCCTCGTTCCTCAGCTCAGTTGGAATCGGCTTTCCGTCTGTAAATAACGAAACGAGATAAACGAACAACCGCCGAGACGAATCGATATGTATGTGTGTATATATGAAGACGGAGAAACCCATAGAAGAGATCAAATTGGGGTTTTTCCGTTTACCTTCAAGGGCTTGCTTGATCTTTCGCTTCTTCTCGTAGAGCAGCCGCTCTTTGCCCTCCAAGTTCTTCCGGTACAAGTACTCTCTCCGCAACCTTATGTTCCTACGCAGCATCTCTTCGCTTACTGATTGCGAGGAACGAAATCAACAACTAAATCTAGCGGAAGCTGTTGTGAGCAAACAAAATTAGGGTTTTTTCGAGGAAGAAGAAGAAGAAGAGAGGCGGGGGTTTTAGGTTTTTTGTTGCCGCTGGCGCTGGGAGCCGTTGATACTAGGGCTGTTGACTTTTTGTTTGTTTCGCGAAAAATAATTATTTTCAAAAGTAGACACTTATGTTACTTATAAAAATAAATTAATAAAAATTATTTTTATCATTCATAAATATATATAATCATAAATTGTAGTCAATAATGAAAACGTTTTTTTATTGATTAATTATTTTAAACGATATAAATAATTATATTTAATAATGAAAAATGACAAACTTTCTTTATTAAGTATTTTAGCAAAATCCATTAATCGGGAAGAAATCTTACAAAACTCCCTTGAATTTTGGAGGTAAACTACTCTTAAAATTTCAATTGTTATACATGAGCTTTTTAGTTTGTTAGCCGTCCATTATATTTTTTCGTGAGCATGTACAATCCGCATAACTTTTAAATGATAAAAGTATATTTTCATAACTATTATGGTAGCTTAGGCATGCGAGTAGGGCTCAAGTGATTTGCAGTATTATTGGACAACCTCTTGAAGATAATTAACATGTCAATTTTATAATTTATTGTAACTTTTCTTTTTAAAATTTGCTTGTTTCGGGAAAAATAAAAGTTCTAAAAAGCATTGTCCTTAATATGATTTGCTATATCGCTTTAAATTATTTTCATTAACTACAATAAATTATGCCTAAATATTTTTGTAAGTAACGAAAATATTTTCGTTCATTCATTTTTTAAGTAATATAAGCTATCATTATTTGAAAAATATTTTCCAGAACATGAATTTTCTACAAAACAAATAGACCCTTAGTTTAGATATAACCTAATAGAAGGGTGCTTTATCCCAAGTGTGATATAGTATATTAGAGATATAAATGGTTTGATTCATTTATTCTTGTTATAAAGTATATATATCATTTAACTTCTATTTAGTTTTACAAACATTTCTCAATTAACAATAATGTTTGATTACGTCAATATCAATTTTACAAAAAAACAATGTTTGTCTTGTTTAAATGTTAGTTCTATTTTTTTTTCTGTTTATTTTATTGATCCATAATACTCTGTGCTTGTAGATTATACATCTCAATTTGCCAAAACCCCTTCTTGGATTAGGGTTATGACAAACATTTTCTTTTCTCTAATGTCAAAACCATAACCCTCCATCTCAAACAATAGAAATCGAAAATGGCGAGTTGCCAATGCATTCAATCATACTTGAGGTGCTTTAAAATTACAAACACTTCCACTTTTTTATTATTACATTCGCACTTTCTCCCTGTCAAAATTTACAATACCCAATATTATTTTGAAAAAAATAGTAATTTTTCGATTGTGTACTGTATATTTACACAGCGAGGAGTTTTCACGATTCTTCCGCTAAAGTAACCTACCAGCTGAGACCAATTAAAACCAGATGAAGCTAACAAACAATTTCCTCCTGAAAAGGAGCTAACGACTGATGAAAATACACTCGAAATGTGTCACACTCAGAAGTAGCTAGACTGGAGTTGCAAGAGTTCAAGCTGTGCCAGTATTCTCGCAACAGTTGATTTCAATCTGGAATTCGCGCTCTGGGCCAGATCAATGAGCACCATCTGAGCAGATGCTCCATACTTTAGCCTGTGTTCATCAATTCTGAAGATCTGCTCCAGCATTGTTGATGCTTTCTCTTGAGCCTTCACGTTTCCTGATTCCAGAACTTTTATCAGGGCCGGGACAGCCGACATCTTAGCCAAGTAATTGCTTCCGTTCTCGCAATTCTCGTCTGGGATGAGAGTTGCAAGCGCTTCTAGAACAGCTTCATCAGCTTCTCTCTCCTTGCCTTCTAGCGCATGAATCAAGGGAGCGACAGCACCTGCTTTGACAATGCAAAATGTGCATTTGACTCCGCAGAAGCTCTCGTGAACTTCACAAAGTGCATCGGAGGAAGGGGACACACATAACCACCTCGATCTTTTAGATTTTGCAAGGGAGAATGAGTTTTGTGATAATTGAGCCAGCGCGGTCGCAGCTCTGGCTCTTGCGAGTGGTGAACCACTGGATAGCAACTTCACGAGGGAAAGAATAGCCCCATGTTCTGCAGAAAAATGTTGCAGTTGCTTGTCAGATGGAATAGTAAATCGAATCAGTACACCTGCAATGCTCTCTTCCAACCAGAGCTCGACCTGATCTGTGGATGTTGAAGTTGCAGAACTAGAACTCTTTGCTGACAACAAAACGGGCAGCAAATTTGCCCTCTTCATCGTATTTGTCACTTTGTTATTAGCAATAGGGAGATTGCTCAGTATACCAACTGCTGCAGCTTTTTCAATCATACTTATGGAGGTTGCCGTAATGCTGACCAGAGTGAATAAGTGGGATTCTCCTAGCTGCTCTCCCAACTCTTCTGGTGAATCTTTAGAGAGAGTGTAGAGTAACTTTAATGCATCGGTTCTTATTTTACTGTTACTTTCAGTGAGAAAGGGAAAGAGAAGTTGAAATGCACCCTTCTCCCTCATTTTCCTTTTAACTTTGGATGCACTAGGATGGGCTGCAATGGAGTTGAGAGCTTGTAAGAGGTGACACTGGATTGTTGGACTCGACAGATTCAAAAGTGAGAGCATCTGTTGAGCCACTTCTGGATTGACTAAAACCGATTCTGATTGAGCAATTCGTGCAAGAATAGCTGATGCAGGCTCCCGGAGAGTCATTAGAACCGATGTAACAGAGAAAAGTAGCTGAAGTAGATAGCCCACAATACCAGAGATGACTAAACGCTGGATATTCTCCGTCAAGCTGGATAGGTCATGCAGCGCACTCAATGCAGACAGCTTAGCTTCAAGCTTCCCTGTACTGAACATTTTGATAAGGGGATTGATTGCCCCATCTTCCCCAAGAGAAGCTTTACTTTGATCAGTCAGCTCCATCCGCGAAAGTGCAGAAGCCATAAGAATTTTGCTCATGTCAGAACCTGCAAACACATTTTGTCAAAAGATGACATCAGATAAGGCTCTGAAATCTTGCAAGATCTTGGACAGAGTTTGACAGTTGTCAGCCTTGAAAAACATATGGAGGCACAACCATTTATCGACGCACAACACAAACTAATAATTGTATGTTGCGATCACTCTCTTCATGTTCCAAAAGCATTGATTTACTCTTTGATGGGGCATATTCTAGAAACTCTGATATCAGCCCCAAGGATCAAAAAGATGAATGCGTTTCAGATATCAAATGTCTTCATCATCGACTTTAACTGCGTATATCTACCCTCAGCAATCCAATTGCAAATTAATTAAGTGAAGGTAAGTCAGGGCCAGCTAGGCACTATTAGGTGTAGCCACTAAACAGAGTTAATAACAGGCAATTATACACTAGTTCTAGAACTCACCATTAGATCCACGCGAAGGTACATGCACAGTGACTCGCGAAACCAACACATGATATACCATGAAAGTTAAACAGACTTGGCTACTACTGCAATCATTCGAGATTTTGCAACCATTCAAAATATGTAGAAAAGAAACTCGACGGAGAGACAATACCTTCTCTCAGGTACTGCACGAGTGGCTTGAAATATCCAGCTTCAGCCATGTGAAGTGCATTCTGTGTATTGCTAGACAGAGCGTTTAACAACTTGCGCGCATCATTCGAGGCAATCGAATCTTCGCTGTTAAGCATAGCCACCAACATAACAATACAACCTTGTATTCTGCCAATTCGCCTCCTGACCGTGTTAAGATCCGAGAGACTAAGCAACAATCCCACCGCTTCCTGTCTCTCTTCCACATCCCGTGCCAAAGACTTCACTAGCACTGATAAAGAACCAACATCTGCCATTTTCTCCTGCAAAACATGGTTATGTTATCAACTATAGACGAAAGAATCTCAAAGACTACACAAAGGTTCCATTTGCGGAGCTAAATCGTAATCGGCATGTGCATAAGTACCTTGTTTTCGTCGTCCTGTGCAGCAAGGGTTCTCAATATACGTACGACGGTCAGCCGGCTATTCTGCTTACCCAGACTCAATCGGTTAATCAGGATAGGAACAATTCCATGATCACCAATCCATTCTTGGTTCACCACCTTACCATAAACTACATGTTGCAATCCTAGAAGGGCGAATTTGAGCTGGTCATCATCGCCATACTTCAGTTGCAAAACCACGTCGTTGATATCGAGATTAATCCTCTCCTCTTCTATAATATCCTCCTCCTCCTCCGCCTCTGGTTCGCTATCAAATCCCAATTCACTGCTGGTGCTCGAACTGGTGATCTGGCCGGCGGCGAAATTGGTGTTCATCAACTCTCTGTGTAAAGCACTGATTTTCTGCTTGATTTCCGTCGAGATATCGAGCCTGGCGAAGAGCACAAGTCCCAAGGATCGACCGAGATCGTGAGTCAAATCCTCAATCTGTTTCACATGCTCTGTCGAGTTGGGGCTACTGATCAAAGCCTTAGCCCGCCCAAACTCCCCGTCGAGCGACTCGACCGCGCTCCGCATGGGCGACGAGCCTTTCGCCTCATCATTATCACTCAAAGCATCGAGGATGGGCACGAACTTCTCCGCCAGGACTCCGATTTCCAACAGAATCTCGCTCGCGGCTTCAGAGCCCTTGGCTATCGAAGCTACATCCTGAATAGATGACCGAAGGTTCGATACGAGCTCACCGAAGCTTCTCTCTCTACTGTCCATGTATCTCTAGAGAGAGAAAGAGAGAGAGAGAGAGAGGATCAGCAGCAAAGAAAGAAGAAGAAGCTAGCTAGGGGATTCAGAGCTGGGCTCAGCTCACAGGGAGAAGCTGAAAGATAGCGTCTTATATAGATGGGAGGAATTCAACGGAATCGCGAGGAATCAAAGATGGAGAAAATTCAAAGGACCGAGCAAATACAGCAGTGAAGCAGACGTTGCAATCTCCCTCACGATCGCTCCGTCCTTGACGGGGGGAAATGACGAGTCAACGCGACGACGACCGATACAAACGCACGCACACTCGGATGACGACGAACCACGAGACCAGTTCATCGGGCCACCTACTGTCTTGCATCCACTCGCCGGCTGTCGTCTTCCTTCGATGGAGCGCGTGGGAGAAATCGGCACGACCGGTTCGACGAGACGACACGTTCGAGGTCCCGAGGCCGC
>BCNH02000007.1:13509219-13636695 GCA_001662345.2 Metrosideros polymorpha var. glaberrima | reverse complement strand
GGGGGGGCGAGGTGGAGGATTGGGAGGCTTGCGGTTGGAGTTTTGCGGGGAGCGGGATCTCCGGAGTCAGCGTCAGTCGTCTCTGACTCGCGAATAAAGAAATGGATTCGCGCGTCGTCGGCCATTGTTATTGCGTCGAAGGTCGCCATCGGTCGCAACCGAGTCCAACTTCTTCTGCGCTCTCTCTCTCTCGCTTTTGCTTTGCATCTTCGCCCGCCATGCGTGACGTGGCTTTTTCCCCTTTTGCTTGCTTTTTCCTTTTTCGCTTTCGAATCTTTAAATTATCTTTTTTATTTAATCAACTAGTTTAACTTTATTAATATTATATTAGATGAAGCTTCGTATAACGGTAATCGCCGGGGTCGACTAAACGAAGTTTTGGTCTTTCTTTAATTTTTCCGAGTAACGACGAACAACTCGACAAATTTGTTGACCAATTCTTCGGTTGAAAAAGTCAATTACCTGCTAAGCGGGTTTTGTTTTAAAATTAAACATGGGATCGTGCACATAACCGATGGCCATATTGAAAGGATGACTTCTATTAAATAAATAATGAAAAGTCGTCGGGAAATCACCTTCATACTTCTTTGAAATTGATGATAAGATATCGATTTTTGTTCGTATTAATGCTATGTTTGTTTCAAGAAAAATGTGGCGTTATGAAGTCATTTTTCTGGAAAAATGACAATATTTTTCAGTATTTAGCCAAAACCTGAAAATGAACTAGAAAATATTTTCCACCGTTTGGTATGTAAAATCGAATTTGACTTTCTTGGAAAAACTATCAAAATTTTTTTAATTTCTTTTTATTTTGTTGCTTGAGAATCTGCATCTTCTTCTTCATCATCATCTTTCGCTTATTGCTATTGTTCCTCATCATTTGTGATGATCTGAAATCGCTCCCTAATGTCGCCGACCTCAGGCGAGCTCAAGACTCAATAGGGCAACCTTAAGCTTGCCAGATCTAGCGAGGCTTGGCCTCTCCTCCGGCAGCTAGCTCGAGCCTCACCTTGTCGGATTCTTTCTTTTTATTCTGCTGCTTGAGAATCTGCATCTTCTTCATCTTTGGCTTCTTGCTGTTGTTCCTCATCGTTTCTGATGATCTAAAATCGCCCCCCAATGTCGTCGGCCTCGAGCAAGCTCGAGACTCACCAAGGCAACCTCAAGCTCGTCGGATCTAGCGAGGCGAGGCTTGGCCGGCGACCGGCAAAGAGAAAGAGTGAAAAGAAAAGAAAAGAAAAGGCATAAAATAATAATAATAATTCGAAAAGAAAAGAAAAGAAAAGAAAAATAAATAATAAATAAAAAGAAAAGGAATGTGAAGAAATAGATAGAGGAAAGATGGGGGAAAATGATTTCCTCTTTTCAAAAGAAAAAATCATTTTCCCCATTTTTGAATGTGTTTTTTTCAAGTGTGGAAAATATTTTCCTTAACTAGCTTATTTTCTGCCCCAAAAATGCCGAAAAATGAGTAACATATTTCCCGGAAGATGTTTTCAGTGAAACAAATAGAGCCTAAAGGAGTAGCGAAGAACATTTTCTTTCCACATTACTCAAATCACGTGAAACCATAATGGAATGTGGGGGAGATCCCCTTTCTTGAACCGCAAAAACTCAAAATTGCCTTTCAAAACGCGTGATTCGAGCACGAGATCCGTTGCATTCGAATTTGGTATCTAATAGGGGTGTGCACCGATTTGGGTTGGTCCAGTTCTCTTAGAAATCGGGGACCGGACCGGTGATTTTGGTTCCCAATTTTCAGAACTGAACCGGTTGCATTTTTTTGTAATTTGTTGTTAAATTTTTCTTGTTAATGACATATTTACTGAACCACCTCTCGTTAATTGCATAGCGTTGTAACTAAAACATCACTAAGGAAAAGAAAGCAAAAGTTTAGGTTTACATCTATGAAAATTTGAAAAAAAACATGTATATTAATCGATTCGATCCAGTTCCCCCTGGAACCAGGAACCTAATCAAACGGTCCCAGTTTCAATTTTATGGAACCGAAAATCAGATCGGAGCTCTCGGGAATCGGACCCAATCGGCCAATTCTATTCAATCCAGACGATCCATTATGCTCGGCACTAGCCATTGAATCGAATGAATCCATGCGGTTCCACGTTACATTCTTCGCAAAATGACAAGCCTGTCTGTCATCGCCGTTTCCCACTGACCAAAAGTCTTCCGAATTCTCTTCTTCGGGAAGTCATACGAGATACGACGAAAGATGCCAAAGAGAAAATGGTCCGGCTCGTGCGTTCACACCTCGCGACAAAAGGAGGAGAGGGAGAGAGAGAGAGAGATCAATTCCTTTTGTTGAAGACGACAAAGGGAGTAAAAAGGTGAGTGAACAGAATGGCAGGATTTGCAAGTTGGTCAGTAAACACACGCGCGGACGTTTGAAGAATCAAGGATGGACGCTCTTCTTTTTTGCTTTCAATGTTTTTCCTAGGTATTCATGCCAAAAAAGGTAACAGTCCATCGCCTCCTTTTCACTTTTGGAGTTGATTTTGTGCTTGCCCATCTCGTTAGGTGGAGAATGTTAAAAGTGTCCCTTAATACATACTCCAATCAAGAAAACTACCTTCATGTCGCAGATTACACGGGTGATAAGAAGGAGGGTACTCATTAAGTCGTCGAAAAAAAGGACATGTTATAAGATGACGAATGCATCTGATGTAATGCGTAATCGATGTTTTGAAAGTCGAAACTATTTTTACACAATACAAATAACATCTGACGAGTGGTCGAGGAAGCACTTGTTGATATAACCCCTCAGAGTTGACTTTAAAAAAAAAAAGGTTATTTCACATTTTAATAGCTAACGTTACAAGTTTTCTCTTCAATTCATTGCTGCCTTTTCTAACCATATTGACCAACACTAATAGTGTTACATCCCGCTAAGGGAGTGTACGTAGCTCTTCGTCCCACTTCGTCTAGAGGGAGTTCTGGGCTAGCTTATAAGATATTGAGCACTCCTTAACTTGCAAGAGACTTTTTCTGGGCGAAGCCCAAAAGAACAAAATCGTGCCGGCCAATGGGCCCAAAGCAAATAATATCTTACGAGTGGGACCTCGGGCGTTGGGGCTGTAGTGGGCGCTCCCCGCTGTACCGCTAAGGGGGAGAGTATGTGACATCCCGCTGAGGGAGTGTGCGTAGCTTTTCATCTCACATTGCCTAAGGGGGGAGTCTTGGGCTAGCTTATAAGGTGTTGGGTACTCCTTAACTTGCAAGAGGCATTCGCCCAGAAGAACAAAATCGTGTGGGCCAGTAGGCCTAAAGCGGACAATATCTTGCGAGTGGGACCCCGAGCGTTATAAATGGTATCAAAGCCGACTCCCGACGGCGTGTGAGGCCACAGTGGGCACAACGAGGACGCTATGCCGCTAAGGGGAAGAGTATGTGACATTCCGCTGAGGGGGTGTGCGCAACTCTTCATCCCACATCGCCTAAGGGAGAAGTCTTGGGCTAGCTTATAAGGTGTTGGGTATTCCTTAACTTGCAAGAGACCTTTTCTGGGCGAAGCCCAAAAGAACAAAACCGTGCGGTCCAGTGGGCTCAAAGCAGACAATATCTTACGAGTGGGACCTCGAGCGTTATAAATAGGGTCGTTTCTACTAGCCCTCTTATCAATTTCATAATATAAATGTCGTTGCTCCCAACAACCAACAAGACGTCATCTTCTACTCCATTCTCGTGTCGCTTTGCCAGGAGATGATGGTTGGTAATGTTGTCGATGCTCTCATCTTTTGAATCGCAAAGGCCGATAGAGATTATGAGAAATTTTGATTTGTGACAGACTTAATGAATACCCCATTACTTGTAAAACCATATGTGAAACTAGAAACAGAGCACCGTGACACCCTATGAATAACCAGCCCGATTGTCGTTCGCAATCAAGGAGTTAAAACAGAGTAACTGCACACATCCACGATCTCCAACGAAGACGAAGAATGATCCCCTGTGCTGGCCATGAGAGAGACCTCGTTGCAACATGGCTTGAGCTTGCACCTCCAGTGCCACCAAGAGTAATGGAAGTTAGAAATATTAGGTTTTAACGCACAATCACAACAAAAAAGAGAGAAAATCGAGAGAGAGAGAGAGAGAGAAATTGAAACGCAACATTTGATCCTAATTCACTCTTAAACTAGCGCTACATCCAGCAGAGAATTCCACTATAATTAGCATCCCGCACCTCTCTGTTACATCGCTTAATTATAAGAAAAAGATAGTATATATAGGCAATAGTTATGCATAGACGCAAGCCCATGTACTTTCTTGTCGATGGGGGAGTATGAACCACAACCCAACAAAAAACGAGAGGGAATGATGGCTGAGGCTGAGCTTTTGTGGTGGTGGTGGTGTTGTTGTCGGCGACAGAGAAACTCAGAATTGAAGGAAGAGATGGCGGTTGTTGTTGTTGTTGTTGATGGTGTGTGGTTATGATTACTGGAGCTGCGTGAAATGTTGAGAAGAGGAAGAAGACGCAAGGGAGTTATCAGAGACGGGTTGGGGTTGAAGCACCCGTCGCTGTTGTTGAAGTAATCGTCTCTGTTATTTATTGACTTCTTCTCCAAATTGGGGAATGAAAGTATTCTTTTTTTTTTTTTCGGAGGAATGAAAGTATTCGAGTTTACGAAGAATTGTTCGTTGATACCGTTCGGTCCGCCCGCCCGTCGACAAACTAAATGGCTGCAGATTGTTTCATGAGCTTTTCGACAACATAGGAAGAAGGGGGCTTGAAGCAAAGGAAGTTTAGGGTCCGTTTATTTGAAAAAAAAAATTATGTTCAGGAAATTATATTCCTATTTTTCAATGTTTGGGACGACAGAAAGCATTTTCCATGAACTAAAAACAATATGCTTAAATCGAGGAAAATGACTTCCTTTTCTAATAAGAAGGATATTAGTTTCCCTAAACTACCAAATAAACGAAAACTAATCATTTTCCTTAAAAATAAATTCCATGAAAAATACTTTTCTTTATCATGAAATTTTTCAGTGAAACAAACGCACCCTTAAATTCATTATATGCTCCTTGCTTTTTCAAGAATATTAAGGAAAGTTTGCGTTTAATTGCTTATCCGGATCGACCGTCTCAGTCAAGATTATATCAGAACTAATTGAAAGAGTCTAATCCACTAGGTGTGGAACAATTGAACTGCCCTTTCAACTTATCTTCAGTAGTCTCAAGCTGACCTTGCCATTGACTCTCCAAGGCTGCTAAGGAAGTGGTTCTCACTTTCTCTTTTCCCACCAGGGAAGGTAGCGGATGGTGTTAACTTTCTTCTCTCTCTCCTCTCTCTTTTTAAGACTCACTTTGCTCTCTCTCTTGCCGTTGGTCGCTGGGCACCGACCACCAATCGCCACCGCCGCAGGTTATCAAACAAATTTCTGTTACTGGAACAGAAATTTTGTGTCGTTATCAAACGCATCTTTCTGCTCAGAAACTCGTCCAAGAATAGAAATAGAAAAGTCTATTTTGGCCATAAATTATTTCCGAAAACAGAATGATTATCTTTTGCCGATGAAGTTGTCCAAACCAATTCACACAGCCCAGTGAAGACTGAAAACCAACTCGAAGGATTTCCAGCTCCGGGTTTTATTAGGCTCTTTCTCAGGTTACAAAACACGGATATAAGCACAAGGAAGCTTAAAAATGATGAGCACAAGAAGGGAACAAGCAAAATCAGGGACCATCCCGACCACATCAACATTTCAGGACTCAAAAGTTGAGTCATTCTCAATCAATTTCTTTACTCAGGATCAGTCTCCTTTAGCTATCAATGTCAGCAAGAAATCCTTGTAGTTCCCATTAGCTGTATCTTCAATCTTTTTGGACAAGCGAACTCCATATATCTTGTTGAACTCTTCGTCGATCTCCTTTACATCAACATCCGCTCGGGTCACGATTACCCTGGTCAATGCCTTCTTCGTACGTTTGTCCGCATCAGTTCTCAACGCCAAATCCAAAACCTGAAATTAAAAGCAGGAGGTTCAATATCAATGCATATGTGGATACATGACTGGAATGAGAATTGCCTTGGGCAAACAATGACCTGGCTAAAATATCTTTCGGGAGTGCATAGACATTGCACCGTCTCTTGTAGTCTCAAGTTAGATTTAAGATCCTGAGACAAAGAGAAGAACAGGGCGTGAAATTACGTACATTTATCGAACAAGCAACCCTTTCAAAAGTACTGACTAATTAGCAACGATTTATGTCGCTAGGACTCTGAATTTCTTACTTCATCAAGGTTACTGCCACTGATCTCCTGGTAATCTTTATAGACTGCCTTAAGATGGGGCTTGCTTCTTGTCGTTAGTATCCTTACGACCTCTTCATCCTGGGTCTTCTTTTCACCGCTCTTGATGGCATTCAAAAGAGCCTTTGCCTCGGATTTCGCGGTATCTTCCTTAAACTTCGTCCCTTCGTATCGATATGCGCTGACCAGTGCCACTAATAGCTGCTTTTTTTTAATCAGAAACGACTCAGATTCAGCTAGATGCTGATAACATGTTCCAACTTTCACAGCTCTGAGCATATACTCACCTTGCGTTCGGGGCCATGGACATGGGAAGCGACGTCTTCCTCGATCGAGTGCTCAAAGAGGGAGTGGTAAGCCCTCCTTGCTCCCAGTAGCTCTTCCGACGATCGAGTGCAGGCAACCTCTATAAGGACATTATATGAATCTGGACCTTCTGTCAAGGATTCCTTCATGAGGCGTGCATCTCTTTCCCAAGGATGCATGGCCCAGAGCACCACGGCATTCTGAGATTCATCGAAGCAACCATCAGATGAATCAACAGCAGTCAGTTTCTCGAGCAATTCATGGCCAGAGCAAATCATGCATACACCTTTTCTTGTAGCTATAATCGGGCATAAATCTGCCAGAGCACATATCAAATTCTGAATTTGCCACTACCGTGTTCTTCTCCCATCCCAGAAAAGAAACAAATTATGTTTTCAAGCTATCCCGGCATTCTCAATGGACTCCCATCTCTCAGACATAAGAAAATTGAGGTTCTTTTACGGATTTTCTGTCTGTCGAGTCATCCTTTACAAACATTCAACTATTCGAACAATTGACTCTCATCGCAGAAGTCAGTTGAAATAGAAGTGGGACTCCAGGACATCGCACAGGCATATGAAGTGAATGCATACAAGACATGCCGCGGACAAGTGACAGCCTAAGACGAATCGCGAAGAACTCGAATACCTTGAATCGCATGAACTCCTGCTTGAGGAGCTTGATCCTGTGGTCATCCCACCTCTCGAAGCTCCTCTCGTCCTCTTTGAAGAAGTGCGGAGTCGCCTTCCTGAAGGATTTCCTCTTCTCCGGGTGCGACTTCCCCAGCACCGTGATCAGCGTCCTCTCATCAACTCCATGTCCTGAAAACGGAAGAACATCGAACATTGGACATAGTAACGACACCAACAAGAACAACAAATCGAATGATCACGAGAATGCCATCGCTTCAGCGATCAATCCTTTGAACAATTTGCTGAGAATCGAATGCGAAAGCGGAAGTAGATGAGACCTGAGAAGGCTTTGGTGAGAGCTTCGAGTTCATCGGGCTCTTGAGCCATCGTCGTCTCCTTTGCTTTCTCGCGCCGGGTTTGATCATGCAAGGACGATTATCTTCGTGCCGGCTCGCTGCCGTATTTATACGGTCCGGCAAGGCCATTTCCGTCATTGCGTGGGGCGGAAAAGGGAATTTCCAATTTTGGGATTTTAGTTTTTACAACTAATAAAGATGAAACCGATGGTGAACAATTAAGAGGGTATTAAATGAGGGGGGGGTGGGCGGTTGCAAATTTGTTGGGATGTTATAAATAAAGGTGGCTTTAGCCCCCGTGCTTCGGTGAATTTACGGTTTCCCCCCCCCCTGGTTGGAGAGTTTTGCGGTTTGCCCCCCTCATCTTTTCTAGTGTTATGTATGCACACCCGAAATGAAGCTTCCGATTCATGCGAACCCTTGGACTTGATGGTGCATCTGTCCTATGCTATTTAAATTGAATTTCACGTGGTTTGGGACCTTCAGTGCATCTATCCTTCCTCTCGCGTATCGCGAGCTTCCGCAATTAATAACGAACACAAATAATAAGTGGAAATAGTTTCGTGAAAAAGAACTTTGGATATCCTCATGGCACTGATTGTGCATAGCATGATGATCGATGGAAGCATTCAATTCTCGGTGTAGAAGCACCAAGTTTTATCAATCGACGCCATTTGATTCAATCTTTCTTTTTATTTATATTTTAGAGAAATGACATTAAATATCGCTAAAATCGCAATTGAAGCCTCATAAAATGCACAATTTTTTTTGGGGGGTTGTGGGTTTCCTGATGGACTGCGACCTGCATTTTGGGGCACATCAAGATGAGGGGGCCAATATATGATACCAGATTTTTCTTGTCTTCTCATGACAAGTAACATGCGAATTAAATGATATATATGAACATATCTCCAGTACAACTATGCCTTGTCCCCACACTTCTTTCTTATGCAATAATAACTGAGACATAATGGAAATGGGTTGGGCACCACATCTCACGTATTATAATTATTATGAGATAAATGTGACATCTATACAACAGGACGATTGTTGAAATATGGACCTAACTTTCTAGAACGGCCTAGACTTGTCTAGGATTAATGTTGTACAAGTCTCTAGTTTAGTAGGAGGTGGTTGAAGTTTCTGGCTGAGGTTAAAAACGAGTATGACATCTCTGAGGAATGCAAAGATGAATTGCATGTATGAATAGGTGGATGGAGCCTCCAAATAGGCTAGCCTGTTCGATCCTTGTGACGTGGGGACCAAATAGCAACACCAAAATTGCACTAATTTAGTCTCAAATCTATTTCACGGATGTCCATTCTGTTTCAAACTTTTTAATTTTGCCAATAGAGTCCTAATCTTTGCGCAAAATTCCAATTTAGTCCTTCTGGCCAATTATCGTCGAAAATCACCGACGATCCACAAATTTTCAATGTCAGTGTGCCACGCAGGACAATCAGTGATGACTGAACGCCATGTCAACAATTTCCGGTGGCATTTGACCGGAATGGTTATATTGAAATTTGCGTAAAGATTCATGACTTACTTGGCGAACTTGAAAATTTTAGAAATGAATTGGCATTCATACAATAGGTTTATGACTGAATTGGGTAACTATCCCATGCACATTACCACTTGTAATACCAAACTACTCAATAAAAGTACCTATGTTGCTGCATTTGCAAAGACAAATACTGACTATGATTGATATTGAATGGGAATGTGTTTCTCTCTACAGATAAGGTCGATTGCTTTGAGCTGTGTCTGAACTATATCCAAGGAGAAGATATACGTGTCTTGCTAACTGAGTAATCAATTATACCAAGTCTCTTAACGTATATGTGTGGCATCTGGTTCGGATGAAAGTGTGAAAATGCATCATGAAGATTTGTCTAGTCAACTTGCAAACGTGATCCACACACACGGTTGACCCTATAATGTGTAATGAATGTACTGGGCCTAGATAGTGATAATGTCTGATGACCCTGTCCATACGGGGAGCTAGCCAAACCCTGTGTGAAAGGAAAAGAAGAAGAACATCATGCAGGGTTCCCACTTTCAAGAAAGAAAAGGAAGATGATCAATAATTGTGAATGAAAGCAACGTTGTCCAAGTCATGAAATCACGGTGCAAATTCGATCCAATTAATCGAATGTTAGGGCATAAAGATGGGTTTGTAAAGGATTGACTTTCCGAATCATACTAGTGATCCTGGAGCATACGTGATGTGCAGCATTGTCTCGATAACTTAAGGAAAGGAGGAGAACATGAAAGAAAAGAAGAAGAACATGAACAGTTCCCACTTTCAAGAAAGAAAAGAAGAAAAAGATCAATAATCAAGAATGGAACAGGTTAACAACATTGTTCAAGTCATGAAATCACGATGCAAATCCGATCTGATTAATCGAATGTTAGGGCATAAAGATGGGTTGTAAAGGATTGACTTTCCTGATCATTCTCATGATCTTGGAGCATACGTGCTGTGCAGCATTGTCTTGATAACTTAAAGAAAAGAGGAGAACATGAAAGAAAAGAATAAGAACATGAACAGTTCCCACTTTCAAGAAAGAAAAGAAGAAGAAAATCAATAATTGGGAATGGAACAGGTTAGCAACGTTGTTCAAGTCATGAAATCACGATGCAAATCCGATCTGATTAATCAAATATTAGGGTATAAACATGGGTTGTGCAGCATTGTCTTGATAACTTAAAGAAAGGAAGCAAAAGGGGACACTTTAAAGAGCCCCACCCATCTGGTAATAATCTGCAGAAACATGGCCGGCCATGTGGAGACGATTCATTGCCGATCGAGCACCGACAACAAGATGAAAGCAGATTTGGACACGCATGCATACCCAGCAATCAGATTTGCCCATCATCGTAATAATTGAAGAAAGCCAACAGTCGAGTAATTCAGTGAAATCTTTCACGTGCATGGACTGCATGCCTCAAGATGGGGAAGCAGATGAATGAACACAGGCATGGACAGTGCTTGGGTTCTTTCTCGGGATTGATTTCACTCGTGTGTGGATATGGATGTGGATGTGGATGTGGATGTCCATGTCCATGTCCATGTCCATGTTTCATCGATGCTAACTAAATTTGCGGTGCCTTCAATTGGCAAACCAAATTCGAACGTGCATCGACGGTGACTCATGCGTGAGTCGGATTTCTGGACGACCCGCCTTCTCTATAATTTAGTTGACTGAGCGCGAATCTAACATATTGTCATCGATCCTAATTATAGTTCTTCCGTCGCCATGTCCGACCTATAACTTATATTATCTTCTCTTATGAACCGTGGCTTACGTTATCTCAAATAGTTGTCCACGTATATCTGACGCTAACAGCACACTAGAGTTGACATGCGGTAGTAATGTTGAAACAGATAATCATCACGTATTTGATAAGACGAGTGCGAATGATGCATATGCGTTTTATTTTATATTGACGATCTGAATTCTATCGCCTATCGCTTTATCACCGATTTTAGTTCATGATTTCATCGACCAAACGTCACTAATACATGCCAAGAGAGAATTATAAGATGGGGTCGGCTAATCTATCTGTCTATCCCCATAAGAAGATGGTCCCCAAAGAAAAAGAATGCACATTGCTTGAGGATGGAGTTGCGTGACGTCAAAATTCTGGACGGGGTATGAAGTAAAAAGGTGCCAAATTCCAAAGGACGATATTCAGATAAATACAAAAAGAAGGGTGATGGTTGCAAATAGTCTCGGGGATGAAGCACAAATATCAAGTAATTGCGACCTTCGCGACGCAAAGACGTCAATTTAAACTCTTTTCCACATTTAAGCGAGTAAAATTGGAATAAAAAATATCAGAGAGAGAGAGAGAGAGAGAGAGAGAACAGCTCAGAGGAGTAACGGTTGCGGTTAGACCTATGAAGAAGGAAACAGCTCGCGAAGAAGACGAAACCGATACCGAAACCGAAACACTGAGGCACCAGAGCCCGAGGAGAACACGACGAAGACGAAGAAGGAGCATCAATGCGTCCCTAGCGAAGCTGAAGCTGAGATCTTCGATCAAAGGCCGCTGCTCCTGCCTCCTCCGTTGTTTCCCGAGAAGTTCTCCGGGGACATTCTCGCCGGCGACGGGAATGGCCACGCTCAGGGTTCCGGACGTCGCTCCTTCCCCGTCCGACGACTGCGAGAGGCTACGGAAGGCTTTCGAAGGTTCTCTCTCGATCGCTGACGATGTTTTTGCTTGTCGTTTTCGCGGTCGAGATTGAGGTGGTTTTGCATCTTTCGACCGTGTTGATCTGTGAGTTTAACTTCCAAGTAGTAATAGGAAATGACCGGACAAGTGTTTTCCTTTTGGAGTGTGCTCGATCTCTCAACCACGTTCTGCATATAGCAGCAACTTAGGCTGTCCTGACAATGAATGATTATAAAACCAGTTTAGTTTTTCTTATTGCAGCAAAAGACTCGTTGAATCTTTTGATGTTTGCACCCATTTTTCGTTTCGTGCCGTCCTTAGCGTGCACTGATTAGCATTTTTTACTCCTTTGACTTGATTCCTCTATTGATACCGCGATAGTTTCCACATAATTCGACTCGTTGTTGAGGATTGGCTGATGGGTGTAGGATGGGGAACGGATGAGAAGGCAATCATATGGATATTAGGACACAGGAATGCAAGTCAGAGGAGGCTAATCAGGGAGACTTATCAGCAGCTTTATAACCAATCCCTCATCGACAGTCTTAATTCTGAACTCTCTGGGGATTTCAGAGTACGTTAATCATGTTTTTTTTTCAGTGTTCTTTTCGTATATACATGTTGTCAATCATTAAACTTGATATCCTCAAGCAATCTGGCTTCATGTCTTTACCTTCACCTAGATATAGATACTGGGTTCTGACTAAATTGTAGAAATAAATATGGTAACTAAACTCATATTGCCAATATGGCGAAATGACTGCTGTAATTGGTTGGTTTCTTTCAGAAAGCAGTGATCTTCTGGACATATGACCCTCCAGAGAGGGATGCCAGATTGGCAAAGGAGGCCTTGCAGACTAAAAGGAAAGGCATAAACCACTTGCTTCCGATTGTTGAGATCGCATGTGCGACATCTCCCCACCATCTGATTGCCGTAAGGCAGGCCTACTGTTCACTTTATGATTGCTCACTTGAGGAAGACATCTTGTCAGTGATATCTTTACCCTTTAGAAAGGTAAATGCTTAGATAAGTGGTGACACCACTTCCTTAGGACGGTGCTAAATATTTTTATGTAGGTTTTGCAGTCGAAAAGAACTTTTTTCTTTCAGGCACCTATCGTTTGCCAGAAGAAACTTGTATTTATTGGCCATTTTCAGGAAAAAAAAGTACAAACCCGCAGCAGTTTGGCATGCCGTTTTGAAATTGCCATCAAGTAACCATATGAAAAGCTACACTATCAAAATAATGTCAGATCACTGTATTCATAATGCTTAAGTACAACTGAAGGGGATAAGGTAAACTGATATTCCATTGCAACCTGTTTTTAATTTGATACAGACCTTAAAAAGTAGTTATCCGGTCCCAAAATAAGTCTGACACTTTATGTAATTTAGTAAATATCAAATTCTAGTTCTGTTTGCTCTAGTGAATGCTTCATTTCTGGTGCATGTCCATGGCCTTCAGCTGATGTTTGAGTCAAACTTTGAATTGTTCTACTAAGTCTTACCTAGGAGCGTGTCCAGTACACACTGAAGAGTATAGTAAAAGTGGGAAGTTTTTCGCATTGACAGCATTCTACATTTCAATCTGACTTTTCGTATCAGTTTACCTCCATCTAGCAGCTCCAATTTCGTAATTTCCAATGTCTCTGCTTCTGCAGATCCTTGTAGGATTGGTGAGCTCCTTTAGATATGATAAGGAATTGGTTAATACGGATGTTGCTAATTCAGAAGCAGCACTGCTGCACGAAGCAATCAAAAGGAAGCAATTGGATCAAGATTCTGTTTTGTGGGTTCTTGGCACTAGGAACATTTTTCAGCTCCGAGCAACTTTCCATTGCTACGAGCAGAACTATGGGAGTCCTATTGACCAGGTCTAGTATTTGCATGTCTAACTTATCGCATAATCCTTCCTTCCTTCCTTCCTTCCTTCCTTTCTTTCTTTCTTTCCTTTTCTTTTTGAGGAGTTTATCGAGATGTCTTGCATCACTCAGGATATCAAGAGCTGCGGGGAGGGTGATCTGGAATCTCTGCTAAGAGTGGTAGTATGTTGCTTAGACTGCCCCGAGAGACACTTCGCAGAGGTCAGTTCAGTAATCCACTGCCAATTATCCGGTGTCGGTGTGATTTTTCCTACCACTTACCGATACGGCAATCATTTCTGGTGACATGGAACAGAATGTAATCCGATTATAAGACTTGGAGACATGATCGTGTGAGATTTGATAATGATAATTAAAGACATCATCCATTGGCTTTGAGTCAGTTCACATTCCCATGAGTGTTGTACATGGGTGCGATTTTCTGTTAGATTGGAATTCTTAGAAGCCTCGTAAGGCCACTACAGCCTATATCCTAGTTGTGTCTAAAACCATCTTGGGCAACTGATTACGCTCTTATAAAATAAGACCTGCTGTGGCTTTTGAAGGATTTTAGCCCATGGAATATGTCACCTAGATTTTCTAGTATGAAGCTTTGCATGTCTTTTATGTAATGGCTCTACATACGGCTTGTGCTAAAGAAGTATTGTTCTTTGATCCTTAAATATCTCCAGGTGGTAAGAAATTCCATAATAGGGCTCGGCACAGACGAAGATTCGCTCACCAGAGCCATCATAACCCGAGCCGAAATTGACATGATGAAGGTAAGGGGGGAATACAATAACATGTACAAAAGCAGCCTAGACAACGCTGTTATCGGCGATACATCAGGAGATTACAAAGATTTCTTGTCGACGTTGCTTGGAGCAAAAATATAAGTTCCGTTCTTCCCTGCTTGTGTGCTGGCTTGTCCAAGTGTGCTTGTTCTGATATGGAAAACTTGCTCATGTATTTACGCACCTTCTGCAGTGTGCTCGAAGCAATTGTTTGTGCATAAACTCCTTAATTCGTTGTGCCATTCTCTTGTTTTTTATTAAAGGAGATTTGTATTATCAACTAATCAAGTCCTCATGTTGTCATCATAGAGTATCTGTTTCAACATGGAATCAACAGGTTTCTAATGCATCAATCCCATATTCCATCTCTACATCTTGTCCTCTGTGTCGAACTAAATGAGAGAATTCCAAGAAACCAGATCTGGCAAAAGACGTTCCTTCAATTTTCTCACAGAGAAATTCTAATAAATGAAGTAGCCACGAGAAATCTCTCCTCCACTGTAAGGTATCCGACATGCAAAAAATTTCAGGAAGTTACTCGGAGAAACGTCGAGGGTGAAGATAGTCTCTGGTGTTCGGCCCTTTTCCAAGAAGTTGGACATTGTGTTCAATTTTCATTACGACACTTACAAATTTGAATGCCAGTACTTCGAGTTTGTTCGTAATTCGAGGCTTTAAATCTGCTGCTTAACCCAACTGACGCCAGATGCTACCAGTCACCAAATCCGCATGGAAGATACCATACAACAGGGTGGAGATCAAGTGCATATGGCCCCGAAAAAGGGGAGAAAAGTTGATGGTCAAGTGCGAGAATATAGGATAAACAAAAAATTAACGAACGCTGCACGGAACCGCAACACAAAGCAAAAGAAATGTCTGTATCAAATACTGGGGTGAAAACAATAACTTTTGTATCTGTATGATTTAGGCACCTTGTTTTCCTGCCAATTAACGCCCCGGCAATCACTTCTATTGGAATAAGCGGAACAGGATAGAGTGCAGCCTGCAGGGAGAGCTCCTTAAAGGAAATCTACTCTACAAAAGTTCTTTTGATCTAAACAAAATGATATGTTCAAAGGGCAGAGTGAAAATACTCAAGCTGGAGTCTGAGAAGTAAACACTAGCGGCTCCATCGAGCTCGACTCTGCTGCCGCAAGGTTCATAGGTTGTAAAAATGGTGGGCGATACGCGTCTTTCGCAATCTCAGAACTCAGTTCCAACTGGTTGCTCTTCTCATCATATTCATCATTTTCAGTAGCATCCTGTCCATGCAAGGGCAGAATAATCCTTGTAAGCTGTGGGATTCCTTGTAAATAACTCAAAGGACAACCGTAGTGCACATAAATCAGAAAAGAGAGCCATATCACTGCAAATGCTTGTAAATAAGGTGCACAGCTTAGTGCCTGTACAGCTGAAGGTAGACGTGAGATTTCTTTCTGCCATTTTAGTTCAAGCATTAACGAACCGGCATCTTCACAGGCGAATTGAAAGAGTCCCAATTAGGGTGTGAAGCAACCAATACGAAAAAACTTGTCAGAAAATAACCCAATCAGGAAGACGCGTGTGAAACATGAATGTAATGACACAACCAGCTAATACCCATCAACAGAAGCCATAGTCAACAAAATAGTTGGCAAGCTGAAATCTTACAGAATGTTTCCATGTGTTCATGCAAAAGTATATGCACATATCCTCTAGAAAATATATAACTCAAACAGGCTGCTTGATCATCTTCTCTGAAAGGTTGTATTGAGACCACTAATAAGGAAAAGTGACATGTAAAGGATTCCAATCTACTGCACCAGTTTACTCCTGTATCATAAGCCAGATCTGCTCATTAATAAAATATTTATCCTATATTTTCTGTCCAAGTTCCTACTTTGACAAGCATCCAGAATCTGAAAGCGTTTCCAGTCAAACTGTAGCAGACTAATAAGATAAGACTAAAGGACCAAGTAGACATAGATATAGTCTCCAGTGCATAAAAGGCCGCAAACAACCAGGAAAAGCCAATTTGTGAAGCTAGCACAAACATCTAGAAAATTCATGTGCAGAACATTAGGATGACCAGAGTAACAAATAAAATAGCAACTGCAAAGCTGCATGAACACCTGTATGGAGTAGTTGCGGAATGTAGGATAGAAACGAAGCTTGCAATACCCATGGAACAACAAAGAAAACAGCAAAAGTGGAACTGTGCATATAGAAGCAGCTGGCTTTGACTTCAGTCCAAAAAGACCAATCATCGTGATTTGCATAAGAATTATTGCGACGAGAATGTAGTGATGAATGTATGGCCAATACTTTCCACACGTCTCATATGTAACTGCGTACACATCTGCAATCTGCAAAGCAATGAAACATATTTTCTTTATGCAATGAGAGTTTTATTTTCGTATCTACAATTCTTTACACCAACAAATCGAGCCAAACAGAATCACAAAGAATTCCGTAAATATCAATTAGACCAAGCAAAACGATAAGCAAATGCTAATGATCACAACATGCAAGAAGCATGAAATGTGAACAATTCACATAATCTTCCCATACACAAATAGAGTATCGCTGGAGCTAATTGTTGTTTCGTTTTCTAATTTCGGGACAGCTTATCCCACACTGCTCATAAGCCAGACCTACAAAAACACTCGGTGCAAAAGTAACCACACCTCTTGATGACCCATGACATGGATGTCCCAAAAGAGCAGGGAAAGAAGGCACATAAATATGTGCACATACTCGCCTTTTTATCCTATCGCATACACATATAAAAGCATGTAAGTTTGTGGTTTTGCCTTCCCACTCTCCGATTCTGAACAAACTATATTTTAGACTGGATATGAATCTTTTCAAACACTTTAAAGATCCAACTCTTATTTACTTTCTGGTCATTAGCAAAAGCAATCAAAAGCTCTATTAATTGATTCTTATTCTACCCACTCTGTATGCAGAAGGCCTAGCTAAATATGAGCATAACTTTTTGACTAAAACTTTCGGAAGTACAAACTCTTTGAGAAAATTACCCACACATAGACATGAAGCCAACTTAGAATTAGTACAGTCTCTTCATGATAGTACTTACTGTACATGAAACTTTCTTATTGCTGCAACCAAGGAATCCCCATGCTTGAATAAGCATGTGTGGGTGGGTGGGTTAGGGAGGGGGCCTGGACACGAGGATGCTCAGAAAACTAACCTGGTTTATATACACGACATATCCCAAGCAGAAGTAGCAAATGAGAAATGGCAGTAGCAACGGTGCAACTAATGCATACACCATTCCAATTAACATCGCCAATGAGACCACAGGGATAACTCTAAAATAAGGTAGAGAATAAAGGTATGGTTCTTTCTCCTTCCCACGCCTGTAGGTGAGTGACTTTATTAAATCCCACAGAAGTAATCCAGGCTGAAGAATCTCCAATGAAAAACCCGACAGCCCATCTGTCAATATGTATGTAATGAAAAAATCTCCCTGAAAGAGAAGGAACAGATTTAGCTGTGTGCATCATCAATAGAACAGATATCAGGTAATGCTGATTAAACTAATGAAAGTACCTACATCCCTGTGGATTACACAAATCAACTAGTAAATCAGAGAAGATGCAGTGTAACTCTAATCCCAGATATCTTTCATAAGGTGACATTACTTTCATGTAGGTTTCTTTGACTAGTTTGACTTCTACAGTATTTTGATACTTCTTCACATTAAATTTCAACATGTCGTGCAACGTTTCATTGTAAAAGTTGTACACCAAGACTGTAGCAGATATCCATGTGCCCACAGGAAATAGTGTAGCTTGCCTTATACTTTTTAATTGATTTTCCCTCATTTTTTTATCATGTTTTAGCCAATAAGAAGAAATCTTACTTCAAGGAATGCAAAAGAAGGGGCATGACTGAATTGAGCTATCCTTACTTGAGCAGAAACAGCCCTAGCAAGATGACTTGGGAAGTTCTTTGGATGAGTAACTGATTCTCCTATTTCATCAAGTAAAGATCCAGACAACAAACTCAAAAAGAAAACATTTCCCACTAGAAAGTAGAAAACCATGTCGCAAGCTTTCAACTCTTCCTTGCTCTTTGATACATAACCTGCTAGTTTAGCCATTCCAAGCATTGCAAAGGGAACGACGTATATAAATCCATTAAGGATGACGCTTGGCAGATATCCTGTCACGATGGAACTCAAACCTGGTCTGCAAACCAACCAATGCATAAGAGGGACAATTAAGTATGTATCACAGCGAGAAGCTGTACATTTGACAAGCAAAAGCACGATAAGAATGTCAAGCAACTCCATAAACTAATCTTAAGGATTTTGCAACAGACTATGCCCACTCCGTACATTCACTAGAATTGGCAGTCATATACTTCATTAACATGGCTGTTTGAACTCAATTTATATCTTGAGTTTAGAAGAGCATGGTCTTTAGATCCTGTCTAGCATGCGACAGAACACTCAGAGACCAGGAAGCGGCATGCTCATCAATTGGGCTGCTGGTGCACTACCTAACCTGTTGCAAGTTAGCAGGCCAGGTGTAGTCCCCCGTCCAGGCTAACATGTTGCAGAACTATACTAACCCTAACTATCTGATAAAAAAATCACCGAAGGAATAAGAAAAGAAATCTGGTGAAATCATCAATTGGGAATGAAAGACAGTTGTCTTCACTGGATTATAATCAAAAACACTTCATGCTTTATGTTAAACATAATCTGCTGCTACTGTATAATGGCAGCATCTATAGTCCATAACTGTGTTTGTTCAATGTCAGCTTGAACGCATGAAAAAATTCATTAAGAAGCCAATTTGCTGCATCGTGATGGTTAAAGCTTAAACAAACCACAATGTTGTTCCCTCTACCAGTAATAAGAAAGCATACACTACTCTCTTTTACGATTTCTTGCACAATAATCAAACCTTCTACTTTCTCATTTAGTCTATTTAGTGAAACTATTATAGTGCTTAATGAACTCAAATATTGTAAGAGCTTGACGAGGACAAGAACCTTACATCAACTGCACAGCCATGGCTGGAGGAAACCACTTCTTAAGCTTCTCAAATCTGGCTATTCCTTGAACAGCAGTCACAGGAACAGCAAAGAAAATAGTAAGCATTGTCGCTGCGAGAATGACTCCAATTTTGTAAAGTGGGAAAACTCTATTTGGAATTGCCAGATTTTTCCATGATACATCTCTTGGTTCTGGAGCAACTTCAGTGGTCCATAAGAGCGGATGTGAATGTTGCTGAGATTGAGCAGCTAGGGCAGCACCCCATCGTGATTTAAATATGACAAAAGCAACAGGCAACTCCTGCAAGATTGGAAAAGTCATAAAACTGGAGTTTTTGGTCTGCAAGGAGCTGCGAATATAGTAAGATAACCTTCAACCGATGAACTATTTTCAATCAAGACAAACAAAAGAGGTACATCACATGAATTCATCTAACCGTATACTTTCTAGCTAACCACATTCACTGGACTCCTCTTTTGGCTTCAGAGGAAGTAAAAAATTCTCTCAGCTAGCTCTTCATTAAAATCAATCTTACCTAAAGCATAAGGCTTGCTAAGGCATCAAATACCATTTTTCCTTTTCTCCCATCTCATGGCCAATAGATGGGATTGGGGAACAAATTTCTTTTAAACAGAGAACAATGTTCAAATTTTTCTAGTCTAGCACATTATAGTCAATCCCCTGATTATCTGACATTACAAAATCATACTTTTGATGCATCACCCAAAACTTTTCTTCATTCATTACCACAAATAAATTGCAGCACTTAAATCTTCATCATGTGGACAATGCTTTAACTATTAGGTAATAATCCACAAAAAACCTCCAAACTATGCCCGCTCTGACACATTTACCTTGAACTTTTTTTGTGACGTCAAAAATCCTAAACTATGCCCACAGTTATACATTTACCCTAAACTTTTTCTTGTGACATAAAAAACCTCAAACTTGTACCTATGTGACATATTTACCCTCTATCAAGGTTCCATTAGATGATTTGCAGCCAAAATAACGTCGTTTTTATTTCACTTAAGCCACGTGGGTACCATGTCAACATTGTTTGCTTTCTGATGTTCATGTAGGCAGATTTTTAATGATTCTCATTGACAGAATTTTGACATAGGGCAAATGCGTCACACAGGCACGAGTTTTGGGAATTTTTTGCGTCACAAAAAAAAAATTAGTATAAATGTGTATAGTGGGCATAGTTTAGGGTTTTTTATGGGTTTTGCCCTAACTATTATCAAAATTCTAGTCATTTTATGCAAGTACTAGGACAATAATGAAGTGACAGAACAAGTACATTTTGCAGAAGGAAGAGAGAAGTAAGGATACAGATTTATCCATAATTGGTGACAACATTACTTGCATTCGAAGTTAGAAATACATAGAACATATTACTAACAGTGTATCAAGAACAAAATGAGTGTCAACAGATGTAATTGTTGCCAGAAAGCAAAGCACCTTATCTTGAAGCATATCTGCACACTGTAACTGATGGATGCTATGAGAAAGTTCCTGAAGCTTCTCCTCTTGCGAGGTTATTTTGGCCGAATCTTCTCCATTAGTGCACAAGAGTAGGAACTCTTTGTTATGTTTCTCCACACTGGATCTCTTTCTAAGATGCTCGATCTTCCTTGCAGTAGATCTTGCCTCGTCCTGCACGAAATACTTCTCAATTGTGGAAGGAAATAAGCCAGAAATGAGATGCATCGCTCATAAAGCAGAAAAGGCACTCTAAGAACTATGCTAGGCAAAGAAGGACTCTCTTTAACCAGAAACATATTTATCAAAAAAACAGGAATGGAGAACCATGGTCTAATTGTCAAATGGTATGAAAAGGCCAGGACCCTTCCAAATTCAATCATTTTTCAACTCTAGTGAAGAGGAAGGAGGCTGTTGTGAGCAGACATCACAATGAGAGAGAGAGAGAGAGAAGAGAGAGAGAGAGAGGAATTCTAAATGTTGTGTGTGTCTTTCATTTAACGCGGAGTTTGATCCCCCAAGACATTTAATAAGCAACCAAAGACCAAATCTTATGAAGGCTTAAATATTCCACCAACTGTGATACTCCAATCAGAGATATCTCTTGTCAATGTGAAAAGTAAATTTTGAGAAACGAAGAAATGGAATGTGCATTAAACATACTTTAATCTCTTTGAAAGAGAAAACATGCTATTTAGCGAATTCATAATCATAATACCAAGAAAGGAGATGCAATCTACCATTCTCAATTAAAGATTAGTTCATGGGAAGTAAACTTGCTGGAGTTCCTTTGTAGTGGCAAACATGCAAAGTCCAAAAGAGAGGCACAAAAAAAGTGACCTCATACAATTTTGTCTTACCAAAAGATCCTCAAGATGGCTTCCATCATACATCATTTGGTAAGAGTGATAACTGTAAGGATGATGCTTAGAGAAAAAGTGGTCAACAGAACAACCACGCGCCTTGTGATCAGTACAAAGAGGAATTCCTCGAACTAAAACAGTAAATTGGTCTGGCCGATGTCTAATAATCTGAAGTTGGTGGATCCTTTTACCCAAGATCTCTTTATATTCCTGAAGGGAAAATGGTCAGCCATCACTGCAACATTTTGAATTGATGTTAAAAAGCACTGTGGAAAGGTCGTTCCATCAATCAAAGGACTCTAAATTTTCAGTGAAGTGAACTGGATGAACGGCAAGATGCCTATAGAGGACTTTAGTCAGGTTCCAGATTAGCAACCATAGACCCACCTTGTAAAGAAGGTATAGCCCATAGAAAGACATCAACCACAAGCAAGCGAAATGCACCCAAAGCCTGGCAATGACAAAGTAAAAACGATTAGGACCTTCAGAATATCAGCCGACCTGGTTCATCAATTCATTTTGTCATTTATTTAGCTAAAAGCTATCATGCATTGATCGAACATCAGACGAAAAAGAATGCACAAAGATGACACGTAACAGGCAATCATCATTTGGATGATGATCTGAAGTTGCATTGGCATGAGCTTGTGCTGACATCCTCTGCTATCAAATTACCATTGATTTCATCATGCGTTTGAGAAATGCTCCCAGGAGCTACAGAGTGGCACATTAGTTTCAGTGTCGGATCCTTCTGTAAATCTGTAAACTCTTACCACCAAAGACCTCACAAGTTACCATATGATCCAGCATCTTCATATCCTCCCAGTTAAACCTCAACCAAAAAGAGAGAACCTGTGTCTGCTTATGTCTGTGTGACAGTATTAAGTGGGTAATGGCGTGTCGAATGTTTGATTTGGTAGATTGACATGTCAGTTGCAATAAGCCCATCATGTTCCCATGTGCTCTGAACATGTACATCACTTAGTTCTCTTAATTACACGAACACTACACTGTAAAAGTGTAAGTAGATAGTCTCACCCTCACCTGTCAGAGCCTTTTCTGATATTAGATATCGCAAGAGAGTCCATAGACAGGTAATTCACAGGCGGTCTATCCTGGCCATTATAGTTCACTGGCAGAAGGACCACTAATCCAATGAGAGAGCAAGGCAGAAAGAACTTGATTCTGCAAGCATATTATCGCATAACAAAGTCCATTAAAGGCATAACAAGTGCCTATGCGCGATTAAAAACTGTACAAAGGAACTGATCGAACCCGAACTTGAAGAGCCGGATGATGATGAGGGCGTCGAGGCCGCTGGACGCGACGATGTCATCCTCTGAGACGCGGAAGGCGCGCGGGATCCACGAGACGGAAGGGAGGAAGCGGCGGAGCGTGAGGGGGGGGTCGAAGGGGATGTGGTGGCGCTTCGAGAGGCGCCGCGCGTAGTAGATGGGAGCGTTCGAGGGCTGCTTCTTGAAGACGGTGAAGAGCGAGAGGACCACCAAGGCCAAGCCGATGTTGATGGAGGCCGAAGCGAGGAGGCTCTGCGGATTCATGGCCACCCACAGAGAGAGAGAGAGAGAGAGAGTGAGAGAGAAGCGCTACGAGTGTATAGAGAGAAAACAGAGATTGAAGTTGGAGAGAGGGAGACTGTGCGCGTCGTGTGATGTAAAGGTGCCACCTTTGCATGTGGAGGTGGACGACGTGGCATTGGCGCGAGGGACCGTTATACGTTCCTGCAACTGTCAGCGCTTCTAACTTGATCTGGTGCGGACGACGTCAGAGTTCGCTGTCCCATCAGAGCCGTTGCCTGAAGATTCAGTTATTAGTGATCTGATCCGACGGATGTTAACGAATATTAATAAAGTTTTAGGATTGCCGTTGTCCCCCAAATCTGACGGTCTGAATTTTTTTTCTTTCAATTAGGTCCCTTAATTTATTGACTTTTTCTTATGGGACTTGCGTATTTGCGAGTCTTTTCATAGTTAGCGACAGTCAATGGAGTCAACGGAGAAAAACGTAATCAGCAGCCCGTATCGATAGCCAATTTTGAAAGTAACCACCGGACTTCATTTTTTTCTCAAAATGATCCTTATACTTGAAAAAAATTGTTCGAAAGCCCCAAGTTACATCGGACGTTCAAAAAGGTCATCACTGGCAAAGTTTTGTACATGTGTGGATTTAAAAATGTATGCACACTAAACCACATCAAAGGTGTCTTTTAGGAGAAATGCAAAGTCATTTTCCCAAAAAATCTTAGCTCAAGGTACATCTGTTCAAAATAAATACCATTTGGTTAATTGACTTTTAATATATATTTTGTAAAGTAGCTTTGAAGTAAAAAAAAAAAAAAATTGGAAAAAACAGAGGGTGTGACTACTGGAGAATAGAGATATTCATTCCATTTGTGGAAGCAAATTTGGCCGAAGCAAATCCATTGTCAGCAACAATCGGACTTGTTGAAGAGGCCAAGCGAGACGACGTTGAGGTCACATGCCCTTGGGCGGCCTAAGCGAGGCGGTGCCGAGGATTGTGCAACCTTAGCGATCTAGATCCACACAAATCCCTTGCGACCTAGACCCGCAGTTGTCAACCCAGACGCGCGAACCCAATCCCTCAGCAATAGTCGGCAAGGCGTCAGACCGGTAATAATATCTAGATCTAAAACATTTAATTCTTTTCTCTTTTTGTCAATAGAACGTTTATTCAGGGAGGGAAAATATAAACGGTGATTTTGAGGGCAAAATTAGAATATAAAAATACTAATGATGGCAAAGTTGAAAGGAATAAAATCATTAAAATATGAAAAGCAGCATTCTAAAAATGCTATATGTCAATGCTAGGTGATACTTGTATTTAGCTAAGAGACTTTAGAAATGCTGACTTTCACTCAAAGGTGTTTTGAAATGCTAAATCAAATACGGCCTAAGTTTAACCAAATGACGGTATATATGCATTGAAAAAAAGCCAATGGTTACTCAACGACAGCTATTAATATTTATCGAGGGCAATTTCAAGAAGTAAAAAGCGAGATAAACGATAATTTTGGTTTAGATAGATAGATAGATTTGTCATGATAAAAGGACACTAGAGGTACCAAACTTCTGTATGACGCTCACTTCAGTACCAAAAATTTTTTCCGGATCACTTAAGTGCCAACTTTTTTTTAAAATAATTACTTAAGTGCCAACTTCGATTTACTTAGCCGAAAATCTGACATGGCTTTTTTTTATTAATATCTTAAGCCAACATGATTCACCAGCACCGGCACTGATGTGGCAATTTTTTTTTTCTTCCCTCTTCTTCCTCTAGCCAATGACCGACCAAAGGGAGGGAGATTAGCCTCGCCATGGCCTACATTAAACCATGCCAGCCACTGACAAGGGTTGCAACCCTCGCTAGGCCTGCCCAAATTTGGTATGAGTTTGGCCATGGCCGCTCCGACTTCCAAGCTTCTTCAACTTCGCGGCCACGGCTGACCGTGGTTACTCGAGCTTTGTCGAGGTTAGCCATGGCCGCTTCAACTTCTAGCCTTCGTCAAGCTAGAGTGGCAATGGCCAAGCTTGACGGGCCTTTTTCACTCCACAGTTACTCATTCAAACTCAAAGTTTCACATTGAAATTTTATCAAACAAGCTATGTGCATGTATCCACGAATCTTGTTTCAACAAAATTCAGAAGATAGACAATGGACTAGGTCATCAAGCTTGGCCATTACCACTCAAGCTTAAAGAAGACTGGAAGCTAAAGCGGCCATGGTCGACCTCAACAAACCTCGTTGACCTCACCCTCATGAGGGTTGGCTGGGTGAGGTTGAGCCTCACCATGGATGGGCGATCTCGCCCTCACCAGCCCTCCCTCTAGCCAATTGCCGATTTAGCGATTGACCAGAGGAAGAAGGTAAGAAAAAAATAGTAAAATGCCATGTCACTTAAAGAAAAAGAAATTAAAATGTTATGTCATGTCATGTCATGTCATTTAAAAATTTTAATTAAAAATATTACATATTTCTTTGATCGAAATTTCTTATCGTTGGTACTTTAAGTAATCGCTTTTTTTTTCGATTAGACACTTCTTGTGTCCTTCGATCGATTTGTCACTATTGGGCATTTGTGAATTAGCTAATCCACCACAAAATGTCGAAATGGAAACCATTTTTTATTCCCAATATGTTGATAATAAGACCAATGGAAAAATAAAGGGGGTTTTATCTGGTTTATGCCGTCCCCAAAATTGAAAGCGACGTCCCGAACCAAGCGCACCACTAACTCGACCCGTCACATGGCCCACTCCCGCCCCAAATGAAACCCAAATGCAGCGCAAATGAGACTCCAAATCTCGGCGTCCGCCAATCACGTCGTGGAACCAGATCCGCCTCTCCCGGCCACAAGTTCAGATACGCCCCCTCACACGTGCCGGCGACCCAGAACCACCAGCCCCTCCGAGAAACTACGCTCGCTGCTCGCACGTGACGTCACGTGAACTCTAGGCCCTCTCCAGTACCACCCCGGTTCTCTCTCTCTCTCTCTCTCTCTCAGGGAAAGAACTGTGCGCTCTGTGGAGAAGACTGCGTCTTGTATGTATGTATGTCCTGTTTCTCTCTCTAAAGGTCAGTCTCTCTCTTCCTCTGCGTGTCTTTGTGGCCTGTTATTTTCTGTGTTTGAAGAATTAATGGTCTTCTTGATTGCTGTGGTGATCTGTTTAGGAGGTTGGCCATGTTTGGAGTTATTCACAAGTGTGTCACCCAACTGGATTTTCATTTAGAGATTTGGCGTTGTTTCATTAGATATGTTTGATTGGAACGACGAAGAGGTGAGTTTTTTTCCTTTTTCTTTTGCCCCTTTGGAGTATCGTCTTCTTTCTTGCTTCTCCTTTTGTGCTTGAATTCTTGAAATTGAAGGTTTGAGGCTTTGGTTGTTCTTGGTTTGCTAGATTTCCTTGTATAGCACTGTTGAATGAAGATGTGATTGTCTTCAGAGTTTTGCTTATTGAGAAGGAGACATACATAATGTTTGGATTCAGGAACGTTTAAATTACCAACCAGTGTAGAAAATTTAAGATAGAATATACAGGAAGGGCGATTCTGTTGTTTTTTAATCTTTTTCTGCCTCGAAAGTCCCTTGTAGTGGAGTTATAATGATTGAAGAAGCGGCTGGACCGATTCTTTCGGAATGATAATTGAAAAAATACAGTCTGTATGGGTAATTGTCCAATAAAAATGTTTGGGGCCAAAGCATTTAGGCAAGAATTATGAGCGACCGCTTGATTGTAGCGCAAGACCGTGTCGTCTGAATTTAATTTCTTGTCTCGCCTTTTGTTTTATACATCGTGTAAGGCGGTGGACCTGTCCATGTACTTGTGAGCAGGATAACTTAGCTTAAAAAGGCATGATTTTCGTTGGTTCTCAGCTGGTTTGTGGGTTGTGCTTTGTAGCCAACCCACTACTCCCTTCCGCACTCATGTGCATGTTGCGAATGTAATTTGCGGCATCCCTTGCAATTGGAAATATTTTCATTTCAGTTATTCAGAGAACTGACTAATGGTATCCTTAGTTTTATATAATGGTTCATCTCAATATTTGACAATTTGCTGTTTCAGCTCACGAGCATTATATGGGGTGAGGCTGGTGAAAATGGCGAACATGTAGTCCCTTATCCAGCTGGAAAGGAAGATGATCAGCACAAGAAAATACAAAATGAAGACATTGCGACCCTTAAGCCTAGTGAACAGAAGCCACTTGGGGCAAAACTTGATCTCCATGGCATGAAGCTGGAATGCTTCAACAGAAGCAACAAAAATGGAGGGATTGCTGTGTCAAGCTTGGACTCATGGCCGAATCTGTCTTCATCGGAAGCTGCTAAAGATGAGCAAGGATCCATTGGTGCTGGAGTGTCCGATAATGTGACCGAAATTAACGAATACAATTCATCTAAAGGTGGTGAAAATGCTATTCTTTATGACATGAAGCACACAGCACATTTTGAGATGACTTGTGATATTTCTAATACTTCTCGCCAAACATCAATTTCTCCAGCGGAGACAGCTCAAAATGATGCAGATACTGATATATTTGGAAATGCCCAAGGTAAAGAGCATACCGATTTTGCTGACTATGGATGGGAGAATATCAGCAGCTTTGATGACCTTGATCGAATCTTTAGGTAATGCATGACTCATTTAGCTGCAAAATTTAACGTACCACCTAAATCTCTTGTGTCATTTGTGTAGTTCGCTACTTGGTAGTTATGCTTATTGGGGTTGGCATATGTCTTAACACCTAGAAAACTCTTCTCAATTGTGGATGATTGACAAGAAACAACTACTCCAATAATTCTGCTGCTAAGACATTTTGTTGTAGTCATGCCTAATTTCTGTTGAACAAGAAGGCAGCCTCGTAGAATAGCTAACGAAAATAACCTACTTTATCAAGAAACATGGTGAGCTTTCTTGACTCTGAAAATCCCTACTTTCTACTCAGCTCACTCTCTCCTTTTCTTCTGAGATTCTTAATATGCATTTCTTGGGTATCCATCTGACTGAATGTCCTCACAAGTGATGATTTTGCAGCAATGATGAGCCAATATTTGGCCAAGTAAATCTTGATAACACTGATGAGATATGGTCTTCTTCTAAAGATGCAACAATCAGTCCAGTAAAATCATTTTCCATTTCTGCGGATTCTCCTGGTTTGATTTCTGGAGCATTGACGAGTTCATCTGAGATCCTGCAAGTGAAAACAGAATCTGAGCATCAAGATGAGCAGTCTTTCAACTTTGGCTACGAGAAAATGAATGAGCCCGGATCCATTAGCTTTCAGCAACGAAATGCAATTGTTGAACCGGTGGTGAAGGATCAGGTACTGTAATTCAGATCACTGCATGTGCAATCTGAATCAGACTGTTTTCTCCTTCTATTATATGACTGAAGTAAAGCTTTTTCTCTTTTCGCTGTAGAAGAATATGGCCATGGTAGGAAAGACCCATTCAGAAAACTCTTGTCTTTTTGTTGATAGTTCTTTTACCCTGAATGAACGAGCTGATACGGTATTCACTCTTCTCATGGAAAATATTGAAATCTCCTTGTCTATTCTGCCAATATCAGTAATTTAATCTGCCTTTCCCAAATTTTAACGTATCCATGCAAAACTAAAGATAGAAAGCCCAAAGTATTTTCTGTTGGACGCTTCATGTAGATTGCGTTTTAAAATTTTTAAGTTTCGGTTGTCCTGAATAGGTTGAAATTTTTCATGTTCCTGTTAATAATCACCTAATTTGACTGCTAAGACCTCTACTTATACATGTTTATGTCGATTGAGTTTTACAGCCTCATCCATTGAGATGTTTTCGGTCTCTTCAGGTTCTCGCTACATTATGCAGGTTTACAGGCACAAAACACTCCATAAAAGCCAGAAGAAGTCCCGAGAGAAAGCTGAAGGGAAATTATTACGAGATGCTTATAGGTCCTGGTCTTCACATGTGGATTTGGGGGGACAGTACAGCTACCAGTTATCGCCCTTTCCTCCATCTATCAATCAACTAAGTGGGACTAGAGGACCTGAGCCTACCCATTACCAGCAGATCTCTGATCCATATGCACAATCACCTGCATTCAGGAATTATGCAGAATCATTTCCAGCAATACTTTTGCCAACCAGCTTCCATTCTGGGGAGGTCAAGTGTCAGACCTTGTTTCCAGGGTACGAGGTATCTTCTGCTTATGTCAACTCCACAGGAAAGAGGCTTGATCCCCCAGGAAAACCTCCTACAATGACACCCCAAGAGAAAATTGAAAAGCTGAGGCGGCGCCAGCAACTGCAAGCAATGCTTGCTATAAAGAAACAGCTGCAGCAGTTTGGTGACCAAGTCTCCAGTCCTTCTGATGCTCAAAAGCTTACTCTGGAAAGTCCAAATCAGCATAGCAAGGGAGCCCATTTGGAAGTTGATGATCTGAGCAGTCTTCCTTCATTTGACATAAGTTCTTCTATAGAGCAGGATGGTTCTACTTTTGTCTCTGCAGCTATTGATGGCCATTCAATTGAGGATGTGGTGCTTAATCGGCTTCAGGATGTGATTGCAAAGGTATGTTTATTTTTTTAGTGGCTTCTTTTCCAAGTGGGTCTCAATCTCTCTAGAATGACAAAATGGAGTAGTGCAGTTGGACGACAGGACAAGAATCTGTATACAGGATAGCTTGTATCGCCTGGCTAAAACTGCAGTGAAAAGGCAACACACTGGTAACGTGATCGGCACTGTTGATGCACAAGATGAACATGAAGTTTTGACAAAGGAAAAAGCAGAGGCTCTTAACAGGTTGGTTAACATACTTACGGGTGGTCTGTCTTATTTACGTATTTCTTTGGCAAAGAGTTATATTGTCAATGTGACTTCATATAGGATAGTTCATCTGGTATGAGTGGTAGCATCTAATTTCAGGCGTAACTCTGTGGAACGGAATGCGAATTGATTGAAAATAGATGAACCCTTCTTAGGTTGATCAAGTTTGATGATGGCACTTGTTGGTGTGAGGATGATATTCTACTTCAGTGTTTCATAACAGTCGAGTGACATTTTACTTCCTGTCCTTGATGAAATTCTTATGTCAACCAAAGAAGCAAACAGATTCCTATTTTAAGAAACTTAATTACTGCAAGATGGATGCTGTTCTTTTTCTGTTGCAGAACATTCCTTGATGCCCTGGTTATTATGTTCATATTTTGAAACATTGTACTAATTTTTTAGATGTACTCCCATCCTTGTTATCTGTCATCTTGATGATTAAGCCATTGGGTAACATAAATTACCCGTTGATGAGAAAGGACGACATGGAAAATAGAGAAGACAAAAAAGGCAGAAGATCAGGGGCAATAACTTGCTATGGGTTCATAGAAAATCAACATGTTTTAGGATTAACTCTTTTCTTGATTTCATCTATACTTGTTCCCAAATATTCACAAAACAAAAAGTGTCTTCAATTGAAGTAGAAACTTTTTCAAATTTCTGGCATAACTTTCTTCGAGTAGAATCTCTGGCACCGAAGATAAGTTCACTGTCCATTTGTATTGCTCGGTGTTACAGGGAGTTTAAGCCAGCTGATGTTGAAACAGACACCAATCCAATAGACCGAGCAGTTGCGCATTTGCTCTTTCATTGGCCTTTAGAGTTTTCCACTAAACCTCCTGGAACACCCGAATCATTGATTTTGCCGAAGCTCCCCCACAAACACAAAGCACAAGAGGTGGCAAATGTGCAAAACGAGGGACTGTCCAAGATCTCAAAAACTGAGTTGCAGTCCTCTCTTCATAGATCAGAAAGTACAGACCAGATGACAGATGCCCATCAGATGAATCAGTTCAAAAACAGCCCTTGCATGGAGACGTCCAATGCCTATGTGCCAACGGAGGGTGGAGCTGGAGTTCTTGAATCATCTCAAAAGCAGTTAAATTCGTGATGGTAAATTATTCCTCTCGTCGCACCCATGATTATTTAGACTCTCCCACTTCTTGGTGTATGATGGAATTGCTACTAATTCAGAGGTTCTCTTTTGTTCAGCTAGCTGAAGCTTCATTGAGCGTGATTTGCGGAGTCAGAATCATTTGTTGAAGGTGACAAGTCCAGGAATGGAGCAACTTCATCAACATCATCTTGATTGTGCCTATTATGTGGAACTTAATTCTGTGATGCTTAGGCCATTATGACTGAACCTGATCTCTTGTGACTGAAAAAACTTAGTAAGACAATTGTTAGTGATGGTGTCCATCAAAAGTTCTTTTATTGCAGAAGTTGCAGCAAATAGCAGGCAATGACCTCCATGTAATTATCAACCCTTGATCGGGAAACTCATTTTTAGTCACCTTCCCTTCTGGACCCCGATTCTTAGGATGCATTTCCAGATCAGAGTTCTCATACAAATAATCTACCTGTATAGTCGTTCGTCCAGTCATTCAGAACTCCATACATAATCGGAACAAGCTTCATCCACATGGATGTGTGCATGTACCAGTTAGTTTGATTAATGCTTCAGTGTTCTGCTTAGCTTCCCTTTTTGGCTTCCGTTGATCCTAATCAAAGAGTCTACTACCTTCTCATCTGGCTTCCTCCTGAATGTGAGTACCGACGACAACGGTTACCTACTGTTCAAGTCAGCGCAACCGAGAAGGAATAAATGTTTGTGATCCTTAGCAGCAATGACCTACCGTTGCGGTGGCAACCCAAATAGAAAAGACCAAAGTACAACACGGAGTACTAGTTGATCCATAACCGGGGGTTATGCCGTCGTCAAACCAAGTCGACAGCATATTTTTCTTGATGGTACCTTTGTAGAGATTTAGGAGTGAGCAGAATTGTTCAACGACATATAAAAGGTTAGATGCACCTTCAAGAATCGCACGATGCTTCCCCACCTTAATGCCATGGAGGCACTTTTCTGAAGTTTTGGCTTGGGCTTGCGTAGAGTTCTTGAAAGTCGTTTACTTTTTGGTTATCAGGTCCAACCCTTCTTCTTATTCTTCAACTTGCAACTCCCTGCTCCTATCAATTTGCAAAAACAAACGGAGAGATCCATCCTTAGCGCTTTATCCTCTTTTACCACTCTTTCTTCGTAGCAATTATTCTGACAATTCTCAGGATTTTGCGCAAGATTCACCAGGTTACCATACCTCGCACATTCCTTTAGGTTCCATCGTGTCATATGGGGCCTGGCCACATCTATTAAGTGGGGATAGCAATATTGAACACGACCAGTTTACACGACAAAAAAGCACAAGACAAACTACAAATCACAAAGACAAAATTTGAATATGACACAACAAGAATAACCCTGTGGATCGACGCAAACCAACATGTTTTCACTGCAAGTCAAAAAAAAATTTCTGATTATAAAATCGAATTTGTAATGTCTTGTACCATTCTGGATTATCCGAATGGCTTCAGACACGACAGTGTTAGCAGAGGAAAACATAAGATTACATGTCCACCGGCCCAATCTTCCACACGAGAGAGAGCCCACAACCCAAATACAAATTCGGATTCGGATTCGGATTCGGATTCGGAGCATTTCTTGCATCCCTCGTCAATCCATGCGGTTTTGCGTGTCGGTTAAGTCCATCGCGTGCGGTCAGAGATCGATCGATGGGAGATTGCGTCGCGTGAACTTCGAAGTCGTCACTCGCCATCGGAGCTGGTGCTCGTGGCTTCTTGCTCATGGAAGAAGAAGAAGAAGAGCAAAAGCCGGCGATGAGGCCATGCTTCGACAGCAACAGGAGGAGGAAATCGAGATCAGGAGCTCCTTCTTCCGCTCCAATTAACAATCTTGATGATGGGTGTCTCATGCACATCTTCAGCTTCCTGTCTCCTATTCCAGGTACTCTCTGATTCCATCCCGTTTCGACTCCTCTTTGCCCTAATTTGGGATATCGATTTTCTTTTCGCGCGTGTAGTTTCGGGAACTTCCCTCTAGCTCTTCGGATTCTTGATTTTCGCTGAAAATATGTGTTGGAACTCCTGTCTTCATGTGTGGTTCGAATATACATGTGCTGTCATGTGCTGGCGTCGAAAGTTTGGGTCTTTCCGTGAAGCCATGTTGTCCGGGTGGTCCATTGAAAGTACTGACTGACTAAAACTTCGGGGAGAGGACATATCAGGGCAAGCTGATCGACTTTTCCCTGAAAATGACGAGCTTCACGAGAATGATGCTTGGAATTATAGGGGTAATGAGGTGATCCCATAGTTTAGGCGACGGGTGACCATTCGAGTTTATCATATGTTTAGTTTGGTGAATTTCCCATCCTATTGGAGATATACCTTGCACTTTCTTCTCCATCTGGCCGTTTCAGAGTATGGTTTTAAACTAGGATTCTAGGAATCCTGGTTCTGCTTGGCGTCGCTCCCAATTTGTTTCGCAGGCTGTACATCTCTTTAGAAGTTAATACAAGTATCTACTTGCCACCACTTTAGCCATATCAGTTACGAGTAGGTGGTTGTGGGCTGCAGACTTTACACTCAGTTGAAAACCCTTTTTCTTCACTAATTTCCCAGGCACAATTGCTTTTTCAATGGGTCAGTCTATCTGGGGAGCCTAATGACCAAAAGTTACTCAATTTAATTACCCATCAATTAATTGGGGTAAAATACGCTCGAATAGATGTAAGTAAATGGCGTTTTTTAATTAGGTCAAAACCGGGCCACGAGACTCGGTTGGGTGAAGAACAAGGCACTATGCACACATGTGGGCGGCAAGTGAGGTTGTGTTCAGTGTTCTTTTCCGACGTGGTTTTTTGCGGGGTGATCCGCACGCCATGCTCTATTTTATCATAATTATCTAGAATTGTATTACAGTATAAAAAATATTTATGGTACGTTTTCTTTTAGAAAAATAATGGACAAATTATTCACATCCTTAAATTCTTGGATGCAAGGTGCTGCAAAATTACTTTAACACATGAGAAATGTAATTTCAGTATGCACTCGCCTTAATACAATAACAATGGAGATTTTCTCTAGCATATACCCTTAGAGAAACATCATAATGTTTTGTGGATGCCTAGCTGCCAAAGCAGCTATTGACAGTGACAGGCGGAAATTATCTTATGGGATGCACATGTGCCTAAAATGTAGGCTTAGCACATCTTCGTTCCGTAATAAAATGTGGTTGGACGATCAGTGTATGCCAGTATATTAACAGGAACTTGTGAAGAATTGGCCTATGAGAATGCAAACTATAAACATGCCATGGTCGCCTCTCCCCTCCTCATCTGATATAGTACAGTTAATCCGTCAAGACCGTCTAAGGGATGAGAAGGAGAGGATGACCTAGTCCCAGAATCGTGCGATAAACTTGCTAAACCTGGTCTGTAGATCCTAAATCAATTTCTCATTTGGGGTGTGTAGGATCTTTTTCTTATTTTTGTAGCTTGAAGGCCTCTTTTTTTGTTTGGTTGGAGTGCTAGAGACCTGTTAGCACTTGGTAATAGTTTGATCCTTTGGTGGAGCATCTTTCTCCATATTATCTGATATCGCTTGCTTGTGGAATATCTAGTATCTTATATGATGTTTTATATAGAGGCTAACATTTATAACTCCACCCTGTTCTCCAAGAAGAAATACTCCACTGATGCATGCATGATATTATTTTGTTGCGTTGTCTGTCACAAATTGCTGTTGAGTTTGCAGATCGTTATAATACAGCCCTCGTTTGCCACAGATGGTGTTACCTGGCATGTCACCCTCAGCTGTGGCTACGAGTAGACCGATCTGTAAAAGATTCATCAGAGCCAGGAGTTTTCCCCAATATTGAGTCGGCTGTCTCTGCTGCGAGGTCTGTAAACATCCTCTGTGTAGTTAATTGGATCTCTTAATGAGCTATGAAAATCTGATGCTATTTTACCCTCCTAGACCTGGAGATACAATTCTGATTGCAGCAGGTGGAAGTCATGTTGCCTCTAATATTCAGATAAAGAAACCACTTTGCCTGGTACATGCACACCTTGCTTTAACTCAAAATTGCTGTTGTTTTCAGAGCCTGTACCATGGATGGACATTTTATGCGTGATTATCTTTTACTTGTAAATAAAATGTGATTATTGTATAATTCTATCACTTTCTAGCATGATCTTTCAGTTATTCCCATTATATCAGGCAGAACTAGCCTTTTTTGAGAAAAAAATGTAATTTTAATTTAGGGAGAAAATTTTGTTCGATAGACAGTAGGCAGACTAAGAGAAGCCTTCAACCAAAAAAAAAAAAAGACTAAGAGAAGCCGCTTGATGATTGCTACATTACTTACTTGGCTAGTTCTTAGTTGTACTTTTGACCTGTGTTAGGGTAGGATTATTGTTTTCGGGGCGAATGGCATTGATGTTTCTTGTGTATGTGAATGAAGTGGGTCTCTGTGAGATGACATTTACAATGTAAATGTGTAAAAAGTTAACAGGAATATACAGCAGCAGCACAATTGTAATCTTTCAGGATTCTTTGGATAAGCCGTTCTGAGGAAAATTTCTAATTTGCTTATACTGCTCGCCAGTAATGGTAGTTGACAGTTGTTGATAAGTGCATGCTTGTTAAATTAACTGGAGCTTTCATCTCCTAACTACTTTTATGCTTACGTTATTCTCTTGTCTACCTCCTCTTCTCAGATTGGTGGAGGTGAACTTCCAGACGAGACGATGCTTCTCTGTTCGCGAGGTTCAGACAGGTTTACAAAAACTTTGCCTTCTCCTCCTCTCTGTGAGAGCACTATTTTCAGATGCAGTAAAGTGAATGTTGGTAGTTCTTCTTACAGATGGTCTCTGAGAGATGCTGCATTCCTTCTTGCATTGGTTATTGCTTAGCAAATTGATTCCCCCGTTTTGTCAATTAATGAAATTTTAGGTCACTTTTAACATGCTGTGAAGTGATTGTCAATATAACTTTCCCAAAATAATTTTCAGTAACTTCACGTGTCTTAACTTTACCTTAAAATCATACTGCAGTTGCATGTATTGATGTTTCTGTTCTTAGTCAACTGTTTCAGTTGATGTTCTGCAGCTCAGATTTTGATTATTGCAATTTTATTTTGGCGAGTGGTTGGACATGTTTTCTTTTGTTTAAGCAGTGCTCTGGAGTTCCTTTCCACCTGCAAACTGTCAAATCTGACTGTGAAAGCGGAGCTCGGATGCTGTCTGCTTCATAGGAGCGGAAGGCTGATTATCGATGGTTGTATCCTCCAGTGCGAGACGGACCCTTTGGACTACCTCTCGTGCCCGATTGTGAGCACAGCTACAGGCAGCAAGGTCGTTTCCTCTCCTATTGGGTATCATGGCGATGGCGTTTCTGTCTCTCGGACACGAATCGAAGGCGGTGCCAAAGCAGTATTGACTAGTGGGGACCTGGCATTGCAGCGTGTTCGGGTCATGTGTGCTCGTACTTCTCTATTCTTCTGGTTCGACGTCGAGTGTCCCTCTTGACTCAATATCTTTGTACTGTTGTCTGTAGTATATACTAGGACCAGTTAGTTCTATTTTTTAACTGTATTATTGCCTTAAAGATGGCGATGATTATTGTTGTGTTAGTATGGAATTCTCATGGTATCATTGTCATCCAAACATTTATTCTCTTTTCCAAAGGCGCTTCAGGCATGGACTTGTTGTTTTGTTGTTACAAAGCTGGAATACTTTCCTACAATGGACCGATCGAAGTTAAACGTTTACAGACATACGAAGGTGGAATCTTCACACTCCGGCAAATTTCATGGTTCAGTTTAGAAGACGAATCCTTCGGACTCAAGCTGCACCAATTCCGTTTTTGGTTGAGTAACAGGCACCACCAAGTTCATGATCCTATGTAAAGTAATCGTTAGACACCTATTGCACAAGACCAATGCTTCCTGTTTTCCAGTAAGCAAGATCTATGATCATTATATGTCGGAGATCGAATAGTCCAGAATCTACTATAACTTGACCAAATCGAGGAGCATCCAACTGCTGTTCGTGAGCTGCCAAGGCGATCCAATCGCTCAGAAATATCATGTCGAGCTCAAGCCGAGCTTGAAAGTAAACAGCGACTTAATCCAAGTTCACACGCCTTTTGGCAAGCTTGGCCCAGAAAAAGAAAATCCTTGCAACCCTCAAACATGGATGAAAGAAAGAGTTTTCAGGCATAATGACACATCTTGCCAGAAATCCCTATAAACTATGAATACAGCACGATCACTTTATGCAAGATGCGACGACACATCTCTCGACAAGCAAATTCTCGGCTATTCGGCTTATTCTCTTCCAAATTACAACTAACAGTTCCCTACTATGTAAAGAAAGCAGTGACTTTAAGTATTCCTCCCTATTAATATCTCGATAAAGATTTCAGCTCCCAACTAATAACGATCACAAAATTGAGATACGCCTTCCTTGAGGTTTTAAATCATTACACCATTTGCTCTTTCTTTGGAACACCTCTATCCCTTTCTTTCTTGAATTTCTGTAGTCTTTGGCGACCTGAAGAGAAGGTATATACCGGCACTAAACTCTTCATATTCCCCATGTCCCCCACATATGCAGTATCTTCCTGGGTGAATTTCAAAGACGAGCAAATGGAAACGTTAGTGGTCCACAAGAAGCAACATGATATATCAAAGAAAAGCATTCCGAAGGACGATTTGGTTTTTTGCAAGTAAATTGTGACATAAAGCAGCCACTCTCTCATGCCAAGTCCATAATCAATGAAATTGACGCACGTAAAGAAGCTCACAGTTGAATATAGCTAGGCAAGAACAATAATACAAATTCTCTACGTCTCTACATTGGGTTGTCACTCTCAATACATATATGGCAGTGGGATGGCACCAATACCCCTCCCAATGAAGGATTATTTGAAAAAATAGAAAGCAGAATTATCCTTTTATGACACTTTAGAGCCATCCGCAGTGGAAATTTTTGACCATCAACCGCTTATTTAGGGGCAGAAAGATCAAACCAAATATTCACAGGTCTCTTACGTTTTTGTGTGATGACGAGTACAAGAGGATTGGACAAACAGAAACACTGACACACGAAAAGGAGACCCTTGAAAGAAATTGTCACACTAATCCCCCAAATTGGGCATGGGTCAACAGACGGAACATGAATACGTCACCTAAAGATCATAATGTGGGAGCTTAAAGGCTGATGATTTTTCCCATATCCATTTCTTCATGGAGAGGCTTTTGCACGAAATTGCAACTGCCTTTATTAGAGTCAAAGACAATCAGATAATAGCTGAAATATATTTATGAAGAAAAATTATATGCTGATTTCGATTCAATAAAAGTATATTTGAAAGGAAAATGATGACAAGATCCTAAATTTATCAAAGCTAAGATTTTTGTTGTCTCTGTGGGTTCGTCCTCATACACCAGGATCTAAACTCAAGAATTAAGACCGAAACTAAAGAGGCGGTCACTTTTCTGCATAGCAAGCTACTGGAGAACTAATTAATTTTAGGGTTACTACCTTGAAAAACCCTAAACTGGTACACTTGTGACAAATTTATTCCAAACTAATTTTTGAACCACGAAAAACCCCAAACTGGTACATCTTTGACAAATTTACCCCAAACTGGTTCACATGTGACAAATTTACTCTCCATTAAATTGGGTTAATACCACAACACCTATGACAAACGGAGGGTAAAACCCCAAACCGATAGACCCTGTCAACTATTATGTGTCATCAAACTTAGTAATTTAACGGAAGCTAATGGAGGGTAAATTTGTCACAAGTATACCAGTTTGGGGTAAATTTGTCACAGATGTATCAATTTGGGATTTTCCATGGTCAAAAAAATAGTTTGAGGTAAATTTGTCACAAATGTACCAGTTTGAGGTTTTTCGTATATTAACCCTTAATTTTATTCATGTATGAGAGACCCAGGAACGGATCAATCACAGAGGAGTCTACCAGTCTATGACGGCTTTCTTGCCTTCTCGAGAACATCACATCTCAAAGGTCTTTCTTTCTAGCTATAAAGCAAGTGAACAAGAAATGAATGTTTCCCATGTTCTTTTGCTCTTACCTTAGGATCCTATAGGTGCAGTCAAACATGTATATGTACAATTAAGCAATGAAAATAATTACATCAGCAGCTGCTCGACATAGAAGCTGATGGAAGGTTACGCCTAATAATTCACCGTCTAAATTAACACTACTATCTCTATGCATTAGCTTCGGTCATCAGCACTGAGTGACCTTCCAAAAATCTCAAGCAATACAAAATGAAAAGATCACACTAAAGAATTGTAAGACAACTTACTAGGCAATGCTCAGCTCTGAACTCAATTGACCGGAGTAGGTTTCCTCTGCAGCACCAAGTCATCAGTTGAATAATAATCCGCTATTAGCCGGTACACATACGATGGATTGTGTCCTCCTCTGGAAACATTGGAAAGGAAAAAGTGAAACTAAAAAGATGATACCACTAGAAGTAATTGAGTCCACAATTGAGCAATGTGACTATCATAATGGCCTGACCTTGTAAAACGTAGACAGTAATAATCCAGATTATGCAAGTCAGAAATTGAAAATTGCTAGAACCATTCTAAAAGATTATTTGAAATCTCAGAAGTTCCAAGTTAATTGCAAATCTGTCAATGAGATGAGAACATGTTCGAAGGCTATGTAAATTAATGCAAATCTGTCATGGCAAATCTGTTGTTGCTATTTGCCATGACCTTCCAATTAATGCTCCTGTAAATTAATTCATTTTTAAACTAGCATTATTTCTAAGAAACAATTCTGGCGAGATAGGCATATTAAAGGTACTCACGTGTCTGTGATAAACAAGTTGACCAGTTTTGGTGGTACATAATCAAATGTTGGGTTGACAACATGAAGAAGTGGAGAGCCTGTTCCACTTCCAAAGTCCATGCAATCTGAGAATTCTCCAAAATCAAGCAGTTCAGAAGGTGATCTCAGCTCATTTAGTAAGACCTCAGGATTGTGAGGATACAAGGGGCACAACTGCAATCCAAAATCTGTGTGATCAGTATAGCACCAGCATGCTCATCAAAAGTCAAACATTTCCAGTTATACACTAAACATGCAGTCAAGGGACAACCAACCCACACTATGTCATCAACTCGATCCAAGTGTAAAATGCATATGATCGGCCTAAATAACCAAAACATGTCAATTCATGTTAAAACATGTCAATTCGTTTTTGTCCCTGCTCCATAATTCATTTGCCTGGCCCTACTCACATTGTGCAACCTCTGTAACTACAGAATATACAGCAAATATATTGGTTATTAAAATGCTTGTTGTAGCTTACTTTGAACACTAACTAAAGCAAGCAGCACATAAATTGTTACTCCCCCAGTTTACCTTATGGCTGCCTGCGAGTACAACAAAAGGAACAGCATGCCTTTGAGCAGCAAGAGCAACCATATTCAACCCCACAGGTGCAATAACTCCACCATTAGCCATTACAGCATGAGCTCCAACAATTACCTTCCAGCATAAATTTAATTCAAACAGTCAATGCAGTAATTCAGATGCCGAAGGGAAAAAAAATTGCTAAAAAAGACGTGTACCATGTTCACACGTGAAATCATGGCAAAGACAGCAGAATCAGTAATGAGCGTGGTTTGTAAACCTCTTGCAACCAACTCTTTCGCGAGTAGATGTCCCTGGTACCTGATCAGGACCGCACGATTAGAACAGCTCAGCAAGAGATGAAAACATACTAGACTGACTGAAGAACCATGATCAACTCACCTTGGAGCTCCCTCAGCAACAAATACACGGAATGATCTTTTTTTCTCCTTTGCTGCGCACAGAAATTCTAGTACTGTTCTTGAGCTTCCTAAAGTTAATATTACCTCACTAAAAACACATAACATTGTTATATACTAATAAATCAGCATATAACAATCAGCAAAACTGGAAAGCCACTTCAGACATCGTTCAAAACAAATTAAGAAAAAAAAATGTTGCGTACCAGTATCATCATGAAGTATCAATATATCAATTGGAAGAACAATCAAATAACTCGATAATGCATAAACAACTCATTGAGATTTCAAACATGACAAATCATGCTAGCCACTCGAGGAACAAACCCAAATTCGTACGCATGCCACATATTGGTTTTCTCTTGAGGGGAGAAGGGGATGATGACACCTGAATCCAGGCCCAGTTCTTAGGGAAGGGCTGCCTCAAATCCTGAACTCTGCCAATGCATGTGTTCACATGCATATTTTTGTGTCCTAACATGCCCCAGTTCATCCTCAGATAACCATTGTTTCAACACAGCACCCATTGGTCTGGAGGTGATGGCTCCAGCAGACCAGTCATAGGTTAGGTATTTCCTAATATAACAATCAATCACATGGACATGTGACCTTGCCCAACGAGGTAGAGGAGAATCCATGCCATCAGTGAGAAAAACCACATGGATTTATCTAAAAGAAACCCATTGGCTACGTTAAGATAAGGAAATCTGGCATATGCTCTACTATGTCTGAATTTGCCAGCAAATGATGCTTGACCTCCGATACCAAAAAAGAGTACATATAGCAGCTTTCACTCATTAAAAAAAAGTACAGACACATTTCCAAATTGAAAGTATACGAGCACATAATTTCCCATTTTGCACATCATACCAAAATATGCCAAAACTTGGCATATGGAAGCAACAACCTCATGCCACGAAGGTTATCATGGAAACTGCAGATTATACGACAAATTCAAAAGGTTTATGGATGGAGAAAAAGACAAAAACATCACATTGTTTTTCTTAATTCATGTGACGCTGGTTACTTTTATTGTCGAGGAGTTTATTGTATGAAAAGGAGTGAAAAAAAAAATGAATAAACCAAATCAACATTACCACACATAAACTCCAAAAAATAATGGAAAAGACAGCCATCTCAAGTCCCATAACACTCAATTAACGGCAAAACTGATGCAAATAACCATTAATCCATGAAGCAAACTAATAAAAGGGGAACAAGCAAATGTCAACAAGGCAAAAGAAGTACTTTTGATGAATATGCTCCACTGCTTGCTCAGCAATCTGGTCATGGCAAGTGTCAATATCTCCGATAAGATCATTCACTGCTTCAATAACATCATGCTTCAGCTTCCAGCTTCTCGAACTCTTGTCAGCAGCTGTGATGGAAAAGAGTTTCTTAGCACAAACTAGCGAGACACTAAATTCTACACAAGAAACTGCTATTCCCTTCATACTTCTGCTCACATATTCTTAACACGATACAACAAAATTGATTCATCGTGTTGGCAAGTGATTTTGCGAACAGAAAAGAAATCTCCACGTGTCATCAATGGCAATTTGCTATTCACTGGATAGGACTCTATGCTTTATCAGAACACCAGCTGTCTTTCGCATTGCTAGCTGTCACCAACATATAGACCATAGAAAGATAAAGGAAGCTCACATTTGCTTTTTCCTTCAGAATCACCCCCTGATGAAGAAGTATGAGGAACAGCCGCCGAGTCAGGCAGATCCTCAAGAAGGGTTTGCAAGGAAGGTGGACGCAAAGTGTTTCTTGACGCTGCAGCTACTGCAGCAGCAGACAAAACAGGATGATCATCTTGGTCTGTTTCATCTTCGTCGTCACTCATAGCTGATAAATTCAACCCAGCCATAGCTACTGTCGTGAGAGAAAGATCCTCCTCCCTAATAATATGTAATACACGCCTGACGATATTGCCAACAGCAAGCTCTGCATTCATAAGTACAACCTTGTCAATACATATAGCAAAGAACCCGCAATATCCGTAAAGAGATGCTTAAACAAAAATCATCATGATAGTTCTTTCCAAAAGCTTAAAAGATAACTTGCAACACACTATTAGTTAAGCATAACTTCAAAAAATCAAAACTAATCATTCTTTTATAGGATAGCATTATTAAAAAGTCTATAAAGAAATCAAACAATCCAAAAATTTTAACAAGAAGAGGAGGTGGACAGCCATTAGCTAATGATATCATTGACAACAGGAGTATCCGTGATTCCTACTTTTCAGAAGGTAAGTTTTCCAATGGATAGATACAGCTTGTGCATGGTGCTGCTTTATTCTCTTGCCAGTGTGAACAAAAGAATATAGTGCAATATGAGTGCCCTGTTACAGTAATGAAAGCCGCAGTATCATCTCCAGCCATTATTCGACACCAGGAAGAAGAAATTGAGAAACTCGACATGGCAACAGTGGCTATTTTAAAGCAGAAGAAAATTGTGTAACTGTCAACACCGGAAATATAGAATAGTAAAAAGAAAGTATCGGGACATATGGTCCAATTTCAAATTGCAAACTGATATCAAGCAATGACAGATACTTTGGTGATTTTAAACTAGCGGCAACCAAAAATGAAACAATTAAGGTGGCATACCAACTGGATTTGCTGCAACCAGTTGCTCTCCTACTGCTTTTACAGCGTCAATCAAAGCAGCTGCCTGGTGGGTATATGGAATTCGCTGCTGAGAAATAACCGATCGAAGGAGTACTGCTGTCTGCCTTGCCGTTGCTTGTGAGCCCTCAATCTTACTGCCACCGCATAGAGAACATGAATTTATTTTCTCACCTTCAAGCATGCCAAAGGAACTTCACAACTAAAAATTGGAGTTTGACAAGATCTCACCGTTTTTTAAGCTTGAAAAGGAACTCATTCACGAGGACTTGCACGTCTGGCATGACTACCAATCTACCACCACTTTCACCTAAGCGATAACAAAGATCAGTCTGAAGTACCCAAAAAGTTTGATCCATTCAATTGAACAGCAAAGATTGAGATTGCTCAGACTCTTTTCCACACACAAAAACGAAAAGTGACCTAGAGCTAAGTTTCGTTGACCCCATACGACCGAATGCCATCAAGGAGACACTAATTGGTAAGTCTAAATGTAAGAGCTGCTGTAACCACCTTCAAATCAGAGTCTCTTACTCTCTAGTTCACTCCGTACCATTGCAAACTCAAACAGTAAGTGAAACGGGTACGATTGACAAGCCGCAATTGCAGCCAAATGCTCTGTAAACAAAGAGCATAAGCAACTTTGTCCCCACACGAGCATTATATCTTCCTTCCAATGTCAGTATCATTCTTTTCCCTCTTCATTGTTCCTCCCTTCTAAGAAAACCACCTTATACTAACACGTTGGCCCCGTTCCACTGTGTCGTTCCTTCCTTCCTTCTCCAAAACCAACCCCACACTGAAAAGTCAGCCCCGATAGGCAAAATTCATTCTTTTATCCCCTTTCCATTACTTCAGCCATATCAACAAACTGGTACTAAAGCAAGCAGACGTTAAACACTCTTCTTGTTCACTTTCGGGCATCTGGTTTATTTCTTTCCTTATGCTAACGATTCCCTTCGAATTCGACCTGATAAGTCTTGCAGCAACGCACATACTCCAAATTCGCGCTATGATTCCTTTGATTGTGAAGCGAGTGCAAATAAGCATACCCAAATAGAAGTCTCGAAAATCTATCCTTGTTCGGACAACAGAACACGTCCAACATTCACTTACAAATTCAACAGGAGAAGGAGGAGGAGGAGGAGAAAAGTAGCAACGAGCAATCGAGAATCTCATCGAACAGAAGCTGTTCGGACAAACAGAACACATCCGACATTCACTTACAAATTCGCGACGCGGATCGACGAATTGGCACGCGAATCGGAAGCGCGAGGATGTTCTTGGACGGTTGATTACGAGACTTTTGTTGTGGGGGTTTTCTTGCAAAGGTGAAAGAGCTTCGAAGCTTTTTGCTTCGTCAGTTGCCGTCCCAATATTTTTTTTTATTTCTTTATTTCTTTTTTCTAGCTTCGACGCCCTTTCTCCTATTCACTCTCTTTTTCGCTTTCTTGGGTTTTCTCAACAGGGAGCTGAGTCGGGTGGGATTGTCATGGGCTTGGTTCAGGCCCGATTCCATCTCCTTTTTTTTTCCTCGAATTATAAGCATGAATCTTATAAACAACATTGTTCTAATTTTGTTAGGACGAGTGATTATCAACGTTTAATTGATAATAATTATAAAAGAAAAATCGACATCAAAAATCCCAAATTTTACATTCTATAACACATTTATCCTAAACTTTTTCTTGTGACGTTAAAACCCCAAACTTGTACTCGTGACCCCATCAAGATCCCGTCAAATGATTTGTCCAACAAAAACGACGCTATTTTTGTTTCGTTCGAGCCGCACGGGCAGCATGTCAACACGGTTTGCCTCATGTCGTCGATGTAAGAAAATTTGTTGACGGAATCTCAACAAAAGGTAAATGTGTCGGAAATTTATAAGTTTGGAATTTTTTTACAAAAAATAAAAATAAATATATCACAATGAATATAGTTTGAACTTTGAGATTTTTGGTGATTTTTTTCCTTTTTCCTTGTAACTAAATTGTCACTAAGCACGAGAACCAGATAATAAAGGTAGGCCACATCCCTGTACAAGCCCAGGAACCAATTTAACCCGAACAAGATCTAACCCAACTCTCAAGACCCATGAACCAACTGGCCTCACCCAGGCCCATCAACTAAGCCCACAAACCAACGCACGCCCAAAGACAATCCCAGATCAGAGCCTGTACAGATTCGTCTTTGCAAATATTACGTGCGCATTTGGTAACAATTCTCTTCAATTCAACTTCTGGCAAGAATTGATTCTGACCAGAATTAATTTTAAAAGAGAATGAAAAATAAATTTCTGAAATGTTTACTAAACGCGTCCTCATTCTACTTTTGCTTATGGTAAGTTTACCAAATAGCGGCTAAAGATCGGCAACTGATGGGCATCGGTAACCAACGGTGGCAGCGGTCAACGGTCGCCCACTGCCCTGCGACCAACAACCCACAACCGACGATACAAACCCACTAACGAGGACCGGCAGCGGCTAACAATAGGAGCGGCAACGGCCTACAAACGTGAGAAAGAAAAGATAAGAAAATTGAAAAAAAAAAAATCACTTCTAAAGAATCACTTGTTGCTTTAGAGAATCACTTCTTTTACCAAACACAATTCTCATTCAGAAATAAAAAATTATTCTAGAAGTAATTATTTATCAAACGCATTTCTACTTCAGAATCACTTATTTAGCATAATTAAAAATTCTTAATGGTTATCGAACGCACCCTACGAAGCAGCAACTTTTCCTCAATTAGCTTCCTCAGTTATCATTAAGACAAACATCAATTCTCCGGTCAGCAGACAAGACTCTCTTTCACCATGCAAAGAAGCGCCTCAGAAGCAATCTCGGTAGCAAACACAACATCGGCCATAGCAAACTTGTCTTTCCTTCCTCCATTAGCAGTCGATTGAAGTGGATTTGCTTGAAGATATATAATCATATCAAGGAAAAAGGAGGGAAAGTAAGGCACGATTCGATTTTTTCGCGTATTTCTTAAATTGGAGAACAACAAAACCAACCGTCTTTTTTAAAATTTTAATTTTTCTTCGGAACTTTTAGTTTCACAAACCAAGCAATGTTTTCAAAAAAAGAAAAGAAAAGTTGTTTTTCATCTATATATTTCTAATGGAAATGGAAATCAAGAAAACTTCTCACGAACTAAATGATCCTTAAGATAGGGGTGAGCATGGTAATCATGGTAGACGCTGGAACCTGATAATCATACCGATGGAAACCTATTCGGTTTCAAGTTTCAAGGTATGTAAAAAATGTTCTAAGTTCAAAAAATTAGGGAATTTATTTCAACAGGTAGATTTCAAGTTTTAGGTAAGTGGAACCTGGAACATTGAACAAGCTCTTGTGTTTTTCTTAGTCTATGTTTTCATGGGATCTTGCGGTATTTTATAACGTTCGATAATGAGTATATAATTTGGAACCATTATCATAAATTTTCATTTTTGACGATATTTACGAATAAGACTTTTACTTTGTTAATATTTCATATTCTTCGTGTGTATAGATATAAGTTTTGGTCACTTGATTGTAGCAGCGAGTGTAAGTCATCAAAGTGACGATTTACTGCAATTGTTCAATTAAGAATACATGTGAAATCTCAATAGACTTCAAAACACGTGACAAAGTAGTTTCAATTTTCGACTCTGGAAAGGTTCCAGATTTTAAAATAAGCAGAATAGGTTTCAGATTCTAAAAAATAAGAAATTTATTTCGATGGTAAATTTCAGATTTGAAGTGAAATCTGAATTTGGAGCTGTTTACCTCTATCATAAGTGGTGCGCGCGTATTACAGGACTGATATGACATCACGTGCCAGTGTGTTCGTTTGTGTGTGTATGAAGAAGACGAGAGAGAGAGAGAGAGAGAGAGAGAGATCAGGAAATACAGGGAGAGATTTTGAAAATCAAGAGGTCAAACAAAACGAAGACGCAGACAACAGTGCTGACTCCTGAGAGAGAGAGAGAACATAGGCCTGGGGAGTGGGGCCTACACGTTTCACTGTGTCCTTTTTGTATTTTCTCGAGAAATCGCTCTGTCTCTCTCCTCACCCCAGGCGACGCTCCTCTCTCTCTACATCCGCCTCTGACTCTTTCTCGAGCGGCTTTAATTTGAAATTATACGCGCACTTCGCGTCTTCTCGCTTATATTATTCTCCTTTTCCCCTTGATTTATTATATCTATCTATCTTCCTATCTACTTTCCCGGACGGCAATCTCTCTCTCTCTCCCTCCCTCCCTCCCTCTGGGTTTGTTTGGTTTTTTTCCTTCGCCCCACTTCGTCAAAAGCGGGGTTTTTGAATCGACCCTCCTGATCTTCCGCAATTCCTGGTAAGTTTCTGTCTCTGTTCTATCCAAGCTTCATCCTTTTGCATGGTTTCCGTCGCCAGGTTTGATTCTTTTTCTCCATCCACGTGTTCCTCCGCCTTCTTAGAGCCAAAAGTCTTGATCTTTAAGGTCAATGTGTTGGGGAACATTATAGATCTACTTTGGGGTTGGGGTCCGTAAATTTTGTCAAGCTCTTCCTTCTGGGGATCGAAGGTTTGATCTGTCGTGGATCAGCGATTGCCCTATATCTTGACTACTGGGCTGACCTAGTTTCTTGTTGATCGTTTTAGTCGTTGTGTAGATTCGCCGAGGGCAGAGTGGTGGTGCTCTTCGTAAACACTGGAATCAGGGGGTTCGAATTATCTCGAGCTGGAAGCAAATTGCTTTTATAATCAGGTAATGCATCTTCTCTACCTATGCAAGTATCACGTGTAGTGTACGGTGTCGTAATATATAGGATATGTGATTTGATGACAGTCTGTTACTGAACTCACTTTTCATGATTCTTGGAGAGAAGTTGGAATGCTGCAGATTCCGTGATGCCTCTGTGAATCAATAATCAAAAGGGGCGATGGCCAAAAAGCAAGAAAGATATAAGATATAAGGAAAAAAAAAACCAAAGCGGTTGTCTCACTGTGCATTCAACTTTTAAGCGTTTCCTCACACTGCATGCTTCAGCATTATAGAGAAAATTACATTCTAGTTTTAGCTTTACTGAAGCTGGTTTGACTTTGGAATAATGCAAATCTGGATTTCACAAAGACAATTTTAAGTGGTTAGAATTTCGATTGAAGACGGGTTTTTTTTTTTTTTTTTCTATCTGGCCCGTGATGATGCCATTGAGAGTTCATGATGTCAATACATCTGTTGAAATTAAAAAATAGAGCCTTTCAAATCTTCAGACCGTATTGTTTGTCCTATTCCTGTTAGGATATATGCGCGGACATCTGGTTTTAAAGGTGCCCTTTTTCTGTCCCTTCTTTCTTTCTTGAGGAATGAGTGCTGGGTATTCTCATTGCATTGTCTATGACCGACAATTATGCAGTCACATTTATCATGCCAGATATCACTTGTTTATGAGATTATCTCTGTTTCCAGAATCTTTTTTTGTATTTGATCAATAATGTATTTTTTTCTCCTTTTCAGCTGTAGTTACATAGGCTAGGAAATCTCTTCAAGCAAAATGGCTACTGCAAATGCATTCTTCGATGAGATCCGAAACAAACCTGAGGTTATTGATCCTCCTCAAAGCGAAGACATGTTGGACATAGGTGAAAGTGTGAATGATCCAACGCAAAATGCTGTTAAACCTAATTTAACTGTCTCTAGCAGTGTCCGAGAGCTATTAGAGTGCCCCGTGTGCTTAAATGCAATGTACCCTCCTATCCATCAGGTTTGGATGTCTAATCTTGCTTTTAACCCTTTTTTCATTTTTCCCTTATTTCGATTTATTGATTCTTCCTTTAAAGCACACGAATATCATGGGACTTGTTTGTTTTTTATAACCTCTTTTGGTTGAAGTCGCCTATTTATTACACATCAACTTCTCGACATTAGACACCTGCAGAGGTGATTTTTACATTCCTATGGTTATTTGGTAGTAAAGATGCAAAAGTTGATATCTGGGATTCTCTCTGCATCAGTGTTCGAATGGCCACACTCTGTGTTCTGGTTGCAAGCCAAGGGTGCACAACAGATGTCCTACTTGCAGGCACGAACTTGGGAACATCAGATGCCTTGCGTTGGAGAAGGTGGCTGCCTCTCTTGAACTTCCATGTAAATATCAGAGTTTTGGGTGTGTAGGCATATACCCTTACTACAGCAAGCTCAAGCATGAATCACAATGTGCCTTTAGACCCTACAGTTGCCCCTATGCCGGATCAGAATGCACAGTCATCGGTGACATTCCTTGTCTGGTAGCCCATCTCAAAGATGATCACAAAGTTGACATGCATAACGGCAGTACCTTTAACCACCGATATGTCAAATCAAATCCACATGAGGTTGAGAATGCCACGTGGATGCTAACGGTACTTTTTTACCTCTTTCCTTGTTCCTGTTATCCAAGGCATATGTTGGGCTCTCTGGAGTTATCCAGTAGTTAATTAATTGTTAAACTGTCAAAAGTAAGCATTTGCTCATCAGAATTGTTTTAGTTTGAACACCCATGAATGCGAAATTGTGTGAAATTTGGATTAAAGCTGTTATTTTCTTGATGAGTTCTATGAAATAAAGGTCTAAGTTGTTAAATTGGTATATCTCAGGCATCTGATCATTTCATTTTCTGATCAGTGCTGCTTATCTTTGCTCTGTTCTTCCTTCCTTCTAAATTTAGATGCGGTTTTGTCTCTTAGATTTTTTTATTGGCCGAATGCTGGAAGCCCAGGTAATGACATATTAGCTGATTTAAGTTTGTAAAGTTGGAGAGCTTAAATGGGGCTTTAAGACTTTAAGAAGGATCTAATTAAGTTGTTGATGGAGCTTTCTTTTAAGTTTTAGCAAGGTTTTCTTTTCAGACTACTCATGTCGGTGAATAAATTGTTTAATGATTGTCGTTAATAGGCCATGTGACACATCAAACTAATTGGTCCAAGTCTCTGCTTCACCCATGGGAGACTATGCTTGCAAGTTGCGTTATTGTTGTAAGTTTTTCAAAGGGCACGATAGCAATCAAGTTTGTGGTGGATCTCCAGGTTTTTAGTTGCTTTGGTCAGTATTTCTGCCTGCACTTCGAGGCCTTTCAGCTTGGAATGGCTCCAGTCTACATAGCATTCCTGCGGTTTATGGGTGACGACAACGAGGCGAAAAACTACAGTTACAGTCTCGAGGTTGGCGGGAATGGGAGAAAGATGATCTGGCAAGGGGTGCCTCGGAGCATAAGGGACAGTCACCGCAAAGTCCGTGATAGTTTTGACGGTCTCATCATCCAACGCAACATGGCCCTCTTCTTCTCTGGTGGTGACCGGAAGGAATTGAAGCTCAGGGTGACTGGTAGGATCTGGAAAGAACAGTGATGACAGGGTATTTCGACCTGATGCTTTTAGATTATCCTACTCTTAAAAAGTCAGATTAGTTTGTTCACGTAGCAATCAGCAAGTCTTCTTGGGCATGTATTTTTTGGAATTTTAGGGGGGCAATGTCTCTTTGCTTTTGACTATGCATAAATACATGAATGGGAAGACAGCAAATGTCGTATATTCCAAGCAGAATGAGAACGTGTTGTACTGTCTTCCTTCTCTTCTTTTTCGTGTCCACCACTTCCCTCTACTCGTTCCACGTTTGTCGCTGGCCGGCCTTTCTTATATGGCCACCGGAGGAATCATATTCATGCACTAAGTCAACTTGTGAAAGATCGATTTGTCGCAACCGGCCTTTTTCATTCGTCTATGTGACTTGTCTAAGGGATTTATTTCGGATTTCCTAGGAATTAAACCATCTGTGAAAGATCTCTGGAGAAGTTCTATAATGTCACCTTAAAGCAGATCTGTCGGCTATCTAACCTAGCCGATCGCCTGATCCCATCACTCTTAATAGTTGTCATACGTGAAATGAAGTGAGTGCCATTTACTTTGTTTGCTTAGGAGGGGAAAAAAGAGAGAGAAATAGGACCTTTGAATAATATATTCCCTTGGGAATATTACCATCTCATTGGAAAAAAATTTATCCATTTGGAAAAATTAACTCCTCATCGAAAAATTATTAGAACTTCATAAAAAAAAGTATCTATCAACCTTGAATGAAATCATGATTTATCAACATGTTTAGGAAGTTATTCATTTAAAGAGCAATTACTAACACGTGTAAAAAATTATCATCACTAATAGGAAAAGGAAACATCACTTATGAAAAAGGTAACCACGTATTTGACAAAATTACCATCACTTAAGAAAGATAATCAATGATGAAGAAAAAGTTCATGATCTATCACACATTTACTAGAGTTACTAAAGAGAAGATACATAGTTCATCGGTTTAAATTAACATGACATTATTAACATATTACCATCATTTGTAAATTATTATATGAAAATCACCAAAATATTCTAACATTTACCATTGCTTGTCAATCGCGAAATGATCAATCAGATGTTCGAAAAGGAATCTATAGAAAGAAACTGACATTGAAGTATTGACACATCGAAAAATTATCAACACAAACGAGTAATTACCACCGCTTATGAAAATTTACCACATGAAAAAGACTACCATCATTTATGGAGATTGACAATCGAAAAATCCATAATCTCTCTGCATGACCTAGGAAATTACTAAGCGGGGGAAATAAATGAAAGTTTCAAAGAAAATGTTTGAAAAAGTACGGTCATTAGCTAGATATTACCATTGCAATATCAAATTTACCACCATTTATGAAAAGTTAGCATTACTTTGTCCACATGTCATTTTTTCGAAAGAAGCTTATTCACTTCTGTCTTTAGTTTTGAATTCTGCCTTTTGTTTTAGCAATAATTATTTTTAAGTCAAAAATCTTTATTGCGATTTATCCATAACTTTATGCTTTCATCTTATATCTGATTCCAACGCATTGTCTTATTTTAAGTCTTATTTCAGTAAGTTCTAATCTAATTTCAAAGTTCTGTATCTGATGTAGCTTAATTTTGCTTCCTATTCTTGAATAAGAATTTCCTCCCTTTAAATTTGTATGGTTTCCGACAATACTTGATGGGGGCGTAACTATGAGTTTATTCTTGGGACTCAATCTATTATCCATTATGTAAAATGTCTAAACGAGAGAGATAGGCAATCATGCCATTCCATTATAAGATATAAGATTAAGATCCAACACCATACTATCCCGAAAATCCGTCCACAATCCGTCCTCGTCTGTTCATGCCACACGTCTTTCGTTCGGATTTGCAATATCCTCTTATGAAGAATCGGCTACTATTCTCTATGACTTCGAAACGGTGTCGATAGCCGCACCAAGGGGCTCCCCCGTTAGATGATCTGGGAACTTTATACCCGCGACAATATCTGGAAAGAAAGATACAAGAAAGCACAATGAAAGAGCGCGTGATAAATCAGCAGCATATGCTTAAGAATCCGCCAACTTATAGAACCAGAAGGTATAGCCTTCGACTCGGAACAGAACTCGGCTCATCCTTTTGAGGACCCTCCAGTCTCATGAACACCTGCCCACGTATGCATTCCATCCTTGAAGGCGGTATTCCCGAGCTGCCTCTACTGGATTCAGAGCCTTTATGATTCCGCGCCCAACTATTATGATATCACTGCCTCTGTCGTGGATCACCTGGAAGTACATTTTAAATCGTATTAAGTCAGTTTCAGCTGCCCAAAGGATACAATAATATGCAGCTCTAGTTTGATGTGCTTGAACTTTGTCTGCAAGCAACCAACTCTAAGGCGTTCATCCATCTGGCTTCCGAATTAAAATAGCATAAACAGAAAATTGCCAAGTGAAAGTGAGACATTCTCGTATTAATTATCTATCGCAATTCAGTAGCATCTGATGATATGAAATGGACCTTAATTAACACATTCCACGGGACAGCTACTTACTCTTGAAACAGTCTTTGCCATCATGGCCAGCTATTCTTACTATTGAACAATTTTCTACCAACAAAATAGGTGACAAGTTATGGCCAATACAGGAGACATTATGCGTAGATGAGGAAAATTCACATGGACCATGGAGAGATGCTTTATAGAAGGTCCCAAACTAACGCCCATCTCCTAATTTTATTAGGGAAAAAGTATTTTCTCCTCTTTGTGTTAAGAAGCAAAGAGACAAATGCCAGTTCAGCACCCCAAAGAGAATTATTTTGAGAAAATTGTGCACACCTACCTAGTAATACTAACATACACCCCATCCACATTGGCGAAGCTGAAAATTTAATAGCCACTAAAAGTAGCAAATTGATTTCAACATTTGCATACAATGAGTAGACTTACAGAATTTGGAGTGTTGTATTGTTGCCCAAGATTGTCACCACCAGTTACCAATTGAACACCAGGGGTAGCCTGAATAAATGCTGAATTCACTGGTGCCCCTGGCCAAGATGCTGGATTAACTGAGATGAACCCGATAACAAAATCAGAATGTTCCTCTGCAATTTTTACTGCCGTTGCAGTGTAATCCCCTTTGGCTAGGTTACCAGCAGAGCTCATTTCAGCAAGAAGCAATAGGCCTCTACCTCGAGGCAAACCCTGCATTGTTGAAGGATCATCATAATGAACAATATGGAAAAAAAGAAGATCTGTTTCAAAAAGTTCACTAAAAGCAGTCCTTTCGCAGAACAAACCTTTAGCTTCAATCCGTCTACAATTCCAGGACCAGAGATAATGTGAGCATTAGTTATATCAGCCCAATCTGCTATTCGGAATATACCACTACAAGTGCAACATTCTAGAGTTCAGTCTATAGAACAATATAGATGGCGAGGAAACAACTAATGTAGAGTGAGTCATACCCTTCATACTGCATTGTCACTGTATTACCAATATCAGCAAATTTGCGATCCTCAAATATCAAAAAGTTGTACTTCTCCGCAATCTGTTACGCCATTCAGTACCATCAGCAAGAAATTCACAGCCGTCGATGGTTTAAAAATAGCAGGAACTTGAGATTTATAAAACTAACAGATCTGCATATGCACGAGGTTCTTAAAGATTTTTTGGGCGCATGGCTCTTAAAAGTTTTCATCAAAGAGAAACTAATTTTTCACATTACTTGTCTTATATATGATAGGCAAACCAAAAAAAGCACTTACCTATATCAGAGAAAGAGAAAAGAAGAATCTGATAATGGCATCAAAATAGCAGAGTAAGGTATCGGCACATACCATGCGCAGTCTGGAACCGAAATCCGGGGTGAAATCGGGTAATATGTCTACATGGGTTTTCAATAAACATATTTCTGGCCCAACCTGAAAAAAGTCCAGACAAAAAATGTGAACATAGGGACGACTAAAACTAAGGCATTTTCACCGAATGGAATGTGTCATTAGACATCAGAAAAGGAATTATAAACAGCAATGCCAGTCCATGGAATGATACTGCCGAACAATGACCATAACTCCTGTTCAGAGATGGTGTAAGTGTTTAAATCGTGTCATAGGATAGCAGATGCAAAAGGCAGTTTATGGGAATTCAATATAATATGTCCACTATTTCGACAGTGTTAGTAGAACTCCAAGACAACCCCAAAATATTGGTATTGACAGAACTTTAACCCAAGTGCGCAGAACACTGATGACAACGATGGTATTAGATGTTATAATAAATCAAATAAATAAACAAATCAGAATCAGAATAAAGATGCCCTTAGTGTATAATCTTTATGCAGATTCACTTACAGAAAAAGCAATCCCTGCACATATCAGTATAAACTAATCGCCAAAGGTCAAGAAAGAAGAAAAGAGTATCAAACTCGGACCTTCTCAGCAATATCAAGCAACTCAGCAGCAGTCCCCACATCAGCGGCGACACATAAATTACTTTCCTTTTCCACCATCACCTCAAATAGCCTCTTCCCAGTGGCGTTCTTTGACAACTTTGCCCTCTCCCCGTACCCCAAAAACCTAGGCTTCTCCTTCACTTCCTTCGCAGGCACAGCCACCCTCTTGTTCTCCTCAAGAAACTTCAGCACAGTGGCCTCCATATCATCCCCTAGCTTCCCCTTCTCCTTCAAAATCCTCACCATTTCAGTCAGTTTTATCATCGCATGCAGCTTGATCCCATTCTCTTCCAGATTCTCTCTCCCTCCTTGCTCTCTGTCGATCAACACCACCGCGTCGGTTACCTTCAACCCTGCAGCACGCAGCGGCGCAGCCGTTTCCAGCACCGACACGCCGCTCGTCACCAAATCCTCGATGATCAAGCACACTTGATCCTTCTTGAATTCACCTAATCAACACAGAATGACCCGTCAAGACAATATAATGCAAAATCCAAGCTTACCAAACAGCTAGCTAGGCAAGAAAACGACAACCTCTGTGTATCGCATTGGATCGCCGGTGAAATCAATGATTTATCATCCTCAGTTAGGAAAAAATTAAAAAAAAACGTTCTTCATGTACGTACAAGCTACGCAGTACCTTCAATTGCTTTGGAAGTACCATAGTCCTTGACTTCCTTGCGACGCATGACCATCGGAATGTCATTATAGACGGAGACACACGTCGCTATCGGCAGCGCAGTGTACGGGACGCCGCAGACGATGTCGAAGGCGGGGGAGGCGACAGAGGAGATGAGCGTCTGGGAGACGTCACGGAGGAGATCGGGGTAAGAGACGATGAGGCGGAGGTCGATGTAGATGGGGGAGGAGATGCCGGACTTGAGCTTGAAGTTGCCGAACTTGACGGCGGAGATCTCGTGGAGCCGGAGGATCAGCGACTCCATCGACGGGGGCGGCGGCGGCGGCGAAGAGGAGGAAAAAATCGTCGGAGCCGGAGTCGGTGGAGGGTCGGGATTGGGGGGTCTGTCGTGTTGCTCAGCGAAAGTGAGTGCGAGGGTGTCTTGGTGGTGGTGGTGAAGTGGGAGTGCTTTCGTAGCTGTGGTGTTGGGGAAGGGGAGGGAGGAGAGAGCGTGGGGCTTGGGGAGTTTGCGTGGAGGAGAGAGACGGAGTGGCGTTGGGAGGAGTGAAGTGTGCATCTGAATTTTCTTTTTATTTTTCTCTCTCTCTCTCTTTCTTTCTTTCTTTTTCTGGGTCTACGGTCCAAGGTCCCTAGGGTTTTTACCAAAACCTACAGCCATTGAATTCAGATGTTTCATCGGACAGCATCTGCTCGAGTTTTTTCATATATTGAGTCGGCTTTCATGTGAAAACATAGCCTTTGCATTTGCATAAGCCCGGTCGCGTTATGTTCGACCAAAGAATGTAGCAGAACCCAACTTCCATCACGAGTGATCGGCAGCAGAGCGCCATGTTCGAACAGATAGAGATGCTGCTGCACAAGCAAGTGGAAGATGGCCTTGTCATTTACTTCCACGACCAAATCTCATCAAAGACATGTGATAAGAAGGGAAAATTTCAAAAATGGGCCCAAAGTGAAGTCGTTTTTTCAAATAAAGATCTAGAGTGGACAATGTCTCAAATAAGGACATGAAGTGGCATATCAGTTTCAATTAAGGGCCTAAAGTGATAAATCTGTCTCAAATAAGGGCCTCTTCACTGGCCGGCGAGTTGTGTCATTGTTCCGGCCACCGGAGAAGGGACATTTTTGTCCAAAAAATTCTGGGTCTTCTTTATTCTTTCTTGTATTACGATGATTTGGCCTTGCGAAAGCAACGCGAGCAGAACAAAATCAAGAAGCAAAACAAGGAAGAAATTTCTTGGATCCTCTCTCCCTCTCTCTCTGGTTCGACTGTCATGCACGCCTTCGCCTTCTATTTGCATCCTCAAAAGCTCTTAGACTTGACACCCAAATCTCACACCTGCGAGCTCACAGGGAGAAGACGACGAACCGGAGAGGAAGGTCTAGAGGGATGAATTTGCTCATCGCGCTCCACAGTCTGAGAGAGTACTACAAGCTACCGATCACCGCTGGCCTCCTCGCCACCAACAAGCTAGCTTACTTGAGGCCCGGCGTGCTCGATTCTCTTCTCCCTTCCATCGATCAAAGTGTGGTTCAATTGATAATACCCTCTTTTTTATTGTTGTTTCCGTTGATCATTTCAACGGAAGTGTTATTCAAGATTGATAAAGATGCAACTTTTGGAATTTATAATGGGGTGAATGCGAGTTAGGGTTTTGATTCAGAAATTGAGGAAATGTGTTGCGGTGAACTCTGGGGATAGGGTTCTTCTGAATTAAACTTTTAATAATTCAGAATAGAGCTCTAAAGCTCGATTTGTTCAAAGTCACGGCGTCTTGTCTCTCGGTTGCTGGGTGAAGTCACATTTGGGGTGAATTCTAGGATTCGTCGTGCTCGATTCGGTCTCACACAATAAAGCTCGATTCAGTCGCTGAAGCTTTATTAGAAGTCAATTTGTTATTGCTCGATTTGCTTATTGTTTTTCAATCGTAGTTATTTGGAGAAGCTTTTACCGAAGATTTCACTATGAAAAGTTACTTAGCTCTGAGATGATATTTGTTAGCGAGTATCAGTGAGCTGGTTCTTGTGAAATGCTGTTACTGACCATTCCAAGATGGAGTATGCTGATGCTTTTTTAATATTTCCTTTCTCTTTTTTCAATCTCTTTGTAGCACAGAGATAATAAGGAAGGACTCGGTATGGAGCTACTGCAAAGTGGAATCCCGACATAGTGCTGTGATGGCTATATGCTGTGATGGATGTGCTGTGATCATTTGAGTTGTTTACAAATTTCTCTTCTTTCTATTGTTTGACCATGTACCAACATCGATGTTAATGTACAATTAGTTTTTTTCAGTTGTAATCATCCATGTTGGTTGCAATTTCCTCTTTTTTCCAGTTCTTAGAACCATATACTAACTTGTTTGGTAATGACCAGTTGGTTTTTTGTGTTGTAATAATTCAAGTTCTAATGGAAGAGAGGCTTTTAAACCTCATTTGAAGCACATATATTGTACAACTTCCCATGAATGTTTTTACGGAAACTGTGTTAATGCAGTTACAACCTGTAACAATTTGTATAAGAGAAAGACTAAGAATTTCTAAAGATGTGCAATGTAAATGAGAGGTTCCTTTTTCAAGTGTGATTTAAATTAATTGTGATGGAGAATTCGTGTCTCAGGATATTGTAGCAGCTGTTGGAGTAGTACCTAGAAATAGCAATGGAACTTATTGGAGGTTTGGGTGAGACATTTCAGGCTACAAGTGCAGAAATTGCTCAAACTTATGCCGTTCTAGAGGGTACGAAACTTGCTCAAGCCAACAACTGGGGATAAGTTTGTTACTAAATCTGATGCACAAAGTGTAATCAACTGACGTAGTGGCTGATGCAAAATCAAGGAATTGAAAATATTGGCATGGTTGTAAGTAAAGTAGACATATATAACTTAAGATATTTGATATATTTTTTTATCAGTAAATATACATATTATTGCAGAAGTTGTGGAAAAATACAGAGGGGGACTCCCACACAGTCAATTACAACATTATGTCCCACACACACTCTTTCCATGTAATGACACCACCCGCCAATGGACATCATAGTGTACCACATCTGCACTACCAGTATCAACAGCAAGATACTACCCAGAAAAACAAGATGCAGACTCAAAACCATGCCACTAGATCACAGCAAAGTTTGTCAACATGAACTCGTCAATTTCTGTGCAAGCACTTATCGTCAGCAGTGTCTTAACCCAAGTAAATATCTACACAAACACTTAATTCCAGTAAGTTCATCCTTCCAGTCACTTGCAGATCTATGACATGAATATAGCTGTAAAATTTGTTCCTAAATCTGCTTTATGAACACACCCTTGAAGAACAAGTGCATTCATGATTCTTCTTCTTGTCTGCATAGCACACAAATGCTATCCATGTCACACCAAGTTTTCATCATGTCCAATGTGTGCAACCTATTACGAATCCCCAGCTGAGTTTTAAAGCCATATTTTCGCACATTAGGCTGAAACCATACGAGCTTATGCCAAGTCACTTTGTTCCCACTCTCACTAGCTTCCAACCCTGCTTTACAGAGAAAGAGCCACCAGAAGATCGAATAACTACCACTTTGTCTACAGAGCCAGAGTTTGGAGCAATCAACCGTCACAAAGCACCCTGTATTAAGCAGATCATCAGACCTTGCTGGAGGCCATCTTCACTCCTTTGCCTTAATAACATCTGCAACCACGGCTTTAAATGTGGTTTCAATGAATGCCTTAGATTTAGCATTTTCCTTCCATGCATATATGCCGTCTAATCTCTCCTTGGCTTGCCACAAACTAGACCCCTTCAGCAAAATAGATTCAATCGAACGCAGCCCATAAAGAGTCAGATTTCATAAGAAAATGACAGTTTTCCTAAGAACACAAGCAGTATTCGATTAGCAAGATTCCTAAGACCAAGGCCACCCTGGACAATTGGGAATGCAAACATCAGACTAGGCCCCCTGGACAATCGAGCTTTATTGTGTGAGACCGAATTGAGCACGACGAATCCTAGAATTCACCCCAAATGTGACTTCACCCAGCAACCGAGAGACAAGACGCCGTGACTTTGAACAAATCGAGCTTTAGAGCTCTATTCTGAATTACTAAAAGTTTAATTCAGAAGAACCCTATCCCCAGAGTTCACCGCAACACATTTCCTCAATTTCTGAATCAAAACCCTAACTCGCATTCACCCCATTATAAATTCCAAAAGTTGCATCTTTATCAATCCTGAATAACACTTCCGTTGAAATGATCAACGGAAACAACAATAAAAAAGAGGGTATTATCAATTGAACCACACTTTGATCGATGGAAGGGAGAAGAGAATCGAGCACGCCGGGCCTCAAGTAAGCTAGCTTGTTGGTGGCGAGGAGGCCGGCGGTGATCGGTAGCTTGTAGTACTCTCTCAGACTGTGGAGCGCGATGAGCAAATTCATCCCTCTAGACCTTCCTCTCCGGTTCGTCGTCTTCTCCCTCTGAGCTCGCAGGTGTGAGATTTGGGTGTCAAGTCTAAGAGCTTTTGAGGATGCAAATAGAAGGCGAAGGCGTGCATGACAGTCGAACCAGAGAGAGAGGGAGAGAGGATCCAAGAAATTTCTTCCTTGTTTTGCTTCTTGATTTTGTTCTGCTTGCGTTGCTTTCGCAATGCCAAATCATCGTAATACAAGAAAGAATAAAGAAGACCCAGAATTTTTTGGACAAAAATGTCCCTTCTCCGGTGGCCGGAACAATCACACAACTTGCCGGCCAGTGAAGAGGCCTTTATTTGAGACAGATTTACCACTTTAGGCTCTTAATTGAGATTGATATGCCACTTCAGGCCCTTATTTGAGACATTGTCCACTCTAGGCCCTTATTTGAGAAAACGGCTCCACTTTGGACCCTTTTTTGAAATTTTCCCTGATAAGAATGACAAAAGACAAGCATGTCAAAGGATAATCTCTGCATTATTACTAAGCAAACAGCTGCCGGTTAGCCCATGTTTTCGGTATACAATTTGTAAAGATCTTGGTTGCCACGACATTCAAATCCTACATTGTGACTATACTCGTTTCCGTATCCCCTCAAACCATTCCATCATCTGCTAATTCCTCAAAAAGTCAAGTTGAAATCACATAAAAAGCACTAGACAAGAGCAGTAAGCGCCAAAACCTCCATAGTGGATGTCAAGCTCTCATCTCAATCAACAGTTTGGAAGAACAATTCACAAAAGGTAGTCAGAGAGTCTGGTATTGCATGGAAGAAGAAAAAAAATCCTTCTCTAACAAAATTTCATCTAACATCGCATGAATTTAAAAGTTCTTAAAGAAAGCCTCGGGGCATACAAAAACATTGACATATTACTGCTCAATAAGATGTTCAAGAAAGTGAATTGTGCAGTAGATGCAAATCTATTGCTGTAGGTAAGGATAGCCCTAAACACGTATGATTATAGTGCCAATAACTTTTGATTTGAAGAAGTGATATGAACTTTCAGCCTTTGAGTTCAAGTGGATCTGTTGGTCCAAAAGAGGGCGTTCATTAAGAGCAACAATTCATCTGTTCTTCAGAAAGAGTGTTTTCGACAAGAGCAACCATCCACCAGAATCAGATACATGGAGAACTTAAAGATGACACCGCGAAGCATAGGCAAAAGAAAGCCATACTTTTTCGAGTATCAACAGAAATGCTCACGTATTATCTCCACAAGTCCTACCAGAGAAAATCAACAGAAAGAATCAGGTAACTCGCGATCTAATAAGTTAAGCAGCACCTCGTGTTCGAATCAAACTAATTGCAACAAATTGTGCCCCATTTTCTTGTTAAATCCTCATCGAAATAATTCCTATGATATACAACCTCTTCATACAATGCAGTTGTCTAAAGAAATGTAAAGCAGTGGAAAAAAAGTGGAAACCACTGTAAATCAAGACCTTAAAGCATGAGCTTTCAAGAAAACAAGGGTACCAGGAATTGCCCCTTCCTGGTAATCAATCATTGAGAATTTGAGGATCAATAAACCTCTTTTTCTCTACAACCCATCCATGACAATATTTGCATCCTTGTCCGTGTTATGGACTACATATTTACATTCTGATGAAGAAGACAGATGTTGTCTTCGCTATATAAGTAGCAAGTACAATCCCCCTTGACCCTGTCAGAGAGATGATGAACATCAATCCCAACTGATATAAGTTAACAAAGAACACCCAACATGAACCCTATGTGGATTCACATCCCAAATCCAAGACATATCCACATTTTGACTGACTCGGCAGCCAGTCTTTATGGAGAAATCAGCAAATGAGCATCGAAGATTTGCAGAAAACAGTGAGGAAACATTTCTTTGACTGTTCAAGAACAGCAATCAGGGCAACGAATCAACCCATTCTCATTGCACTCCAAACACCTCTTCAATGCCCCTTCATCTTCATCGAACACCTTCCTACTTCCGCTGCAATTCGTGCACGGGACAAACCTTGCATCCCCGCAACAATTGCACACAAACCCAGGCGCCCGTTTCGGAAACCGTTCGAGAATCTTTGCCAATTCGCCAATTTCGTAAAGCTGCTTGATCACATCAGCTCCGCCCACATACTTGCCTCCGACGAAAACCTGCGGCAAGCTAACATTTTTCTCCCCCAACACAGTCTGCAGCTCCTTCCTATACGCCGAGTCCATAGATACATCCCTCTCGTCGACCCAAACCCTGAATCCCCTAAATATCATCCTCACCGCGTAACAATCCTCGAACGTCCTCCGAACCCCACGTAAACTGGTGAAATACACCACGATCCTATCCTCCGTGCCCGGTAACCTAAACAAACAGCTGTGATTATACCCAGAATCGACAGACTTCGCGGGTTTCGGCTTGGAAGGCGCATGAGCTGCGGTTTGGGTCTCATCAACGGCCCGAGGCGGGGGCTTGGCGGATTCAAACAAATTGCAGAGCCTTCGTACCTTACCCTTGATGGAATCGCTGGTGGGCATGAACGATTCGATCGAACTGTAGATACTCTTGACCGAACCAGCTCGCTCGAAAGAGGGCTTATCGCCGTAGGGCTTCTCCGCGGGCTCCGCGCGCGTGGTGAACGACCGATTGAACAGAGAGGATCTCCGCCTGGCGGCGAAGTCGAAATTGGCATCGAAATCCGCCATCGGAAATCGCAGAAACCGGGGGAAACGACCGAGCGGTTTTCGCAAATCAAGAGCCCGGGAGGGTTCGTTTTGGACAGTTCACCTCGCGGGGGCTGACGTGCGGTCGAAGCGAGGATGCGGAGAGACGGCAATGAAGAAGGCGGTGGAGAAAAAGTTGGGAAGGGAGCTGCTTCGGGAGGCGTAGGGACGAAGGCAAGAAGAAGATGAGGAAGATTATTATGGTGGTGGGGGCTGATGACTAGACGCACCGCCTACTCGGAAAGGCGACGCGGTTCGAAAGCTTTGTTTGAATCCGATGATCTCGAGCGTGGATTGACTCGTCCATCCATGACCGGTCTTGGACTTTTCTTCTTCTTTAGTTACAAACCGAGCCAAAAAGCCTAACGGACAGAGGAACCACTTCATCCTAAGCCCATGTTGGCCAACCGTGGAACTAAAAGTTTCGAGACATAGCCGATGCCCACGCCCCCATTTCCTTTCTAGAAAGGATGTGTTTTGAGATGGTAGCCAATCCTTGCGCAAGGAGAGCTCGGAATTTCGTTGATAAGGCCGGTCGCCGAGCGCTGAAGATGGACGTGGGTGATTGGTGATAGTTCGTTTACGTGGGCACATTGCGGGTTGGCTCGAGTTTCCTTGATATCGATGGTCATCGAGATAGATAGGAATATCGGACCATAGATCATCCTTAGGGCCGGACGCGATACTTATAGTTTGGCCTTCAACTTTATTGCTTTTATGATGAGCGTCTTGAATTTTCAATTCGTGCAACTGAGCCCGATTTGTATAATTGAATTCTTTCGCAGGTGTCGGCATAAAAAATTTGGCCACCCAAAAAGAGAAAAAAGAAAATGAAGACTATTTAATTCAAAATGCTAATGCTCATTAGAAAATAAATGAGAATTGGGGAAAGGATCGATGACAACTTATCTCATAATTGAGAGTTGCGTTGCTTTTTCGGGGGACGATCATTGAAATCCATTTCATACGCAGATGAATTCCCACAACTTAACGCCAAAGCCATTCTATTTCTACCAGCATATAGCTTTTGACAATGCTGATCAACAATAATGATCGTGGTTACACAAATAGCAGCTATGCGTCACGCACATTGGTGAAAAAATGCCAACTTGAATCATGGAAGGCTTTAAAAGAATCATCAGACACAATCTGGATTTTGTGCTCACATGTAAATTTCTTAAGAGCCAATATATGCCCTGCAGAATGAACTATAGACGAATTTCTAATCGCAGATGCGTACTCCTCATACATTTCGAAGCTATTTCCAAACAGCACTACATTCTTCAGCGTGGCCGCCTCCTGATTGGCATGCAGAAGATTGTCGTATAACTCAGCCTCGCAATGAGGCATGTAGAAAAGCGTGGGCTTTAGAGCACAGCGACGACCTTGCTCGTTAACTGAGAGGACAGAGCAACCAAGGGCTTGTAACACTCGCGATTCTGTTGCAGAAAGTATGGGATCAAAAACTTCTATGCCTCCCATCCAACTGAACTTTCTCTTCATCAATAATAAGAGGCTCAGCTGCAACCTCGGGGTTTCATACGAGTCAATGCTGCCGATACCATAAACAACCACCTGCATCTCCGATTCAGAGCCCAAAACCCGGCTAAAACAATTAAAAGTTTCCGAATTTTCAATTTGTTCCACAAAACACTGGTAGAACTGAGTGGTCTCCATCCTCTTCATACATATCTCCAGCTTCTGCAACAATTTTGAGACTCTTTCAGCATCAACGGTGGCATCTGCTGGAGTCCATGCTTCTCTTACTTCTGGCAGTTTGATCCTTGGGACAAATCTTCTTTGTTTGCCACGCCGCCGTTCAACAACAGTCCATTCTCCGTTTAAGGAACAATTTCCACAGGTGAGAGTTTTCGCAGAAGCAGCCATGTCATGCAAGGTCTTCTATCCTGACCTTGGTCCTGCTCAAGTATGGAAAGTCAACAGGGTGATCCATAAAATGACCATGTTGGGTAGAAAACAGAGAAAGCAATACAGCATTTACGTGGCACGTGGGAAGCGACACAAAAATCCAACAATGGAATGCATTGATTCCCCCCTATACATTCCATGTACTCCTGTTTTCTTATCTACCATTTTCTTAGGTACCTTTAAGACGACATAGACAGTAACAGAAAGGTTGACTGTAAAACTTAGGTAGTCATCATCGGCCATCACTACAAATGAATTGTCAGCCAATATGGCAAGTGCATGAGCAAAACTATCTATCTGCAGGACTCTATCCTTCAAAGTACAGATAGATGCCATCCAACAAAATCACCAGAAACATAGACAAACACAGCCATGTTCTCATTATTCATTCCCTAAACATCACCAATGGGATCTTCTCAAAGCACTTCATTTCTTCTTCAACAGACAAAAGCATCAATTTTGTGTTGACGACCCGACGAGGAATCCAGTCATTACACATTGATTTCGAGGACAGAAAGAGCAGAGCAGATACTGCTTTATTATGAATCGTTCTACATGTTATGCAACAACTGCATTTAATAATCAAGGAAGCTCATGGAGTCCAAGTAAAAACTTAATTGAGCAGATGAATAATACTCTTCGCATCCGAACGACTTCCATGTATGCTCGTTCTTTCAAAGAAGCACTTTTTTTTACATCAGCCGAAATGCAGTTTCACTTTTCACAACCAGGACGGGACGTAAGACAGCGAGAATGTAATACATGTCCTCCTCAACTACGCCTTTCATTTTCATAGCAACAAACAGAATTTCGTGCTCATCTACACTTCACTGCGGTTGACATCAATAAATAGCGATCGACGCCAATAAAAAAACAAAGCACCCAAGAGAGATGGAGGACTCCATTGACGAGAGAACCAAAAACTTGAAAACTATGAGCAGTTCACGCATCTTAACCAACAGCCACGTATGCTCCAACCTCCTCTTCTTCTTCTTTGCTATAATAAATTTGCCTCGAACTTAAATTGAACCGAAAGTGATCTTTCAATACGCAAGACATAAACAGATAGCTCAAACTAACAATGTCATTGCCAGATCCAACCTGATGAGTGGAGCTCGGTGTAGTCGCTTGCCGATTGAGAGAACTATCGTATTTGCGCTAGGACTTATGAAACTCTTCCCGTAGCTAAAGCAGAGCGAAATCAACTCTTTCCTTCTCGAACGATTGCTAATACCCCGACGCGAAAGATGCGATACACAGAAGAACCAATCAAACAGCAAACACGAAATTGATACACTGGCATTCGCGCTAACGTTAAGAGACCCAAAGACTCGTTCGCCGAGGAGAGAGTTGAGCCAAAAAGAGGGTAAGAGTTTTCGGTGGTGAATTCTGCAGTTACCTTCGATTCAGGAGAAGAGCAGCGTTCTGATCCGGATCTGTGAAATCGAAAATGCTATCGAGCTCAAACTCGGGGTTCGTTCTGGAATTGAGTCCTCTTCCTCTTCCTCGTTCTCGCACCGAAACGATCGCTTTCGCTGTCACGCGATCCCGATTTGAAATCGCAGCGAACTTGGAAGAGCGGCAGAGAAGATGGAGAAACCCTAAGGCCGCCCCATCTCTTTCTACTCTGTCTCTCTCCGGTCTGCGTTCTCAAAGAAAGGGACGGCGAACTTGATTTTCTTTGGAAAAGCAAAAACTAATAAAAATTAGGGAAAATTCCAAATAAGGCATGAAGTCCCTTAATTTTCTCAAATAAGAGACTGAAGTATATATTGTTTCAATTAAGGATCTGAAGTGCATTCATTTTCTCAAATAAGAGTATGAAATAGATCTTATTTCAAATAAATGCATGAAATAGCAAAATAATCTCAAATGATGACCTCATTTCAAAGGTATTTTTGTATTTTTTTTATTAAATACAATAAAAACAATATTTTAAAATATACATAAATAAATAAAAAAGGAAGGACAAGGGCAAGGGTGGCAGCCCTTACCCCCGTCGCCCCTGCAGCCAAAAAGGGCCGGCAGGGGTTGCTAGGCCCTCACCCCAGTCGGCGAGAGTCACTAAGGCCTTGCCAAGGGCTGGCGACAAGGGCGGCCGTAGCCCCTTCCCCCCCTTTTTTGTGTTTTTAAATATTTTTATTTTATTTAATCAAAAAAGTTAAAAAAATAAAAATGCCCTTAGATCATGTCCTTATTTGAGACTTTTTAGCTATTTTAGACCTTTAATTAAAACAAAATCCACTTCGAGCCATTGTTTGAAATTTTCCAAAGAAAAAATACATAAGGAATATGTTTGTGAATTTCTTTTGAGAAAATTCCAAAAATCCCCAAAGTGGCGCAAATTTTTCAAAGCTCCTGTCCAATTTGGACTTTATTTCAGAATTTCGTAATTCTTTGTCGCAATGAATTCCTAGGAGAAATAAACGATTCGTTTGGAGAGCATTGAAGGGCTTCCAAAGGACCCTTAAATCAATTGGCATTTCATAACACAATTAAAAAATTTGATGCAAAGTTTAGCTTTGAAATTGTTCTCTACTCAAGGCAGGCCCCGTTCCTTTGGGCTTCACCAATTGCGGAATGCATCTTAAGGGGTTTAATGAAGTTTTTTGCATTATTATTCTTGTTTTACCCCTTAACCTTGAATGGAGATAGATGAAAAGCCGTAGTCGATCATGGTTCGGAAGCTTCACGGAGGAGGTCGAGGGATGTCAATGCAACTTTGCCGAGTGTTGGAGGACCTAGTGTAGCTTTGCCGATCGCTAAGGGTCGTTCGACGCCAGGAAGCTTTGTTAACGGCCACATGAGGCAGATTTCCTAATTCGATGCCTAACAGTTGATCCAGGGAGATTTGGCTGAGTAGAAAGGATCAAATAAAAAAAAATCTTCGACAATGGGTGATTGCAACAAAACAAAATCTTCTGAATTTCAACCGGGTTATTAATAAAACAAAATGATTAAGTCTTGTTCAACTATTTTATATAACAATCAAAGCCAAAAAAAAAACTTTTGTTTCGCTCTTTTGGCTCGAGAGAGAGTATGGTGATTGGTTAAAAGAAATAATGAAGTAATAAGTTTTGGCTTAAAAGGCCAGAGAGTCTATCCTTCTCTTCTGGTCTTTGGTTCAAGTGTTATCAAGAATAATTCAAAAATAAATTCCTAAATTCACTACCTTGATTTGAGAAAACGCATCCTTAAGACTGTCTAGGTGCATAAAAGATGACTCACTCACCACCTTATAGCCACAACCTAAAAAGAAAAAAAGAAAGAAATAACGAATTCCTTTTGCTGAAAATAATTTCCAAGGAAATGTTTTGCACGTTTTTCTCGGTGTTCGGTTTGCCAAAAATAAATGAATCATGAAAAACATTTTCCATCAAAAGAAAAAATACCTTCAAAAGTGGAAAAAATGTTTTCATTTTTCTAAAAGAGAAAATCATTTTCTTTCCTCTTTCCTCTACATGGGCTCCTTCACATTTTTTTTTTATAGTTATTTTTTTTCTTTTCCTTCTTCCTCGACCAATCGCTGGCCACTGGCGAGGGATGAGCTCACCCAGGGGCAACAAGCTCAAGCCTCGCCAACCTTGAGCGAGGATCAAGCTCGACCTTACTTGTGATTGATGAGCATGAGGATGAAAACCCTAGCGTTCAAAGGATGGTGAGGTCACGGCCAACAAGGTCAGCCACCACACACGAGGTTGAGGCTGCTCACTTGCGAACTAGCCGAAGAAGAAGAGAAAAGAAAAGAAAATTAAAATTTTGATTTATAAAAAAGGAAAATAAAAAATAAAATAAAAAACATTATTGAAAGGAGTGCACGACGGAAAATCAAATTCAATTTTTCATACCGAATGGCAGAACATATTTTCCAATTCATTTTTAGGTTTTAATCAAAATTGGGAAATATTGTCATTTGTTTTAAAAAATGACTTTCGAAAAAATATCTTTTCAAAATATCACATTTTCTACGAAACAGACGAAACTTAATCTAGTGTTTTGACACGCATTAAGCACAATAGTAAACCTAGAGGGGCTAATGTTGGCTCCCGCTCCCCAAGTCCAAAATTTTCTACTACTATATTGAGAAATTTTTCATGAAAGAGGTATGTACAATGATTACGTGAAAAAATGTTGAGATATGTTCACGATAAGTCCTAAAATTTGTAAGGAATGTGCGTTTGAGTCCTAAAACTTATAAAAAACTCAAACAAGTCATAGAACTTATAAGAAAAGTGCATTTGAGTCATAAAATTTTCAAAAAGTTCAAACAAGTCCTAAAACTTGTCATAAAAGTGCAAATGAGTTTTAAAACTTTCAAAAAAATGCAACTTTAAAAGAGAACTTGATTGGACCGATATAACAAGTTTTAGAACTCGATTGGACTAATATGACAAGTTTCAGGACTCAAATGCACTTTTGTGACAAGTTTTATGACTTGTTTGAATTTTTTGCAAGTTTTATGATTCAAATGCACTTTTCTTATAAGTTTTAGGACTTATCGTGAACATATCCCAAAAATGTTTTGTCTCGCTTCCACCAACCTCGAGCTCTTGGTCTACCATTGGCTGGGCGCATGAAAATTTTAGGAAGAAAATTGATAATTATGTAATGAAGTGGAGGAAATTGGCGTTTATTCAACAGAGGGGTAGTTTTGCAGTTATAAATTGGATAATGAAAATTAGTAAAATGTAACAAAATCCCAATTTAGGTAAAAAAAGAAGAAGAATAAAATTCTAATTTTTGTAATAAAAAAAATGCATCAAAAGTCCTAAAACTTGTAATAAAAGTGCATTCGAATCATAAAACTTACAAAAAGTACAATTAAGGGTAGGTTTCGTTCAGCTTTGAAAATGCTAAAAACTCAATGTTAGTCCCTTTAGCATTGGGCTTTCAGCATTTCAAGAACATAATTTGACCAAAAACTGCTTGCTAAACACCTTGGAGGCCAAAAGCTCATTGGAAATGTTAAACCAAACCTAGTCTAAATCATAAAACCCGTTACAAAAATGCATTCGAGTTCTCAAATTTTTAAAAAGTGCAATCAAATCATAAAATTTGTTATATTGATCCAATCAAGTCATTCCATTGGTTGCATTTTTTGAAAATTTTAGAAATTGATTGCACTTTGATGACAAGTTTTGAACTCGATTGCACTTTTATGATAAATTTTGGGACTCATTTGTACTTTTTGTAAGTTTTAGAATGCATTTATCCCAAAAGAAAAAGTGAGAATATCCCAACGAAAGGGGAAACTCTCTTCCCGGGCCCAAAAAAGGGAGCCTCATGGGCTTAAATTCTTATGCATTCTCTTTTGTTTTTTTTTGTCCTTTCCCGCTCTTCTTCTTCCTTCTTCTCTTCTGCGTCGAAGAACAGAAGTGAACTAGGGTTTCGAAGGTCTCAATCCCCTGGTCTCGGGTCCACCTGAGCGAGCCACACTCCACAGGAACCGCCCTCGCTCTCGCATCGCGGAAACTTGCAGTCGCTGCGCATCCGCAAGCATGATGTACGGCGATCCTCAGCAGCAGCAGCAGCAGCCAGGTGGCGAGTTCCACCGTGGCCCGCCGCCACCACCGCCTCCGATGATGATGAGGCAACCCTCCGCTTCCTCCACCAACCTCGCCCCTCCGGATTATCAACACCACCAGCCTGGCCCGCCTCCTCCGCACCAAGCTCATCCTTATGACGGTACAGTGTCTGCACCATATGTACCTTTGTGGCATTGGATGATATCATCCATAAAAAGCCTTGTTCTGGGGGTTGGCGAAGGGTATGGTCTGTTCGTTTTTTATTGGATTTGGCTGTTAAGCTGTCGGCATTCTTGCTCATAAGTCCGAATTAGGGTGCGGTTCCTTGCTGTTAGTCGTAGCGATGAGTGATTCAGCTTTTTTGAAGGCATTTCAGTTAGGATACTAGTGCATTACCTGTAGAGAGAATTAGTGGTACAGAGCAAAGAATCACTGGAGTCAGGAGGCGACAGGTCAAATTTCTTTCGATGTATCGATTTTTACTGGGCATAGTATCGTCTTCCCATTCACCAACTGGCAATCCATGTTTTGCAGTTTATCAAATCATAACAGAGCTTAATTAACGACTTGTGGACTGTCTCATTTTACAAATGGCAAGTGTAAATATAGCTGAGCTTTCTCTCCATTCCTGCACCTCACTTAGCTTGCCTTTTGCAGGAATTACTGAGGTCACGATTTTTTATCACATCTTATATCAGAAGCTTCCATTATACCTGGCTAGTAGCATGTGCCTGTGTGTGTCTGAATCTTTGGAGGGGTTGACCCATTGCTACAGTAGCCTTGCCTCTTCTTCATACTGGCACGGACAATTTAGAAGTTCTTCTGCATTATTATAAGAAATAGATTGAGATATTGATCGCTGATATTTTCGTGGAGCTATGCATTGTAGGCAAGTACCATACCATGAATGACAAATTTTGGGAAGAAATGACTAGGTTAATAATAGTTAATTTTGGAACGATCTATTGGGTCCTCGTACTGCTATGAATTATGTTGTGTGCTCAGGAGAATGATAGGAGAATCCCCCTTCAGTTTCGTCTTTCTATCTTTATATGCAGCTCATAACGATAATTTTGCTGCGAAAAGAATGAGAAAGCTTACACAAAGGAGGGCAGTTGACTACACTAGCACTGTTGTGCGATATATGCAGGTATCTTTTGTACCATCTTGTGCATGCTCTACTAAATGCAAGTGGTTCAACATCTCCTCGTGGCATTAATACTTTCTGGTTTTCATGGGAAATTGCATGCATTTTATTTTTTGGCTCTTTCTATCCAGTAGATTTGTTTTCTTAGAACTGGTTGTATATTTATTACCAACCTACCTTTGGTTGCTTTCAAATTTCTGAAGCTGTTAGTTAGTTGCGATGCCGTACAAGTCTGTTTGAATTTGGTTGTGAAGCTTTCATTGTGTTTTGCAGATTCGTATGTGGCAGAGGGATTCTAGAGACAGGACGGTGTTGCAGCCTACACCAGCTGCAGCCATTGATGTGAGCATCATCTGTGTTTTTTTTTTTTATCATGCCCTGTTATATGCTGAATTTATACTGTTTGAGAATCTTTTATTATCTACCTTTCCTTCATGCAGGTGTTACCAGCTGTTGCATATTCAGATAATCCTTCCACAAGCTTTGCTGCAAAGTTTGTTCATACGTCCGTAAACAAGAACCGTTGTTCAATCAATCGAGTTTTGGTGAGAGGAATCATAGAATGCGATGTTATTTCTCTTTAAAGCAGCGACATAATATCTTTTCAAAAGAGAAAAATGATCTGCTTCTTGAGTTTATACATCTTTCGGCCCAAGCATATAAAATTCTTCTTTTCCTGCTAAACTTGACCAGGACTTGTCATTTAAGTTCTTTTCCATGCTATGAGCCCAAAACTTTCATCCAAGTTTTTGCTGACCTTTTCTTTGTCTTTCTAAGTGGACTCCTACGGGGCGGCGTCTAATTACAGGCTCTCATAGTGGTGAATTCACTCTTTGGAATGGACAGTCCTTCAATTTTGAAATGATTCTTCAGGTATTATAAGTGGCCAAATCCTTATTCCTTGCTTTTGAGGAACCAGGAGGATTGTTTTGTTAATAGGGTTTTGTGCACTGTCTGATTTCTAGGCACATGATCAAGCAATTAGGTCAATGGTGTGGAGCCACAATGACAATTGGATGGTTTCCGGCGATGATGGAGGATCTATAAAGTACACCATTCAATATTTCCCTTTTTTAGAGGACAAATATTCATATTTAAATTATAACAATCCCCCCCCACCCCAAAAAAAAAAAGCCTTGATGCACAAGTGTGCTGATCTCAGCATTTTCTTATATTGCTCATCTAATTGTGTTTGCTGGGAATATCTCCCAGGTATTGGCAGAACAACATGAACAATGTAAAGGCTAATAAAACTGCTCATAAAGAATCAGTTCGAGACTTAAGGTCAGCCTTATGAACGCCGTTGTTTATGCCTGCGCTTTAGCTATATGGGGCACGTCATGATTGAACTTTTACAACAGCTTCTGTAGGACAGACTTGAAGTTCTGTTCCTGCTCTGATGATACTACTGTTAAAGTCTGGGACTTTGCTCGATGCCAAGAAGAGCGTTCGTTATCTGGTAATGTGACCAAACTCTAATGCAAGCTTGCGTTACTTTTGCTGTATAGTCAGTATGGAGCTCCTTTGCATTTTCAGTTTCATGAGAATTTGAATGATTCATTTCCGGTTTGAGCTTTGGTGATTTATCTGCACCTTTTGTTGGTTATAGATGTTCTAAATATCTGGAGTTCCCTTGGACATGCAAAAAAAAAAAAAAGAGATAGTAATTCACTTAAATTGTTACTATAGAATTCTGTTGGGAGTGTCTTCATGCTGGACATAACTTACTTCTTATATTCTTTTACTTGGTCAATATTTTAACCGTCTTGTCATGTCTAACATCATGTTAATTGAGATTGATAGTTTGTTTAGTGTTTGACTAAGTTGAGGTTCAAAAAGGAGAGTTAAATGGCATAGCATCTTTTAATTTGTTGCAATTGTATCGCAAGACGACATAGGTTTGGCAGAACATAATATCTTAAAAACTTTTGTGCATCCAAGCCATTTAGTTTCGGAAGCTGTGTGTTCCTTTTCAAGATCTTCAGTATTTCTTGAATGAGTTCATCCTTAAGTCATGAAAAGGAATTAATTTGAAAACAATCAAGTCTCTTTAAAGAATCAGTTTGAAGGAGTGCATTCCAATAATGAGCCAGTAGGATGTAGAAGTGTTTCCATCAATTGAATGACTTTCAAGTAATGGTTTGACCCCTACTTGGAAATCAACTAACCTGGTGTGCCCATTTATCAGTGGTCTTATTTTGGAGGCCAATGTCACCAAGGAGGTCATGGCTCTAAGACAATCGTTGGTTTTAAGTTTTGCGATGGTGGTCATGCCTCCTTGCGTGAATCTACAGATTGTTTGACGTCTTGTTTTCTAAAACTTTGATGTGAACTTAAGGATGATACTTTGCTATTTACTAGCTTTCACGTATGTGACCTGTTCGCTTCCTGTTCTGCACCTGAAAATGACCAGGTGTCTATGTTTTCTTTTTTTCCCCGTGGTACTGGTCACTTACATCTTGTATAGATTATATGGCAGGAAAACTTGTCTCTTGAATCCTTTGCTGTTAAATATGAATAGTCTGTGTGTACATGTGTTATGCCAGCTTTGCTGACAATAAACCAAGACTTCTTTTTATGTGTGGGTTGAACTCAGGCAGGTCATGGTTGGGATGTGAAGAGCGTTGATTGGCACCCTACCAAATCGTTGTTAGTTTCAGGTTATAAAGTTTTGCTGTAATCTTTTCCCTAACATTTATAAGTTTCTCGGGCACCATTATCACATTTTTCGTCGCTTATTAGGCGGTAAGGACAATCTTGTAAAACTATGGGATGCTAAATCAGGAAGGGAGCTTTCTTCATTGTAAGTGCTCTATTTCTTTGGACTTTTGAAGGGGTAGTTTATCCTCATACTTTCTGAGATGTAATATATGTCTGTTGAAGTCATGGCCACAAGAATACCGTGCTTTGTGTCAAGTGGAACCAAAATGGAAACTGGGTGTTAACTGCCGCTAAGGATCAAATCATCAAGGTGCTTACTTTCTCAATTTGGCTGTCATTAAATGGCAGGCTTGGGCTTGATACTTGATTTTCAGCCTTTGTCCTTTCATTTTTTTTTATATATATTTTTCGGTTTGTCCACCTTCGATTGTAGTCTAAGCATAGTACCCTGTGACTGCAGCTCTATGACATCAGGGCTATGAAGGAGCTTGAATCTTTCCGTGGCCATCGGAAGGATGTCACTGGTTAGTGACGATTAAATGTTTTGTCGCTTGCTACAGTTACAAGTATTAGTTAGAGCTAGTTGAGTAAGATCCACTCTAGCTTCTCAGTGTGTTGGACTAAAGTTAATGTATCATTCAACCACATTGCTACGTTTGATATATATATTGAAACATTTACTTTTCTAACTTTTATAGCATTGGCTTGGCATCCATTCCATGAGGAGTACTTTGTCAGTGGGAGCTTCGATGGATCCATCTTCCATTGGCTTGTCGGGTAAACGTCTAATACATGAATCGATACCATTTGGCCCACCTTGTCAAATATCCTTTCACAGCTTGCCATGTCACTTTGCAAACTAATTTTGTAAGCTAGTCTTAGTATATGTAGCATTAGTATTAGATTTACGCAACTTTGTCGCAGAAGATAAGTTAAAGTGGAAAAGGTGATTGGTCGAATAGTAGCTTTTGATATCATTATTTACAAGACTCAAAACATTTAGTGATGGACTCGCCCTTTCCTGGTGGTCCTTAGGGGCTCTCTGCGAGGCTGAGTAGGGATGGCTTAAACTAAACATTTTTTAGCAGGTGTGAACAATTGGAACGTCATTTTCATGCCATCTAAGGAATTATTTCCTCTGTAGAATGTATGACTAGTAGATGTATGAGGGTTTCTTCCACTCGTGCATGAAGCTTTCAGACTACCAATAGATGTTCTACATCTGTAAAAGTACAATTACCTCGAATGAGAAAGAAAAAGGTACTTGCAGATGGACTAAAGTTGATATCTGGAAGCAAGGTAAAAATTGAACTTACCATGTCCTTTAAAGTACCACTTACCTTGAACTGGAAGAGGAAAAGATACGGTTTTGTTGGGCGGACTGAAGTTGATAGTTGGAGCAAGGTAAAAGTGAGAAATTTAGTGGGACTTGATCTTGGGTCACTCTTGCCACTCTTCTATGGACTGCATGGATACATTAGTTAATTAGTTAATTAGTCAGTCTTGTTCATTGGCTAATTCCAACAATTATTATTTGTTTTATTTTCTCTTGTACTTTCAGTTTTTGGCTGTCTTTAGTGTCTTCTAACTGTCAGAAACAATTTATCAGGCATGAAACTCCTCAGATCGAAATACCCAACGCACATGATAACAGTGTATGGGACCTTGCATGGCATCCTATTGGCTATTTGCTCTGCAGGTAAATCTGAGTCATCTTCATGGGTGCATTGTGGGTGGTTTATACTTCTGGCCTTTTGCTTTTCCCTGTGCTTTTAGCATCTGTAGTTTGTGTGATATTGAAAACCTCAAATCTTTTAAAACACAGACATAAATATTCAAAATCCTCTAATTTGTCTTTTTAGAAAAACAAAAAACAGTAATTGTTTTAAGGGACGGGAAAGCTAAAACTACTAATTTTAACCCATAGTAAACAAATCCTAACTTCCTTTCATTTACTAGAAAAGGTGTAAGTGGGTGATCTGCTATCTTGTGCTATATTGTCTGCAAATCACCTGTATTTTGTATGATTTTGTCGGTAGTATCTAATTGTAACTGACTTCTGCTCTCAACTACTAAATTTGTTTTGTTCTTACTGCAGTGGTAGCAATGATCATACAACCAAGTTTTGGTGCAGAAATAGGCCAGGTGATACTCCTCGTGATAAATTTAACATGGGACCCAACCAAGGTTAGTTTCTGCTCTGTTTTGTGGACCCACTGTATTAAACTTAGTCGAACACTTCTTGGTTTACAGTAGACTTGCTGCTTTTATCATTTTGAGACGAGAAAATGCAAATTCTTTTAGGCATGATTTAGTATGCAGCCGATGTTAGATATTCTCTCAAAACTAAGCATTGATTGATCTATAGCAGGTTATGGTGAACAAAACCCTGCTCTTGCTGGCCGCATGCCTGGCAATTTCCCTTTACCGGAAACCCCAACGACTCCAGGACCGTTTGGTGCGGGCTTGTCTCGAAATGATGGGACCATTCCAGGTGTTGGAGTTGCCATGCCGCTGTCAATTCCATCTTTAGATTTTTCTTCTCAGGGAGAGCAGAAGCAGCTTCTTCCAGGTTCAATGCATGTAGGAGCTCCTCCTCTACCACCTGGTCCACATCCCTCCCTTCTTGCTGCTAATCAGCAGCAACCTTATCAACAAAATCCTCAGCAAATCCAGCAACAGCAACAACATCAGCCATTCCCACAGCAAATGGCTCCTTTGCCTATGCCACCTCCAAATATGCAACAGTTACAACCTCCATCACATTTACCTTTGCTTCCTCATCCTCATTTACCTCGACCTCCACCCCAGCTGGCTCCGCTTAATATGCCCTCACAGGTACCTTCTTCAATTCCTGCGTCTTTACTTGTTTGGTCTTCAGGAACTACCTCACATCCATTGCGAATGCATATTTAGGAAAAAGGATATTTACTCGATCAAATTGTGCAGGAGTTGTATTGTTGGTTTAGATGTTTGCTCCCGGAAGCATTAGTAAGCGAGTGTATTTATTTTTTTATTGAAGGGCATGCAAGGTTCAATGAATCAGATGGTTCCTCCCATGCCACAAGGCCATTATATGGGCATGAACCCAATGCACTCGGGATCGTTACCCTCAAGTGGTGGACCTCCGGTTGGTGGTTTTCCTGGTAGTTTGCCAAATATGCAAGGGCCATCAAGTGGAGGTGGGGCCCAAATGTATTCAACAGGTGGTCCATTTAATCGTCCACAAGGTGGACAAATGCCTATGATGCCAGGTTTCAATCCTTTTCAGGTGTGATAATCCAAACTGCCATTAGAAAAAGGCCTAGTCGCTATTAAGTTGTTGTACTCTTCTCTGTGGTTTCTGATTCATGACTGGGATGCTTTTCAGAATTTTCTGTTATTGGCTGAATCTAATGTTCATTGTAAGAGAGGAGTTTTAGTTAGTAACTTGAGGATGCAGTTGCATGACCTCAGATGCTTCCATATAGTGGTGAAAGGACTTGAGGACTTCTCATGAGAGAAGCTAGGTTAGAACTTCGGTGCAGATTACACCCTCAAATCACAAGAGTGAGCTTTCGCGGAGTTTATTTGACCAAATAATTCAAGGTCCTTGTTTATATTGTTAATCATGGCGATGGACGCTGGAAAATCTTGCTTAAAAAATCTAGTGAATGCCTAGTACTATATGTAATATTAAAGTACTTAAGAGTCTCGAGTAGTAAGATTTGATACAAGACAGAAGGCTATGATGCAACAATGCTTGGTTTTTGTTGTCGCTGCTGCTGCTGCTACTACTGTGAGAACTTTTTAAACTTTTCTCTTTCAAAGCACTTCCTTTTATAAGCTTGTATTTGCACTCCTATCCTGCCAACAATTAGCTGGGTGGCTAGATAATCATCTCATTCTTTTATCAGTAGTATTAATTTTCGCCTTGACTTAGATGCATTTGGTTGTTTTCCAAATAGCGATCACCATGATAAGAAGCATAGCATTCTAATTCGGCAGAAGCTGACCTGTATCTTCTTTGCAGCCTGGAAATCAATCTGGTATCCCCCCCCCACCACCTCCCGGTCCACCACATGGTCAAGCACCTCAATGACTTGTTGCGTCGAAGTTTGTCGCATTCTGAAGGGGCTTCATTAATTTTCCCCCCTTCTAGTGTTGTAGTTCTGGCGTCTCTTTTTAATTTTTCTTCCTTCCTTCCTTCCTTTCTGTAAAACATGTATCCAGCTCTTTTATGTGGCAGTGCATCAGAAAACACTATTTATATCTTCTTGGTTCTTCGTTTCATAATCTGTTGGCACGGGACTGTGATTCTGAATATGTTTTTATCCCAGTGCAATTAACAGTCTTAGGAAAAGATTTTCTTGAATCTTCATGGCTTTTTAAAAGTGTTTTGATTTTAGGCGAGGGATGTAAACGTGAGGGGATGACCATTAATTTGGTTTTTATAATGCATTTTAGTGCCATATTCTAGTTTTGCTTGCGCATGGTGTCCCTTTAAGCAGTGTAGTTAGTATACTAAAACGGATCATATCAGTCAGTCATTGTATAGTAAAAAAAAAAATCCAAATTAAGATTTGTTTGGAACAGGTTTTATCGTTGTACTTCTTTTTTCTAACTATTAAAGGTCATGCGGTTTAACGTTGGATCTTTCAAACATACAAATGTCGAGTTTAAATTTAGAATTGATAAAGAGAATTGTGAATAAAATGATAGACTTGTTCAAACGTTTTTGAATCACTGCCATGTTCATTATTATATTCGGTAAGATGTTGTTCGAAGAGCCCTTTGCCTTCCTATATAGACTGTTTCAGAATCAGGTTATTATTAATCTTATGGCATGAATGGTTTTTATGGAAACTCTTGGAAAAATTAATTTATATATCGTGTGTATATATATATATATATGGGGGAGAATCTGGAGAAGCCATATTGAACGAGGGAACGAGGGTGCCTTTTGTAAATTTCCTTTTTCTAATTCGACTCATTTTGGAAAGGATCGTAACATCAAGAGACAAAACTTGATAAAAAAGAAAAAAAAAAAAGACCCATCATGAGCAAAACAATTATCTTGCTAACTTGCTAATAGAACGCTTCAGACGAACCATGCCATAGGAGGATGGAGGATCCGAGTCATCTGACTTTTAAACAAGGCAGGCACCAAGAAAAATATTGATTTAGAGGATTAGTTAATTTGTGCAGTTAAATAAAAAGGTAATAGAAATAATGTTCACTTACTGATTAATTTCTCGTAACTATTAGCTTAGCGATGATACGATGGAGCGAAACTACTAGATTAATACTTTCTATTACTTCTTTCCTAGCACCTGCTTGTGTGAAAACCGCACGCATTCTGGCTCCCCCTTCGCGGTGAACCCCTCCTTGCGATCGAGGAGCAGGGGACTCAAGCTGCCTAAACTCAATAAGACGACGGCAACCCTTTCGGGGTTTCTTACAGACCAATTTATTAACTATGCTCGTTCTTTTCTTGGACACCTTATTGAGAAATTCTAGGTTCTTCAAAAGGGACAGTCGGTTCGAACCCCGTCCCGAAACGAAGGACCCGTCTTAGTCATCAAATTCAAGACAAAGTTACCTGGACAAAACGTCTTCAAGTATCGCTCGCGATTGAAGTTTTGAATAGAATTTGATCGGACTCAAAAAGGCAGGGGCACATTAGAACAGATTCCAAAATGTCGGGGTGGATATTGAAGAAATTGAAAATATCGGGGGGTCAATCGGCACAGCCTTAAAAGAAGAAAGGATGAAAGTTGTCCCATACTCCGTCTCTAAACACCGGACTGGAAGCAGTTGTCTTGTCGCCGGATCAAAACCGATCTTGCTCCGTGGGACTAGCTTGCTCTGTTTCGTTTCTTCGACCTTCCAATTCTTGCTTGCTTCGCACGTTTCGGTCTCAAGAACCGGGGTGAGTCTCCTCCCTTTTCGTTTCAATCACAACGCAACCGTACGGCTCTAGTCATTCTCACAATCTTCTTGTGTATGAACAGGAAATTCTGAAACTGTGCTTTGTTTGGTGTTTTTGCCATCGATTTAGGTGGCAGCTCAGTGCTTTTGCATGCCATGTCTTGACTTTGTGGTATCTGTTGATGAAGCTGGTTATTTTATCGCCTCTTATTCTGATCTTGTATGATGTAGTACCATCTCTCAGTCTGGTCTTGATAGAACTATATTGTCTTCTAGTCTGGAGAAGCAAGAAGAGAAATGTGCTGTCTTAGAACCAAAGTGGACATGATATCGTTGAGCCAAACTCATCGAAGAAAAGGAAACATTTTGCAAATTCCGATAAATCCCGCCATTTGCACTTGAACATTCCAGATATTTAGTGAACAAGGTGATATCTATAAAATTCGTCGGCCTGTTAGAGATAAAATGGTCGGTGATGTAAAAATTCGGCATTTTGCCTCAATAATCCCCTCGAGGATAGTTTCCCTTATGTGATGCTGTGCTTGTTTTTTTCGACGAGAGGCATATGCAAAGAGCAGCGATTTGGTGACCATCTCGGATGAAATGCCTTCTTCCCAAAGTGTGGGATGGATGGAACCATGTAATAGTATCTGCTTGTAATGGCAAATCAGGACTAACATGGTTTTGTAACCCTCCCCTCGCTTTAATTAGCTGCTACTTATTTAACTGGAAAGTAAGACACCACAATGTTAAGCAAATCCTGGAAGGTTGGATTTGGAACCACTTGCCTTGATACTCAATGAAGTTTTCTTGTTGACGAAGCCTTTACTATTTCAGCATCTGATTCATAAAATATCCTGATGCAGGGAATGGGTTTGTGGACGTTGCTTGAAGGCCTTTTGCTCTTTGCGAATGCGCTGGCAATATTGAACGAGGACCGTTTCCTCACTCCACGAGGGTGGAGCTTTCAAGAATTTCCAGGAGGCAAGGTCAAGTCTCTGAAAGGCCAGGTTCTTGGTCTCATCAATGCAACCCAATACCTAAGGGTTCCACTTATCATCTTAAACGTTATCAGTATAGTGGTAAAGCTGGTCTCAGGCTGATTTTCCCCACCAAACGTAGATCTTTGCATAAATGTCCAGAGGTCGTATCCTCAATGCCTCGTCCCTCATTTTTGGAAATATGGATCATAGTATTAATCTTGCAGTACATAGGTTGTGTCGAGTAAACTGAGCTTTGTAAGACAATAATGTAAGTCGGGACTCGCGAGAGGAGCAAGTGACGTAAACATCTGTTGATGACATTCTTGTTGATGACATGCTCAATAACTACTCAACATCTGTTGATGACATTCTTTAATTATATATTGAAGATGATGCTCGATTTATTGCTTCAAGAGGGAGCTTTCTCCCTTCTTGTCCAGAGTAGAGAAATACTGGTATTCAGAACAAGCAATATGTTCGGCTTGTAGGGGCTTCAAAGAGCATGGATTACTCTGAAAAATTATTAGGTACTTTTAGAGTTCATCCTTTCACTAACACGTCAAAAGAATCCCCATTCATACAAACCCACATTCATGTGGGAGGAGATTGTTTAATTTTGGTGATGAATTTCTCAGGATTCCTCGGGTCTTCCTCAATGCGATTCTAAAAGTTAATGTAGAATCGGTTTGTGTAGTGAAGAGCCTTAGATTACTTCAAACTACCAATGTCCCCGAAACATCTTAATTTGGACAAAGAGTGAAATGACTTACATGTACAGTCATTGGAGTTTTTCTATATTCTTCAAAAAGAAGTCTAGAGTGCATCAGGAGATTCAAATGCACAATTGAGAGAGAGAGAGAGAGAGAGAGAGAGAGAGAGAGAGAGAGAGAGAGAAGGCCCTAAAAGTTTTGTTTAGAGAGAATCCTCTCTTACCAGAATTTTTTGTCTCCATAAAGTTTGTATGATCTATAGTTGAGAGAGAAGACAAGAGTATCTACATAGACCAAATCTCAACAAACTACCCTGAATTTCTTTTTCCCGTGAGTGTTCGCCACAAGAACCCTGCATCAGCTGTATCTAGTTCTCGACTAGAACACTTCAGGGACATCATATCTTGTTCTTGTCCTCTCAGGTGATAAGATCTTTTCCCAGTCCTTCCTCTTTTCGCTGTTGGGATGGTGTTCTTTAGATCTCCCCCTCAACAAATGGGGTCGAAGCTTGTTGACATCTGATAGTTGAACTGGCTTGAGAAAGAACTCTTCAGCCCCATCTTCCAAGCATCTGATTAGGCGTTTCCATCAAGTCATGTCAAATTCCATGGTCATGGAACATAATTGAACTTTGAATTATTAAAGGAAAAGCGAATATTTTCCCCTTACTGGCTGATTCTTGAGGGAACATTCTCCGACGACATGATCACAACTGGTACGTCTTTGTAACTTTTCGATTCCTGCTCGTTAAATAGGTTTTTGTAAGGATCGTAACTATCAAGAAATTAAATAATTAGCTACAAGTTCAACACCTGAAGAAAATTATTGCATGTTCTCAAATTCGTATGTCCTTGGAAAAACTAAAGTTTTGAATTCTGAGAAACAGGCAAGTACACATTAATTGCTGGGAGCTTGAGTAATACTGCATTAAGTATTGCCAAACTAGGTGAGAAATTTATCCTGGATCTAGCAAAACTTGAGCACAGCCACTATACTTTTGTGTGGCCTTTCAACAATGGAACATTTACATCATAAGAAACGTAACCCAGACCAGAAAAAACCATATTACCTTGATCTTTTTCAAGAGATCATAGCCTGTCATTTCTGGCATGAAATAGTCTGTGATGATCAAATTCACTTCTATCTCCTGCACGGACAAGAGCAAACCTTGTGAATTCTAATACAGCCGGGACAAAAATTTACAACCAAATACAAGACAACAATTTGCTGAAGCATACCTGATTATGATAATTTGGAGAGACAGAGGTAGTGTGTGCACTTCTGGGCTGCTCCTCATTCAGACCCAGAAACTCCAGAGCCTTACTTCCAGAATCAACTGCAGTCACTGTCACCCCACCAAGCACATGAGCAAGCGCACACGAACCAATCGAATTCAAAAAGATTGAACAAGATCAGAGCCAAAGCTCATTCATTCAACCAAATGGACCCATCAAAGACGCCTACCTTGATAAGAAGAGGTTTTGAGGAGCCTCTCGATCAGCTTCCTGTCAATAAGACTGTCGTCAACAGCCAAGACGTGAAACTGCGACTCCGCGGCGACGCCCATTTTGATCGGCGATTGATCAAGAGCAACGGAGAGGAACGACATGGAGGAGGAGGAGGAGAAAGGAAGAGAGGAGAACTAACAGGATGGTGGGTCAATATTCAAATGGGAACAACCCATTTTGGAGTGTGGGAGAGATATAGGAATCCCCTGGTGGGGGAGGAAAAATCTTCGACAGTTTGGAAAGCAAGATCCGACAGATTTCCATCCAGAATCTGCAGGATCTTCTGTGGGGGTGGTGGTGTTGATTTTTGAATTCGAGAACAAGCAAAGAAGGTGCTCTGTTCCACTATTCTATTTACGACTTTTGCGTGCTGAGACAATCATCATATTCTATCGAACTTCTTTGATTAGATTCACACATGAGGCCCACTCTCTTTGGGCGTCTGATGACCTTTCCATCACAGCGCTAAAGCTACAGTTGAAAAGGTTTGGTAGCTCCACCCAAGACTGTTGATGCAGGAGAACAGAGCCAATCGCTGTACAGAGCCTACTCTCCACGTATCGAATTCAACAGGAACAAATGACTCAAATAATCCATGAACTCTGGCCCAATGTACAGTATGGTCCACGAACTTTAAATTCAACACAAATTATTCATGAACTTTAGCTCGATGTTGAATATAGTCCATAAACTTTTGGTACATTTTCAAACTAGTCTCGAGACTATACGGAAATATTTAATATTGTCCCCGAATTTAAATTACTGAAAGGACCATATTAAATATTTTAATATAGTCCAGGGACTAGTTTGAACATGTATCAAAAATTCAGAGACCATATTGAAAGGATTAAAAGTTCAGGGATCAAATTGAACATTAAACTAAAGTCTAGGAATCGTTTGTGTTAAATTGAAAATTCAAGAACCAAGCTTAAGTTCAACGACCATTTGTGTCATTATACCAATTCAAAATCAAATCTTTCTCGTTTTACCACTCGTAGCGCACTTTGCAAAGGCAGCATACGACCAGATCCGATCGGCTATGCGGACTTTTCCTACGAGTCAAGTCGTGCTTGACTTGCTAATATTGCATTCCGATGAGGGTCTTTGTTGATCTTTCCCTAGTCCCCTCCCTCCACGCGGAGATATATACAAATCAAAGAGGAGATCTCTTCAAATTGACCGCGTGAAGTAGACACCCAGCGAGGAATTGCGATGGAAAAACTTTGAAAATTTCAGAGCTTTGAAGGCAAGAATCGTCCGCGATCTTTCCCCCTGTAATTCGTCTATCACCTTTCTCGCGCAGGATCCTCTCTCTCGTTTTTTTCCGACCACGTGACATGCCGACGCAGACCGCTGTCGAAACGCCCGAACGCGCCCGCCGATGTTTAACACTTTTTCCTAGAACTGCATCGGATGGTCCTTGCGTGTCCTCTCTCGATGATGCAAAAGATGGCAAACTCTTTCGTATGAAAATTGTAGGATTTTTCCAAGATCCAGACGGAAGATCGCAAAAAGACAACGAAAAATCAGAAGAGCAAAATGTCTAATTTCTACTATTACACCAAACATTAGAGGATCTCTTGCGTTTACGGAATTATGATCCTCGTTTTCCATCCTAAGATATCCTCGATCGCTTATTTTATAAATATTCAATAAACCCGCAAATGCGTGAAGTAATAGTCTTTCTTTTTTCTTGGGAAAATTCCAAATAAGGGTCTAAGTATCCTCATTTTATCAAGTAAGGGCACGAAGTGGGCTTTATTTCAAATAAGAACCTAAAGTGTCATCATTTTCTCGAGTAAGGATCAATAACAACTTATGTCTAAACTGTTGAGATTGGATGCACAATCACAACAAAATAGAAAGTAAATAAGAGAGAAGGAAATTGAGACATATGATTTTATCTTAGTTCTTCCATAAATTAGGGCTATATCTAACAGAAGATTTTATTATACCTAGCATCTTGCAACTCTCTATTACATCACGAAATTACAAGCGAAAGAGAATATATATATAAATAATAGTCATTCATAGGTCAAGCCCAAACTACCAATAATATACCGATTTAAACTATAAAAGCCCTTTAGCGTCTAGGGGACGTTGCCCCTTGTTGATAGGGAGTATTAACCACACCCCAATAATGATGAAGGTTAAGAAGAGTTTTGGTCGGCGTAGGCGGAGGTGGTGGCGTGGTTTTGGTTGACATAGCGGGACCGCCGTGCTTTTCTATCAACGGAGGAATATGAACCACATCCCAAGATAAACATTATGAATGACGAAAATATTTTTCGTTCATTCATTTTTGTAAGAGATACAAATAATTATTTTTAAGAAAATATTTTCCAAATCATTTATTTTTTGCAAAATAAACAGAGCCTAATGCTTCTCAATCAGGAATCCAAATACAAGCATAACCACGTTGTTGCTCAAGGAATTTATTTCTTCCAATGTTTGGAGTTTAGAGGGAGGGAGGGACTCGCGATTCATGTCCGTGTCATAATCAGATTTTGCAATCATGCCCGTGAAAACACCATGTTCTTGTTAATAAGTCACAAAAAAACAAAAAAATTGTCCATTGTAACACATTTACTCTATGTAACACAAAAAATTTCAAACTTATACATGTGCAACATATTTATCCCAAAACTTTTTTTGTGATACTAAAAATCCCAAAAATTTTATGTTACATCAATTTTTTAGGGTAAATGTGTCACAAATACAAATTTGGGGTAAATATGTCAAATTGTACAAGTTTAAAATTTTTTGTGTCATGAAAAAAATTAAAATACATATTTCACGGTATGCATAGTTTAGATTTTTTTTTTTTTTGCAAGTTTTACCCTATATAATAAACCTCGTAGAACTTTCTGGTTTGTCACGGAATCGTATCGAGACTCGTTAATTCGTGTCGGTAATTGCGGGCCCTCATGGGAATCAAGTCCTCTCTTTTATGGGCCTGTCCCGATCATTCAATTTTCGGGCCATAAATAACGCTGTTGATTCGGCCCATTTCACCCATCTCCTGTGTCGCAGAATCTTCACCGCAGGTGATTCTCCGCCGGTGGCCGTGACCGTTTGGTTTTGGAGGGAGAGAAGTGAGCAGTGAGAGCTCGGCTGAAACCGAACGCATGAATCTCTCCACGGTCATCTCCGCCGCTGTCGTCCTCCTCCTGTCGATCCTCTCCCTCCGTCTCCTCGACGCTTACTGTAAGTCTCCGCCTCCGTCGCTCGCTTCGCGAGTTTCTTCTTCTCGTTGCGCAAGAACGCGCGAGTTCCATTCATTCTGATTGCGCTTCGCTGGGTTTTGTTGATCGGTAAAGACTGGTCGAGCATACGGTCGCTGCTCCCCTTCACCCGGTCGTCTCCGGTCGCGGACCTGATCGTGTGGAACGGCACGATATACACGAGCGATGCGTCCCTGCCGTTCGCCGACTCCATGGCCGTCCGCAGCGGCCGGGTCCTCCGAGTCGGAAGCTACTCGTCTCTCAAGGTTCTTACTCTTCGTTTTCTTTTGGAGGAATGGCTCGAATTAGCTAGTGTTTACAATGCTTTCGGTATGTGCTAAAACGAAATGGTTATGGATCTCTTGGAGTATGTTCCTTGTAAACGGAGAGAGCCTCTTAAAGTTGGTTGTGTTATAATAAACTCAGGGGATGCCTTCAATTCTAGCTTTATCATAATATCGTAAGCTCAGTTAGATGCCTTTTTTACATACATGGACCGTGTGAATGCAGGAGTTGGTACACTCCGGTACTGAACAATTGGATCTTGGAGGAAAAGTTGTGGTCTCTGGGTTCATCGACTCCCATGTTCACTTGATCTTCGGAGGACTGCAGGTCTATAAACCATCTCACCTTAAAACGTGTTGTTTGTTTTTATAAATTTGAACACGCGGGTGCGCTCCCAAATCACGCTTGCTCGTCCTTTGCAATTCTCCCATCAGCAGATAGGGAAAAGAGCAAAAGGAGAAAAACAGGCATATCAAGTTAGTTTGAGTTTGGGCCAACTTCAATTGAACGATATATTTATGGTTTTTCTTTTGGGGTTGAGCAGACGTTATATTTACATTATATGTGGTCCATAGATTCTGGCTTAGTGCATGTTTAGCACAGTTCTGGTGACTGCTAAAGCTGTCAAGGGTACTTTGTTCTTCTATGCAATAGCCTTCTTCCTTATCACTAAAAAAGGGGTTTGTCCGACATTCCTCAAGAAGAATAAGTATTCAATGTTTTCTTGAGACTTGTTTGTCCCATGAACAGGATCAAAGCTTGTTCCGTGGTATTTAGATGAGATTCCACAGCGTGTCAGAAAAACTTGTATGGACCTTAGCAATGGTTAACCAGCCAATATGTGTAGAACAAAGCAATATATAACCTGTGATCAATCACTGATCAGTGGGCAGCCCAATTCCTGCTATAAGCCCCATTTAAACAGAAAAGATGCATCGTGTCCCAAGTTAGAGAGAAATTCAAATTTAGCAAAATCTGTCCTTCCTTTCTGGTAGATTTTATGAATGTAGTAGGTTGAGCATGGATTATTTGTTCGCTACTATTAAGATGAACAGCATCATTCTTCACTTAACTGGCTGCATATAATATGTGAGCTTCTGCCTGTGAAACTTTTGTCTAGCCCCTCCCCCAACATGGACACAACATGGGGGCTTTTAGAAAAATTATGACCATTTGCATTATCTACCATAACTTTGCCCAATGGTTTGTCTTTTTTGTAAAACGTACAAACAATGGCTATTCTTTTGCATTGTCTATTTGATTTTTCCATTTGATCCTTCCGTATTTTCATGTAAGTACTTCTTGATGTTGGTGGAAAACAGATGGGCCGGGTGGAACTCCGGGGTGTTAATCGTAAAGAAGATTTTGTCAGGAGGATTGAAGAAGCTGCAAGAAGTAAATCTGATCCTGATTTTTGCCTAACTAATAGTGAACTAGCAAATATACTTGTAGCCTGTAGGTCACATTTTTTGCGCATATTTCGGAAATGGCCGGTAGATTTCCCTTTGAAGATTTCACTGTGTGTGTTTATTCTTGAGGATTATACCAGGAAAATTTCCTAAGGTCATTCTCAGCCATCCATCCTCCTACTTACCTTTTCCTACAGCTTAATTTTGTGTTTCATGTATAACCTTTTTCATTTCCTTTTCTTCCGTGACTTTGATAAGCTACTAATTTGTTGACTTCCTAGCACTAGATTGTGATGTCAACCCTCAATAAGGTCACAGCGGCAGCTAATTTTTTTATTGTGAATGCTCATGTCAGGAATAGACTCTTAGTCCTATTTCTATCTTTGACCTTATGGAAAAGTAAAGGCATCCTGAAGTTTTAAAATAGATGCTGCAGATGTAGTGAAAATGTCAGTTCATATAGACTTGTAGGCCCAGCAAACGGGTACTCCTTTCCTTCCATTTGTCTCTTTCTCTGTCCAGTTACTTATTTCTTAGAAGTCAGACATTACTAGAGGTGCATCAACCTCAGCAGTTGCCGAGAGTTTCTTCTGTTCATGCATACTTTTTTTCTGTTTTAAACTTCTTTCAAAAGAGGAATTGTCACTGGCTATATAGTTTGGTAGTTCTAGCTCAATTTGATTTTTGGAGATCGAATACCTGTTGTTCAATCATGTGATTTGTAACATACTGGAGGGCTTCTTTCATGGTTATCGTTTCAGATTCCAAACCTGGTTCTTGGATATTGGGTGGTGGATGGAACAATGACCTTTGGGGAGGAGAATTGCCTGTAGCATCCTGGGTTGATGAAGTTACACCTGCCAATCCTGTAAGAAGCTATACTTTGTGTGATTAAGATACTCTTCTAGTATGATTAGAAATACCAGATCGATAATTCATTGGTCCTTTTGTGTACCTTGTCACAGGTCTGGGTAACAAGGATGGATGGTCACATGGGCTTGGCTAACTCCGTGGCTCTGGAGGTGGCAGGTATTTCTAAGCTGTCAGAAGATCCAAAAGGGGGAACTATTTCTAGAACTGCTGATGGAGGTAATATTGATACTGTCCAAGTGTTCCTAAGATTCAATGAATCAAATCAGATTAGAACATGATTTTTGGTGGCACATAATGGGCATAATTGTCTCAAGTTAAGAGAAGCTATTGAGTTGAGTAGCTAATTTAATTGGTGATGCCTCAATCGTGTATGGGTTGTAATTCCCAGTAAATTCCTCGTCATGGGTGCAAGGATGGTGAGTGGGTGCTTCTGTGCATGGTACCTTCATTAATATTCTCCCTACAGAGCTTTGGTTTCTTTGAGAAGAACCTCAACTACTACTCTATTTGGAAATCAGCATTGTCTGTTGGCAGGATATCAATCATTTTGATACAAAATTGACGTTAGTTGAAACTGCAACAATGTCCCCTTATACTGGCAAATGTATCAGAACTTGCTGGGTTACTGATTGTTGCTGATTAAATCCATAGTAGACACTTGAAATTGTTGTGGGGAACTAACAGACCAATCTTCCTTTGAAGTATTTTAAGTCAAGTTTTACTTGATTCTAGATTTCTTTGTCAGGACTTTCTCATTGTTGCCAAACGTGCTGTATATGTAACTTTCATCCAAAGTTAATGAGGGTAATTCTGCATCTGGTGTTGTATTGTTATGCAGAACTTACTGGGTTACTGGTTGATTCTGCAATGAAACTGCTTCTTGGATCCATACCTGAAGTTTCTTTGAATGAAAGGAGAGAGGCTCTTGTCAGAGCCAGCAAATATGCCTTGACAAAGGGTGTAACCACAGTTGTTGATTTTGGAAGATACTTTCCTGGGGCTCCAGTGGAGTTCTCTTGGCAGGATTTTTCAGGTTTCAGGGAATAATACTTGTCGTAGGCACTGATCATGAATTGAAGATTATCTTGTCATAAACTATGTGAATTTTATAATGGTGTCTTCTACTTTGAAAATCTCAGCGGATTCGAATTAACTGATTCTTTCTTCCTAATAGAATGATTAGCATCTCCTAATGTGGACATGCTTTGTTTCCTTATCGATTCTGCCTGTTGAAAGTTTTGTGCTTGAATGGCTTTCTTCTCAACCAGTCTTATATGATAATGTAGAAAAAAGAAGTTATCCTCTTTGTATCTCATGTAGATTCAACTTTTTATTGGAGTAATAATGCTCTTGAACCTGGTATTTGTAAGAGGGAAGGCACCCCTCATTAAGACATTAATAAGGTGTCTGTTAATTGATAGCAAAAAAGATTATGCGCTTTGAACCATCATGTGTTAGTCATCAGGATTATGACTACCTGCTGTCTCTTGCAGATGTTTTTCAGTGGGCCGATTCATCAGGGAGGATGATAATGAGAGTTTGCTTATTTTTTCCAATGGAGACATGGTCGCTTTTGCTTGTATGTTGTCGTAGGAACTATAATCTGAAATCTGCATGTTTATTATATGTTTGTGCTGCTTAATGCTCTTAGTCAAGTGGATGTTACCTCTATTAATTTTTTATAATAAATCATGCACGAGCTATTGTGAAGGTGAATGATAAAATATTATTTTGGCAGACAATTTGGAGTTTGTTTGATCACATTTTCTGCATGGTCTGTCAATTTTCCATTTCTATCATTCTCTCTATGAAAGATGCAAAAAAATCAAGATGTTGTAACTGGGCATCATTTTAGGAGAAATTTTGCCAAAAAATAAGTGACAAGTCTCCTATAAGATTCTGCATTTTCAGTTGATACTTTTTTATAACATTGGCATCATCTGTAAGTTTCTCCATCAATATACACTCTCTCGGGCACTGTAATTATCATTTACACAATTTATTTGTGATAGAAACTGTGTCAATTGTTTTCTTGTTCTTTTATCAAAGCAACTGTCGAGGTCACATGTTTCTGGACATGGCTGTCAGTAAAATTTATGGTGTGCTTCTGCTCTTTCCTTCCCTTTCACTTAATATAAAACTTCGATTTTGTCTCTTAGGATCAAATTGACAAATTCGGTCGAGCCTTGAGCCAATGGATCTACTTGGGTGGCGTGAAGGCTTTTGCTGATGGATCTTTGGGTTCTAGTGGTGCACTTTTTCATGAGGTGAGAGACAATCATTCACGTAATATTCTATGTAATGTGGGAGCATGTACCCTCGTTTAGTGGGATTGTTGTAGAGTTTTTTAGTTTTCTCTCTTCCATTACCTGCTATCCGAAGGCAGGCATGTTGGTAGGTTGGTAGTGACAATCTATTGTATTAATGTATGACAAGAACATAAACTTTCTATTCATGTAACCTAGTTATTGTTAGTGCTCATGTGTGCTTTGTTTTCACAGCCTTATGTAAATGAGCCTCATAATCGTGGTTTGCAACTGATAGAACATGAGGGGCTTCTCAACATGACCGTGACATCAGATAAATCTGGGCTTCAAGTAATTTCTCAACGTAAGCTACTTGAAATTGATATACTTTCTCTAATTTTTTACAATTGAAAGCTTTGTTTTGTTGTTTTCAGGTTGCTATTCATGCTATTGGAGATAAAGCAAATGATTTAGTTTTGGATGTGTATCAGTCAGTCGCTTCTATAAACGGAGCGAGAGATCGCAGATTCAGGGTGATGTTTTGGCTAAAGCACAGAATTAGCTGTACCGTCTCATTAGACTTTGTCACAGATTGTGGAGGGTTAAGTTTTGACTTTAGTCAATGACTTTGTAGTGTCATTTTTTTCATAAATAATGTGGGCATTTTGCAGATTGAGCATGCGCAACATTTGGCAATGGGAGCAGCAGCTCGATTTAGTCAGCACGGGATCATTGCCTCCGTGCAGGTACATAAACTATTACCTCGGGTTTCTCACTTAAAGCCTTGTTTAAGAGATGCTTACAAGCAGAGGTTTGTGGTGATCTTGGGAAGGGTCCTTTCTGAATTATATCTTCTGCAACTACCTGATTTCTTTTCACGTACCTCTGTTTCAATCTAAAGCACTTTGTAGTAAAGCATTTTACATGTGATGCTTTCAGTTGGATGCAACTAATGGTCGGATGGATGACCTTTCTGCCTTTTGATCTGGTTAAACGCATGAAATTGTCACTGCACAGATTAATGCTTACTTTTTACAGCCAGACCACTTACTTGATGATGCTGATTCTGCATCGAAGAAGCTTGGAAAGGAAAGGGCTGACCTGGGATCTTACTTATTTCGATCACTTTTAGGCAGCAACGGAAGCTTGGCTTTTGGTTCTGACTGGCCTGTATGTTACCAACTTGCTATGTTTGTGTTGCTTAAGAGTAAAATAATCTACTTTGATGCATTTGGGATGCTCAAATTCCAGGTTGCAGATATTGATCCTTTACATAGTATCAGGACAGCGATTAAAAGAATACCACCTGGTTGGGAAGATCCTTGGGGTCCAACAGAATGCCTTACATTGAAAGAAGCCCTAAATGCGTAAGCTGAATTTTCCTTGATGGAGTGTCATGCTTGCTGCTAATCACGTACACATTATGATAAATAATTTAGCAGTTAATCGCAAATGAGTACCATCGTTAGCTAGTTGTGCTGAACTGCTAGACCGACGAGGAGAATTCCAGGGGTTGACCAGATTGCTGATTTTAGAAATCATCCTATTGGGACTGTATATGCTCTCATTTAGTTCTATCCAGCAAAGTCATATTAATCAAGAGTCCATATGGGGAGTTTGCTGTCGGGTTAAGGGCCATTGCTGTGGTGGAAAAAGACTAATTGGCAATGGCAAAATGGAGGATGATTTTGCTCGGATTTGATAGAGGGGCTGCCTAGGAAGCATCAGCTGCTATACTTGTTCTGGGAACATTTATCTCTCTCGGCTCTACCAATTTTTATCAGTTGGCACCTTGCTTGTGCCTTAACTCCCTGCATCCCTCTACTTTTTGGGTGCAAAGGAGATGCTTTTTTTGTTTTCACTGATCAAGTCCCGCTAATCTGAGAGTTGTTTATAATGAATCTGAAAGCTGTTAATGAAAGTTTTCTATTTACCAAGGGATTGGCCATGTCTCTGTGATGTGCACGAGCAGATTGCACATGGATACTTGTTCCTCACCTCACTCTGCCCTGTTCTGCATTCTATGGTAAGCCCTTCTCAGCTTGTTGTTGATCACAAATTTTGCCTCTGCAGGTACACCATCTCAGCTGCCCATGCATGCTTCCTTGACAATGACTTGGGCTCTTTAGCTCCTGGAAAACTGGCAGACTTTGTCATATTATCCACCGACTCGTGGGATCACCTTGCAGCAGGAGGATCCGCGTCAGTTGTTGCAACATACGTTGGCGGTGTCAGATCATTCCCATGAGTGTCTAAACTACGACAGCTCAGATGGAGCAACAAAGGTAGAAGGAACGACCCTCTGTATTATGCCGAGCTGACACAGAGCATGAACCAAATAGCATAGGAGAAGGTCGCCGGAAGTGCGCTTAGAAGCTCTTAACCGAGCTCTCGACATAGAAGGCGCTTACAAACTAATACGTAATAAAACCGCTCAAAGTTGTAGTGATCTGTGGGTTGTTGCGTGTTTCAATGTTCAATATGTCGTCTGCATGAACCTGGCACCTTAGTAGATGTTACCGTTGACATGGATTGTTTCTCCATGTCCTTTATCTTTGATTGTCTGGCCAAATTCATCGACAGGATGAGATGATAGATGGGAGATAGCAATGTGGTTGTCATGGTCACGGATACTCCTTATTGAACTCTAATGCACAAACCCAGGAAAAGCTAGTGATGATTGAAGGTAAGTGGACAAAATTTATTCTGCCTTGAAATTTTTTTTGTCTAAAAAAAATAACAAATCTTCACTGTTGTCCCAAATCTGTTCCTGCGTTTAAAAATCACCATTGGTTTTTTCAAAATTATCAACATTAGCGCCAGTTCAAGATTCATTATTAGAATATGCGTTTTCACTAACATCCTCCCTTTTCTATAAAACGGCAGTTACCTTCTCATGTTAATAATATTGAAGGAATTACTGGCGATTTTTGGACGTGGGACGAATTTTGGGACTAGAGTGAAAGTTGTTGATATTTTAAGACAAAAAGAAAAAGAAAAAGAATTTGAGGGCAAAATTGGGATAATATGCGATTTTTTAATTTTATCTATTTTCGTGATCCAAGCCGATAAACTAACTGCAGCTACTACAAATTGAAAAGTTAAACTAACTGCAACTACTACAAATTGAAAAGTTAGTAGTGAGAGGTTAAACATTTTTATTAGATGGAGACGGTAAATTAATTTTCATCAAGCTGAAATCATGACACCAACGGCTCATTTAATAATTTAAAAAAAAAACAAAACATCTTGATATAAATTAAGTCCGAGTATTTGGGAGAAATCTGAACTTTTATACAAAAAAGAAAAAAGAAAAAGAAAAAAAGAAATCTAAACCCGAAATATGAAATCGCTCCGTGTTCCTCCAACGACATCCACACTCCCCTACCATTGATATTTCTCCGTTCCCCCCCATATAAATTACCTTTCCTACCCCCAGCGCCTTCCTGTTCAACCGTCCCTCGCTCTCTCTCGATCGGTCGATGCGGCTGTGAAGATGATGAACTCCATGGCAACAGCCGTTGCCCCTTCTCCTTCTCCTTGTTCTCCCTCTCAATGCATCCAACTCGGGACTCCTCGTCCCCCTGCGGATTTCTCGCGATCGTCGCCGCCGCACCGATCTTGCCGCCGCCGTCGTCGTCATGCGATCTGCTGTGCCGGGCCGAGCCCTCAGTTCGTGGCCGGCGACCTCAAGTTCGCGTTGCACGACGCTTTGGACTCGTCGGGCGTCGACACAACCCTTGCCAGAGTGAGTAACTATTGACTCGTGAGCATAGTTTTTGGATGAGAAATCTCGCGATTCCATGCGCTGATCGGATTTGAATTTGCTTGGCCAGGGTTGTGCGATTTTAATTTCGTTGTAGTGCTCGTGTCGTGCTATTTTGCTTCGTTGTTTGAATCTGAGATGTCCATTTTTGTTTTTTGTTTTTTGTTTTTTGATAATCGAAACCGATATGTCAAATGAGGCAAGCGCAATGCATGGCTAGGCCAATCAAGTACTATACTATTGTTTATCCAGATTACGGTCTCTGGCGTTTCATTTTCATTTGTTTCTCCTAGTCCTTGATGATTACCGGATGTTTTTGGCTTCTGTCTTGTATTGTCTGGGCTGTTTTCGGATTCTGTTTGTTATCAGTTTCCCATTATTTTCCTATACAGAAATCTGAATATATTATTGTGTGGAAAGTCAGATGAAATTCTTGAGAAATTTTTATATTAACTTCCGCTAATTAATAAGACAGGTCCTTTTTTGGTGACTTAAGTCAGTTCAGTTTGAAATGTGGATCTGTTCGAACATGGGAATGTCGGTTGCTTGCTCCTTTTAGAGATCTGGTTATACAATGTGGTAATCGATTACATGTGGTTTTCACTCGCGTTTGCGTGCTTCCCTGGCAAACTTGATGCCAATGCATATTCAGTATTGTAATTGGTGCTTAATTGATGTCCCATAGGAGGCGAGGAAGGAATTCCGCTTGCAGATTGGAAACTTATCTGATATAGAGAGAGAAACCAGCATTAGCATTAACAGAGGTGTTGATTTGGGGAAAACTGCTCTTTATATAGCGGCGGAGGATGATTCCCTTGTTTCTCACTCTTCAGTACCTCTCCCTGTGGAGGCATTTATTCAAAGGTTGGATGACCTCTCAATGGGATACTGCTCGCACTACAATTCTCGGTTCAAGTCATCACCAGAGACTTTTTTGGATAGTTTAGATAAGTATTTATACGCCAGGAAGGTATCTGAGTGCAAAGCTTGTTTTACTTACGTTAAGTTATGTTTTTTTCAGTATTGTGTTCGTTATTTTTGTTTTCGATTGTCGATATGCCTCTATCGGAAGAGGGTTCCATATTTGCTTGATCAAACGAAGAATTTTTCATTGGAATCTGTTTCCATAGATTTTAGATGATTAGAAAATGAACCCATGGCATTGTGGTGGGGATTTTAGTTGCAATTAATACTGATGTAAGGATTTGGTCCTCAATTATCATCTATCGTGGTATTACACTCAGTCCTGACTATTCCTATTTCTGTCTATCGGTGGAAGCATTCAAGAAAAGTTTGTTTCCAGAATATTTAATGTTTCACAGATCTTCACCCTGATACTCTAAGATGGTTTTATTCTTCCAATAGCTAATTTTTTCTTTATGTATAATTTGCTAATTTAGTACTCTCTCTCTCTCTCTCTCTCTCCACCCACTATCTTCTATTTTTTAGGGTCATGAGAAACTGAAAGAAAGGCTTATCGATTTTTCTGCATTTCCTACTAAAATATAGCGTTCTGCCGAAATAAATGATGCTCCATGTGTTGGCATTTTTTGACAAAATCTGATGCTCTACTTTCTTCGCTTCGTATGATTTTTGCTATGTTTTAGATCTTTTATTTTTCTTAATACAATTATGGGTTGCCTAACCATGATACCGTCTTGCTCAGGGATTTCGCAGAAGCAGTGCCAGGAGTCTGCTAGATTTTCGATCTCTGTATCTCCATTCGGTAAATACTTCATTATTGAGTTTATGCCCATTTTATGAAGAGAATGAGTAGAATCAGAGGTGGGTCTTTCTTCTAATAATTCATCATATCTTGCTGTTCTGAGTAGGTTTTGACGCATCGCTCAGGGTCAGCTGCAATGCTTTCCCTTATCTATTCAGAAAGCTTGAAAATGCTCCGACTTTGGGGTCTTCTGAATTTTGATGTGGAGATATTCTTTCCACATGATCTTGAAGGTCTTCCAAGAGGCTATGATAAACAGAAAAGCAAAGACTCTGATCAATCACACATAATGACATCGCAAGCCCTACTTGTGCAGGTCATTTCTCTCATATACTCATTATTTGGCTTATTTTAATGATGTCAGGAAAAGTTCTATAAAAGATTATGCTGATTCTAATTATGACGGCAAAAGGTCATATTCATCCATCTATCGTTCAAACACTTATCTTCTATGATTTAGGGCATGTTTGGAATGATTTTTGCTTTTCCTTTTTGCTTAATTTATACCTTGCGCTCATGGGACTTGACTTTTTTCAAATTCGAAACTCTTGAAACTTTTTTGCTTTTGTTTAAATGCAATCAAACATGTCCTCTTTGATTTTGAGTATTTATGTGAGGATGAAAGCTGAATTATGTTCCCATGCCATGAGGTCTGTGGTCTCTAAAGTGAACACAAAGCAAGATAAGGGGGAAAAGCCAATATGAACACATAAAACAACAAAAATGACTAGAAGGAATTTTGTCAGTGTCACTTTCAAAGTCCTGATCGATATTCACTTGATTTTTGTGTTCATATCACTTTGATGGTGAACTACAAATTCGGGATGCATCTTTCTCGATGTGGTTCCTCATGGTATGGCTTGTGGCATAGTATTTATGAGATTGATTCGATTGAATAACTAGTGTCTTATATTAGGCTATGCCTTTGCAACTACAGGGGGTTATTTATGGAGCTTTCTGCCTGATAACTTATGCAGATTTTGAGAGATTTAAAGGGTGCTTTCTGGCCATTTCAACACAACCGTAATGAGAGTCTATTCTTAAGGGCTGCACAAGCTGCTAATTGTTCCGACAGATCCAACGCTAGTGATGAAAGGTAGTCGAGTATGCTTCTGTGGGTTTTACATTTAATTTATTCATTAGGGCTGCACATGCTGATAATCATGTTGATAGATTTGATCTTAGTGAAGATAATTGAGTTTGCTCTATGCAGTTTATCTATATTTTTGTCAAAATTACAATTATAAAACTGCAATTTTAGTTGGTTCTAGTCATTTAGGTCTATTTTGGGCATGTTACAGTGGCTTTCAGCTTGCATCTACCAAGGCAGCTCAATACAGATTGGATCGTGGAGTTTGGACTACTGTTCGTCTTGGGGATATGAGGCGTGCACTAGCCGGTGCGTAATGTGCATCTTGAAAGAGTTCCTACCGCCATTGGCCAAAAAAATAATAGCAATAAAAACTTTTTACTGTTGAACCTGCCACGTTTAGACCTCAAATTCTTGAGTCATAGACATTATTTGTGCTGCTTTACTTGCCCATTTATAAAAGGTGAATTTTTCTTGTCTATTGGTTTTTGCATCGGTACTGCTGGTAATTGCCAATGGAAGTGTGAAAATAATGTGTCTTCTAATGATATACACGGCACGTCCCCATGGCTTTGGGCATGTCTTCCTGAAAGGCCATAGGTTCTGGAATGAATGTCATAGGCTGTCTCTGGAGGAACATAATCCGGGTCTTAAATAGTTTTTCTTCTTTGTAAGGTTCTTGGTTGATTTCAATGTTTTGGGGAGGCAATGGCCGATGTTGGCAAAAGACAAGTTCTTAGACTTCTCTAGCACATCAACTCAACCACTGGTTTATTTGGATAGATTTTCATAATTTTAGCGGACACCAATGAAGTCTTTCATGTCTGGCAGTGGATTTGCTTTTTAGTCAAATACTTAGTGTGTTTTCTGTCTGCCTTCCTCTAGTTTGTGTCATCTTTACTTAATCGGGGAACCAAGAATTTTGTGATGCCATTGTTGAATGTACTTGAATGTCTTTTTATTTAGCTTTTCTGATCTCTAGGAGAAGGCAATTTAATCGGTATTTTCATTGTTCCAGCATGTGAGCGTCTTATCCTTCTCGAGTTTGATCCGAAGGAACTAAGAGACTACAGCATTCTTCTCTATCACTGTGGTCTATACGAGCAATCTCTGGAATATCTCAAGTTGTACAAGGAGACAAAGGTAAATTTTTATATACAAGTATTTGCCTCCAACCAGAGCAAGAGCTATCTAGCTACTGCCTTCCACATGGGGGGCTGTGATTGGCTGTGCGAAGCTGAAAATTGCACGTACCTAGAGTAGGACTACATGCGAGTGGCTGGTGGAAGTACGAAAAATCTCCATGAAGGAGGCGAGAGATAGTTCCTGCCTGGATTTGGAGGCAAATATGCTTGATTTCAAAAGAGACAATTCGACTTTTCTGGTAAGTGATTTGTCTTCTTATTTAGTTATCGCTATCTCTGTTGCTACAGATTTCCTCTTTAAAAGACATTCCAAGCGATCCATCCGGCATCATGGAGGATGATGCTGAAGAGAAACTCATGGTACGCCTCAATCTCATATTGATGGAGGACGGCTGGGGAAGGCCGACACATGCTAGGAATTTTCTCAGTAACAATTCTGAACCATGGTGAAGGCTCATCTATAGTGTTAGGGGACAGTAACAATGGAAGATGCTTCTGTCACCATTTAGGTTTGTGAATGATAAAACTAGAATGAACCCCCAGGAACAACTGACTAGAGTTGAACATGCAACCACAAGGATTAGAAGGACCGTGGTTGATTGTAGATTTTTTGGGGAAGAGGAGCAAGGTCAAGGGGACTGAGAGCTCTTTGTCAAAGCTGGAAATTGATGCTTTTGAACTAATTTATGGAGCATGGTTCTTTGCGGTTGAGCAAAATTGACTCAATCATCAAGTGAATCGCACGAAATTCTGGTCCGGAGAGAATCATTCAGCCTGGTGGAAAAGCTCAAAAAGCTTCCTTTTGATTCACCTTGCTGAGCATTACGTGTGCTTCACGTCATTGGCAACTCTTGTAAATTTGGGTAAATCATTCTGTATATTCCAAGTAATCTCTCCCACGACGATTACATAAGTGTATCACATAACTGCACTTTCAGTTTTCTAGTAAGCTGTACTCTATTCTGGTATAATGCTTGAGATTTTTTCCTGGGTGTTCGAAATGCATTTTTGAGCACCTGGCATGATGTATATGGGACTTCTGAGCTCAGGTTGTCAATCTCAGTTCTTTCCCCGTCACCGATCCCGCCGCTTGTGTGATCTCCACCATCTCTACTCCCACTACTTATACAGCCAACGTGAACACATCGTCACCAGTCCCCGCCACTGCCAAGCTCTCTAATTTCGGCCCCATAGTTCCTACCCATTTTTGCACTGGACACTTCTCTTAAAAAAACACACCATGACCGCTGGCCACGCAGAATTCAACACTTCCTTCTCTATCATAGCTACCATTTTTGCCCCTTCCACGGGCTCTATCTCCGACAACAAGATAACGTTTGACATTTGTATCTCCATTACCGCCATCGATGCCTTTCCGCCGCGTCATCCATGCACCTCCACTCCCACTACTGGTATTACATTACCAACACCGCTTTCCGGATTACTGTGCCTTTGTTTTTGTCAAATGGTAGCCTTTCATAGCGCAAAAGCTTGGCTATACCTATCCAAGCAGGGGATATTCTATGAGATATGTATATAGTTCTGATCCTATCCTGTTATATTCAACTCCAAATATCACAGACTAATGAATTCTAAGCTGAAAGGAAAACAAATCCAAGGTGAGCAAAAAATTTGTGGGATGGGTTCATTTTACCATTAATTTTTCAGGAAACTTAGGTCCGGGCTTCAAAAGGATGGTCCCTCATTTTCAAGTTGAAGAGCAGTTATCGGCCGAGGTTTTGATCCTTGTGTCCCTTATGGGCCCCGTCAAGCAATGTGCAGCAGCTGTCTGGTAATTTCTCCGCCGGAAAACAATAATGATGCCTCAATGCTGTCTACCATCTGAAGCACGTTTCATTCATCGCTGCCACTCAGCTTATAAACCATTATCGTTATGAAAGAAAAGTCGTAGGGTATTGAAACTGTCCTATAAATAAAACATCATGTGGGTCACGATCTTCAAGAGGCGTTCACGTGATGTGAAACGTCATACAAAGCTAAATAAGTGTTGGTCGTTGCTAATTATCTTTGAGACCCATTTATTGCTGTCACGGTGGATTAAATCGATACCGATTGCGATCGTAAATGGTAAGATAGATTTCACATGATGAGGTGATGAGATTGTATTCATACATTGGGACCGATTCATTCAACCTAGGATGGTAAGAGACGTGCTAGGACATCCTTTTTGATCGACAACCTCAGACCGCTTGCATTGGCTGTTGCTGCTTTGGCAAATTACATAATACATTTGAAGATGACAATAACAAAATTCTGTTTGTTTTCTCTGTCCACTAAGTGTGTGTGTGTGTGTGTTAGTAGCTGACCCTTGTTTAGCTGCTAAACTCCTTGTGATGTTGAAGTTTGTTCAGATCCAAAGGAGGTGAAATTGACCCTTGGCCAACTGCTAAGCGACGCGCGTACACCCTAAGCCTATGCCCTTAAAGGTCGCACTGTTCGTAGATGCTGCAGTAATTGGCAAGCGATGTGATGTAGATCTCCACACGATTTACCCAAAGAAGGGAGCAATAGAAGATCTTGAGAAGCCGACTCTAACTTCACCAATTGAAGAAAAAGGGTCGAAAAGATTCTTGGACCTTTTCGATTTTGCCGGGTGCCTTCCTAATTTACAATCGCTAAGCAAAAATAAAAGTTCGTGAACTCTTTTGAAATGTTCTTGAATTGTACACATGAACAACCCCCAATTACAAAACCAAATAATAAGAAGCACAAAAAAACCTGCCGCAATGCGACACGATTTCTTGTTTCGAAAGATTGATGGAGAAATCAAAGTTCACACCGTCCTTGATCTCTTCCATGTAATTACATAATGGAAGCTTTGATGGATTTCAATAATTAGCCTTTCCCTAATTCAAGTGGGATTGGTTCTTAGAATTTGGTCGCCCCACGAACTAGTCTTTTTAAAGATTTTTTTCAAAAGAAAAGTTTGATGATGTTGCGCACTATTTCTTGAGGAGACCATTATTGTGTCTGCTTCAAATATCTGTTCAATCGCACCCCTGGTCAAATTAAACAGCACTCTCTCCCACGATCCGTGAGAAGGTTGAAAACAAAGACAGAAAAAACTTTTTGACCGACCCACGTTTTCCGTTTCCTTCTAATTTCAGTCCCCAGAACTTTTAGGTTTTTTGTATATTGACCATCGAGTTTTGGATAATTCAAATAACTTACGGACAATACCTGCTCAATGAACTTTCTATTATCTCTACAGACTCCACTGTCCAGTGCTAAACGTCTGCAGATCGGCAGAGCAGAGTGGCACTGTTTTCCTTAACCTCCTTGGCCCATGTCACGCTCACCAGCCTAGCTGACGTTTGTTGGTTGCTTGGGGGCATGCTTAGGAGGAAGAGAAACCAACAGCAGCAGATGCCAGATGGAGGGGTGGAGTGGCTTGTAAGCCATTTTTTCCTGGAAAATCCCCATCCTTGACGGGAGCAAATATTCACTAATCATCCCCCCCAAATAACACCATCAACCCAACCCTTCACCGCCAATTCAGCCTAACCAATAATGACAAGTAGTCATCATGCACCCTTTTCCTTTTCTCATCGAATAATAATATTATGGGTATTCCCTCCCTTCTCCTCCTCCTTTTTCTAAACACCTGTGTCAAATCGTGGCATACAGCCAATTGGGAGGTAGGGAGGGAAGGCAATAGGGGACTACATGAGCTAGGTGCAGTAGGGTGGCTAGTGGACCCATGTGGCAGTGCCTAACCCCTAATCCAGCCTAGTCTAGGCCTACACCTAGACTTAATCCTAGACACCTAGTCAGCAAGCAAAAGGGTGGTCCCCCAGAACCCACTTACTTCTCCCACTCTTTACTCTATGAAACTGTGTAGTGTGTAGTGTAGTAGAGAGAGAAAGAGAGTGAGTGTGAGTGTGACTCCATTAGGAATTCAATGTGACTAGCAGTTTTGCTTGTTGGGGAGAGGCTATGCCTATGCCTATGCCTTTGCTCACTTGCCTGCACTACCCTCCAATTCTTCTCCACCTTATCGGCCGCCTGTCGCCGTCGCACTCACTTTCTCAACCCCTCCTTAACCGCTGCTCTCTTCTCTCTCTCTCTCTCTCTCTCTCAATTTTGCCAATGAGCCCCCCATGATTTGCTTGCCTTGAAATTTACTTTTGATATATTCGACAAAGAGAAAAAGGAATTATTTTGATGCATCCATCCATTTCATTTCATATGAATAGGGGAGATAGTAATGGTTTTTCCCTCGCTTCTTTGACAGTTAGTCTGTAGTGCAGTATCATACCATGGGTTTTCTTTATGGTCAGTCTTCATTTTCTATGAAATCTTTTTTGTATGAACGAGTTCAAAAGATGGATAGATATAAGGGTTAGATCAATTATGGGCTGCCAGAGAGAATTTACGTGAAAGGCTGATGGGATAAAGACCTAGCTAACGTCCTCGAGGTGAATGACCTTGGTCGACACCATAAAGTAGAATGTGATAGGATTGATTTGACAAAAAGTAAAGATTGTAATTATTACAATAGTTTCATCGTGAAGGTCCGTGGGTCGGCAATCCAAAAAAATACAAGGAAGACAAGAAATTCAATTCATCAAATTCTTTCACGGGCAATTAAACGATAAGGATACTTACAAACACATATAATCAATGTCTTAAACGCTCGTAATTAATGTCCCGACCATATATTAATTGGTAGTCTGTTTATTGAAATGGGTTGCAACTCGGAGAAGCACTATCAAGACCCAGGGAACACCACCCTTTTTATTATCAGCACTTTTATTTACGTGATATTTGCTCCAACGCAGTTTCAATAGTCATGTTATATTTGACTAAAGTATTTTCTCGAAAATTCCGAAACAAAACTAAGCATATATTTATTTCCATGCAGAAAACCCACCCTCGTGAAGTCCCATGAAAATCTTGATTTAAGTTTACAGTTGTGACGATGTTAAATGTCTAATCAAATCTTGGCCTCTTCTTTAAGAATAAGTAACCTATAAAACAAAAATTGGATCATTTCAATTTTGAAAATCTCCAGCATTTCATGGGACAAGGATAAAAAAATCTTGGCTTGGTGGTGGGTATTTCCATTTCTGGGGGGCCAAGGCGTGGATGAGAATAGAGAGGAAGTGGGAAAGCTGGGTTGATCATTCCTCACTTTTCCAAAATCCTGCAAACACGTTTGCATTTCTGGGTGTTCCTCCTTTTCCTTCTCGCGCCATCATCAGTCCGACATCCCTTCTTTCGTTTTCTTCCTCCCTCCTTTTTCCAAAGACAAACTCAAGATCAAACTTCCACAAATTTAAAAAAAGAAAAAGAAAAGGAAACTCAAGATCAAAACATTTCAAAGATGGAAACTTTCCTTCCCGGTGCCACCATCAATACCGGCAAGAAACCACGACAATAACTCTCTCTCCCTTCCTCTCTCTGGTATTATTTAGCAGCGCGTGCAATTATTACTTGTCACATACCTCTAGAGATTCTTACCACTCTCCACTCTCTCTCTCTCTCTCTCTCCGTCTCTCTCTCCGTGCATGGCCACCACTCACCACTACAACTACACCTCGGCCGACCACATCAACATGCTCGGCCTCCGCGACGTCGTTTTCATTGCCCCGCCGTCTTCCTTGCAGCCCCAGCAACCGCCCCCCGTCTCCGACCACCACCACCCGAATTTCCACCTGCCTTCGTCGACCGCGTTAGGCGTCGGCGTCAGCATATTCCCCGTCCTCACCGCGACGCCCTACAATGTAGTCGAAGATTGCGGGAACGCCCACAATCACAATGAGACCAACAGCACTGCGAATTTCTGGAGGAGGTGCGATGATCAGTCCAGCTTTTCCAAGAAAGGCGTGTTGGGTGTTGGCGAAGACGAGAGCAGTAAAGGGGAGAAACTGGAGGAGATCGGTGGGTTGAGCAATAGCAATTTGAGGGTGTGTAGGGACTGTGGGAATAGAGCCAAGAAGGAGTGTAGTTATCGGAGGTGCAGGACCTGTTGCAAGAGTAGAGGGTATGATTGCTCCACCCACGTGAGGAGCACGTGGGTACCGGCGGCGAGGAGGCGGGAGCGGCAGACGTCCATGGTTGGGATTGGCTTTGGCGGCGGCGGCGAGGGAGGAGCAGGAGGCGGTGGTGGCGGCGGCGGTTCTTCGGGGTCGTCTTCTGGAGTGAAGAGACCAAAAGTAGTTGATGGGTCATCAAATCACGGTGCAACTAATGCTTCTTCCACCTCGAATGCTACCACTCCTAGGAGCTTTGATAATAGTTCTTGTCATCATCAAGGTCCTCTCTCTCTCTCTCTCTCTCTTCTCTCTCTCTCGCTCTCCAGATGGAATATTAGGGGCCACCAAGAGAAGGCGCCATCTGGGCAGCCTTAAATGACATTTTAAAATGGACTGAAGCTAAGTAGTTCGGAATTTAGAAGAGTGAATGTTCAACTGAAAATGGAAAAGCAGATTGATCCAGAGGGTGGTAATTGATGACGGAAAGCTTGGATTTTTCTTTTTTATATTGTCTTCTAGTGCTTAATGTGGGTAATTAAAGGGATTTATCATCCTCTTGAATGATCAACTAATCCGCTTATTGGATCTTATTCTAAGATCGATGTAGTGATTTCTTGGATTCCAGATGCTAGCTTCAAGCAGTCCTTACCGGGCCAAGTACGTGCTCCGGCAGTTTTTAGGTGCATTAGAGTCACTGCAATTAGTGACAATGCAGCTGAATTTGCCTATCAAGCTACTGTTAGCATCAGCGGGCATGTATTCAGGGGATTCCTCTATGATCAGGGGATCGATGAGAAGAATGCGTTTCCATGTATTTCAGAACTTCGATTTGGAGGAGTTGCCGGCATGGCGAACAGGGATTCTTCTCCAATTGTCGAACCGTCGAATGCTTATGCAGCATCTGGTTGTCGCAGATTGCTTGAAGGTATAGCCTCTTGCAGGACTAATAAACTTTGCGATCTACATTCTTCATTAGATATTGTCACGTGCAAGCAAATTCGTGAATCTAATTTAGTGATTCAGGCATTGATTACATGACATCATATGCCTTAGCATGTCGCTTCAATTACTCTTTAGCATAATATGGATGTAGCAGAGGTTGGGGAACTAGTGCACCATTCCCGCCCCTGAAAATTCGAAATTTATACTTCATCACATCTTTGGAGGAACCTTGTTTTCCCATATCATAGTGGGCATTATTTGATGCTTAATTCATCTTTGTCTTCTGTAGTTATATGTTGGTGGAAGTTATATAATGGAAAATCAACAAAAAACTAGGAAGTTCCGAAGATTCATGAATGAGGTTGTGGATGTCACTATCAATCTCTAAGGGGCAAGATGTATGAGCAGATAGGGCACTCCAATAATCTATTTCTAGACAAATTTGTGCATCTGTTACGTGCAAGTTGCTTGCGATTAGATTCATGCACTTGTCCTTGTTCTTGATGTTGCTGCTAAATGCTAATTTACTAAAAAATTAGAACTTTGTTTAAGTCTCTTCCATTAGGTTTTGCATAGTCAATCCGATTTCATATGCTTGTTCTTTGGTAATAAATATGGACATGATATACCAATTGTTTATACATATAATTCCTGCCAGAACCTTCAAAGATGTCTCGTGAAATTCTATAATCAGTTAAGGCTTATTTTCAAAGTATAGTGCCACTCCGTGTCCTGAAATTCCATTCACAGTGAATTTGTCAATTTTTGTTACTATCTGGATAAGAAAGCGAATAAGGATATTCTGGTGTTTCCTTTTTCCATGGAACTGCCTACTGACGATTAGCCTCACACACAAGTAATAGTGCCACACGGCCTTTCAAGATCATTCAAGAATTTTGATGGTATAGCACGTGTAAAGATCCCTTGTCAAGAAAGGAAATATTTATAGGAAATCTATATATCCTGCGAAACAGGGTTAAGAAGATCCTCATCATGATGGAGTAATTGGAGATGGAGAGTAATATCTGGTTGCATGCAATTTTAGACATAATTGCTTCCTTCTCAAGTTACAGAAATATTTCCACATTTCAAAAAAAAAAATTGTTGTCCTTGTAAGTAGTAAGTACCTATCCCTAGTTGATTTTTTTTACACGCAACTGGTCTTCCATGATTAAATCTACCTTGATCCAGCCATTTAGTTCTTAATATGATTAGCCCTATGCATGAGCTTCTATAAAACATCAAGTGATTTCAGAGAATTTGTAGATGAGCTCTAGTTTTTGTATTTCATTGGTTGTGGACAAGCCTGTTACGTGTATGTCTAAGGATACAAAGAATAATTGAAGAGCATATACTGTAGTTTGACTTCAATAGGCTGCTTTTTTCTTTGGTACAAGATCAAGTGTGATGTGAACTATGCAATCCTGAGGAAGTGCTTTTTCCATTTTTCAATCTACGGCACTTAAGACTCCATGTTTAACATATCATTTAGAAGCTAGCGATTATACAGGTACTTGCAATGATAAGTATATCCAAATTTATTCTTCACTGTGTCTTTCCAAGTTTTGAAAATCACCAGTCAATGCCGAATACATCTAATACTGTCATTAGTCTAAGTTCACTCCATCACTTTCCTTTTGGGGGGATAATTCAGCCACAGTTATCTTATATCAAAGTAGTGATGGCTAGCATTATGGGCTGCCGTGATTTTTAGTTGCTCTCTGGCCACTTAGGATGACTTATGATTTGACATTCACCACGAGGACCATCTAAAGTGTTACATGATCTAGGGTAGCTAAAATACGATTCTTTCTGGTCAAATCCACTGAAAGAACATAGCTTGGATTTCTAATTCCTTCATATTTGGAGACTGGAGTAATGTGTGGCCGGGACAGTGTACCCATTTGCTTGCCCCTTCTGCACTGTTGTCAACTACAAAGGGGCCTCCAGCTAATGCTTGAAGGAGGATTCTTATGATTCTCTAATCACTAAAATTCAAAGTATGATCTGTTGACTCTCTTTTTTTTAATCTGAGGAAGATGCTTTTCGTGTGAAGTTAATCTTTTACAGGTTTTTTGCATATAATTCCCATTAACACTCATGCTATCCTGATTCACTGTCAGTTCATCTTATATTTCCTTCTACTCTATTTTGGGTGTTCTCTCTCCATTCATACTAAGTCGAAATAATTCCTTCATTTGGCAGTTCCTGGTGATGAATGATATGATAGGCATTACAAACGGGACCAAGAAGAGCAGAACCGGGACATATTCATTGTATAGGATTGCTACGGACATCATCTGCATGTGAAGCACAGTAATGGAACATGTATCGCAGGACGGAAGACTACCTTTAGATTTTTCCCTTGTGTAAATGGTACGAGATTATCTGCTGTAGTATGTATGCAACTTTATTTTCACCATATGATATGAATCAACTCAAGCGGTGACTTTTCGGCTATATAAAATATTCTTCGCTCTGATCTCTCCACGATTTGATGAATTTGTGATGTCAAAGAGTTTTGTCGGACACGAGCAATATCATTTGTGGTTGCGGCTGATCCTCCATCACTGAAGTGTCACTGGAATGAAAGAGTCGTTAGCTGCGACTTCATGGTCGTTTGCAGCAAGCCTATTAGAGTATGTACATGGTAAGTAGAATCAATCCTCGCGAATCTGTGAATTTCCTTTTATTCCCGGTGTACACAACTAGGGAAGAAAAATGATGGATTCATTTTTGATTGGTGAAGATGTATGAGGGGGGGTGAAGATGTATGAGGGGGGGTTCCTCCCATTGGACCAAGCAGGGCCATAGCCTTAGACTGTGGCACTGATTGTCCCTCTGGGCTTCACCTGCTATTGTGTTGGCAAGCTTGAACATACTTTTTCATCTGCACATGAAGACATGACCATGATATTATGTGGTTCCTAGAGGTGGCAAAATGGGTGTAGAACCATAAAGGGTTTAATTAAGAAACGAGTTTTTCTAGATATAATTAATTATGGAAGTGTTTATCAAAATGGGTCGGGTATGAGTCGAGAAATCTACATTGTAATAGATGGTTCATAAACGGGTTGGACCATTCATGACCCGACCTATCCGTTTAACCGTTGTAGTTGTTTCGTGTGTAGACCACCTCAAAACTTAAAGATTAAGAAAATATCAGCAAAGTGGTCACCACTGTTACAACTTCTTCATGACATGGTCGCCACTACTTGCTCTGTGTACCCCACGATTCCGGAGAGTAAACATGTCTTCTGTTTACTTTATTTTCCTATATTTTTTGCTTTATAATAGTTTCCCAAGTCCCCAACCCAAAAATAAAAGAAGAAAAATCAAGGGAAGGTCAACTTCCTAGGATGTAGGGGATGAAGGGAAGGTTAGAGGATTTGCATATAAAATGTTTCAACGTGGTGGCATCATCTAGCAATTAGGCACGAACCTAGGCAAAATAGTCCGGCGCATGGAATCTTTCTCATTGGAAGAGAATCTAGCTGGTCCTAAAAAGAATGGGAGCTATAATAGAAAAAAGAAGTCAAAGCTACAGTTGTTGCTCATTTACGTAATTTGTTATCGTTGCGAAATCAAATAAATAATGAAGAAGGGCTAATCAGTTCATCACAAAGTTTTATGAAAATTTTCATAAATGTTACGATTATCATAAATTCACAAGGAAATCTATTGTAGCAGAAGATTATTCAAAGACCCTTGTGGAAGTCTGAAAATTTGTAGCCTTCAATTATGTTTGTTTTCATGAAAAATGAATAATTTGAAAAGTATTTTCTTAAAATTAATCACTTTTATTGCTTGAAATTATTAGTCGACAAAAAATATTTTCATTATCAACAATAATTTATGTCTACACATTTTTGTGAACGATAAAAATATTTTTCATTCATGCTTTTTTTGTAAGAAATACAAGCGATTATTTTTTAGAAAATATTTTTCAAATCATTTATTTTCCGTGAAACAGACAAAGCCTTCATATCATGCAATTTTCCAGATATGATCACATGATTTCAATCAGTTTGTCGCATCACATTAGATCTTGAAAGCTTGACTTTTTGCCAATAACCTCTCATCCATGCTTACAAACAGTAGTAGGAAGAAAATAAGAGCAAAAATAAAGAAAAGTAATGGAGACTCTTAGTCCATATTTCTTTGGTTTCTCCAGTTCTGCTGCATATCCTCGTTTGGGGTATAGAAAATCAGATTTATCTTAGCAGCTAAATGTACAAGAAGGGCACTTTTCCGCTACTTTCTGTTCTTCCTAAAACTGGTATTTACAACCATTTGGAGCTCAAAAGCAGACTCAGAAGCTTCAATATTGGCTGTCATATTTCTTTTCTCAGTCCAAGTCTACAGTAAATAACACCAGAACGAGCCTAAGATCATTCAGCACAAATCTGGGTACCATTTGCAGAACTTTCCTTCTCATTAATCTACTGTACATCTTAACTCGTCCTGAATTTCGAGACACCCTCATCTCCTGGGAAATGTTTCGGTACAAAAAAGTGGCGAATTTCCCATTATCAATTGCCTGTTGGTTAGTGCATTTACATTTGAAATAGGCTTTGGGGGCAACTTCTCTTCATGGCTCCAGTCAACACATTTGCTTCAACATGAACCCTGCGCGCCTACGGAACTGTTAACTTAATGAGCCGCTGCTGAAAAATCGCGAGCTGATCACGAAACACATGCTCCCATAGAGTCAGAATGTCTTGCTCAAAATTCCAACTCAAACAACCGAGGGCCGTGGTCTTGATGCAGATGAGAATCACCTTCCCAAACAAAAATTGGCTGTACATGGATGAACACTGTGTGTGATGGATGAAACACCTGGTCAATCTAAACCTTCAGGTATCTTCAACGAAAATTCTGAATATGGAATCGCGGAAGCGTCTGGAGTACTGCTTCGGATCAACTGCAGATATTGAAGTCGGATCATATTGGAACGATTTGTACGCGTGTTCAATCTTCTTGCTGATATCATAATCTTGCAGTATGTCTATTATGCCAAAGTAGACGATAACATCATACAGTTCTCCTGTAGGATCTCCAATCAGCTGAGATTCACAATCAGTTCTCCTCACTGTTAACTCGGCCTGAGCAGGCATGTTTACACCCAATTTAATGGAAGCCCATCTGATTAGGAGTAACAAAGAGTAAGATCAATTTATAGCAAACACCTAAGAATATCTTCATCCAAGAAAAATGAATAATGAAATCATGGATGGAGATTTAGGGTCTTTGGGTGATTCGCTATAATGCAGGGAGAGTGAATCCACTTCTAGATTACAGCATGAGTTATATCTACCAAAGCTCATTCAAAAAAGTGAATCTAAACTATCATCAATAGAGTGAAGTCAGCAAAAATACATTTTTTATAGTTCATGTGACTCTTATCTTGTTAGAAAAGAGGGATTGAGCTGCAACCATTTATCCCTAATCTGGACATTGACTATGAGAATGAATTATGTATTAACAAAGCAACTGGTAAATAAACTACCTTTGATGCTATACGTCTTCTACAATTTCAGAATTTCCCCAAAGTTTTTCATTTACCTGGTAGGATCCAAGAGATTTTGGTCCGCCTCTACATTTGAAAATTGTCCCATGCCACTGTCAGTGTCCCCATTCCCTGAAGAAGCATTCACAGAAATTTAATCCATCAAGAGGTATGGACATACATTCAACTACTTAGTGATAGTAGCAATGAAAAAGAAAAGACAACCTCTTGGAGTTTGAGTTCTGGAAAGACGAGCTTCTGCCACAAGCAAATCTTTGTTATAAGATATATCCCGAAAGTGAAGACCAATCAGAAGACTGTAGTCCATTATCCTCTCCTGTTCAAGGAAGTCACAATCCCGGTCCACTTGTCTGCATAAATGAACACTTTGTATCAATATAGCAGGTGGAAGCATATTGAAACATCATATATGAATGCATTAACAGACATATATACCAATGGAAGTTGATTATTCCGATTGCACGGGTAGCACTTCACTGAATTAGCATCAAATAAGCTATTTTTGTGCGTAATTTTCTAAAGAGATCTTTACAGGATCAGCAGCATTTTTAAACCTGAATCTCAGTATTTAGAAAGTGAATGACAAAAAAGACGAATACTACAGATCTTCTGTGTCAGGATTTATCGAGAGAGAGAGAGAGAGAGAGAGATTGCCAAAAATGAAGGAGAACTGTTCAAAAAAGCAATTTTACCTGCAAAATTCTTGAAACCAAAACTTCTGCAATCTAAAAATAAAGTTGAGGTCCAGGTCTTTTAGGGTGGTGGTTGCATCAATGTCTGCCTCTGGTTTCTCAGTGATACGACCATGTGAAGAACCTTTTAAGTCGAAGCGTCTGTGTATAGTGTACTCCGAGCAGAACAGATTTCCCATTATGACAAATCTTACCTGAATTAAGGATTGCGAATTAGATATATCAAATTATAGTGAAACATATTAAAACAGCAGGTTTTGTTGGGTTCTTAGTACCTCACATTACCTTCTTTTGGGTAGCCCCTGTCAATTTAACGCAATGTAGGCCAAAAAACTTGGTAACTAGAGTATTCTCGTATGCCCTGAAGTGATTATAGTAGGCAGGTAGCATCCTCAAGAGCACCTGGATCACATCAAGAGGCACAGTACTATATAAGGCACGATCCAGATACTTAAAATAAGTCTGTCCAATAAGAAAAAGATACCTCCCAGAATAGCAGAGTTGATTCCAATAATAAATAGTCAGGCAAAAAAGAAGTAACTAAGCCAAGGAAGTCTCTCTCCTAAGGAAACAATCCAAATTTGTGACACGGTCTCAATTAGATTTAGATGTCATTTAACTTTATCTTAGTCGGTTTTTGCTGTTTTTCTACGGGAGCTGCCTTCCAAGACACTAGAAATTTTGGAAGGCATCTAAAATTCAACATCATTTTGTGAACCTTGGAAAACGCTCTCTTTTTTCCAACAAACCAAACAGAGTACAGATTATTATCTAATATTTTCGTGCAAGCTCGGAAACTGACCTTCACTTCTGCTTTCTTCACTGTCTTAATCATATAGCGGTCATCGTTGGTTAAGTAGAAGAAACTTCCACTTTTTCCCGGGGATGAAAGTTCACGAAGAGCATCATTTCCACATATAGAAATCATGTAATCTGCTGCATCCACCTTGAACAACTTTCTGAGAGTCCTGTAGGGATAATGCAGGATGATGTATCAGCGCAGTTGACCTGGAACTAAACTGGTATTATAGTCGGTGACACTGAATATACTTTGGTAATGTTCTATTTACTAGCGAACTCAGAATGGATGGCAATACAACTAGCCACTCGTTCATGAAATTGTTGTCCAAGCATCTGAAAATCAGAAGACATTTCTCTCTAATCGCAAGAGTACATCTAGGCATTGTCAACATCACAAAGAACTACGTACTAAAATCAGAGTGCGTGTTGCTGGCACACCTATCACAAAATTTAGCTAATAGGAATTAATCATTTCAATAGTGAAAAGGTTTGGAGGTGTAACCTGAAAACCACTGGGCAGTAATCCTTCCACTTGAATTCACAAGATTGGTGAGGTGGAGTATGCTTAGATCCTTCTGGGGGAAATCTTGTCCACACCTTTTCTTTAGGATCAAAAGCTGAAGCCTTCAGATCCAGAGAGGTAGCTGGAGCGGGCCGCCCAACAGAATGCCTGCAGGTTTCGAACAGCATTGTCAACAAGATTACACATCAGTTAATATAATTGCATCAATCTTCCTAGAATATACTACTTCCTATTGCCAATCTAATCGTCTGTCCATTTCCTTTTCCATTAGTTTCGTCCATTTTCTTCAAAAAAGCCATCATGGAATCGCACTCTTTGGTTTGTTGGGCTGGTAGTCATACAAAATTTCTAACGAAATTAGAGATGAAGCTTCTTGTCGGTGATAGAGTAGGCTGCAGATTACGAAAGCTACAACAGAAACGTGATTGGAAGGACTAGATTTACGAGGAAGAGTTAGAGTCTAGTCCAACTGTCCAGAAAAAAGGAGCATCGGATTGATCTACAAAACTGAAACATGACCTCGCTTTGAAAAGGATTAAGCATACTTGATGCTGAGTCTGTTAATGTAAGGAAGGCAAAAGTTCAAGAGGTTAATACAGCTTGTTGTCACATATACCAAGGTGAAAACTACTAGCTTGATCCAGATCAACTATGTATTCCATGATAAACACAGAACAGACCACACAAGCAAAAATCGTTTTGGCCTTGAAAAAGGGAATCTGCAATCGCCAATACCTGATTCCTAGTTGCAGATTGAGCATTAGCTCATAGTTCTTGTGCCCCTTCGTTATTGTCTCCCCTTGTCTCTTGACTGGCTGTATTCTTGAAGCCCGGTGCCTTGTGCGTGCTATTCTCATGTCCGAATCATCAAGCTGAATACTTCCTAGCCCTTCGACCATACTCCGAGGCGTTGTGTCGCCACTTCTATCACCATCAGGATCCCAGCTATAATCACAGACCCTTCCATCTACCGATGCTCGCCTTGACTTTCCATCAATCCCCTTCGAGGGCTTGTAAACCCCCTCAACAACAGGAGGACAGTTTAGCATCTTCTGTGAAGGCAAAACCGGCACCTTTTCACCAGTTGACACTTTACAGTCGTTCAAATCCACCGCAAAAACCTTTTGTGGGTCGAAATCGACGTTACCCGCCATTGAGCCGGACGGATAGTACGTTCCACTCTGCTCCTTCGGGTCTTTGCTCCAAACACCCACGTAGAAACTCCCATCCGCCCATCTAAAAGTCCCATTTCCTCTAGGCACGCCGTCTTCCCATAACCCATCATACCGGTTTCCATTACTCCAAATCATCGTGCCGTTTCCATTGATCACCCCATTTTTCCATTGTCCAACATAGTGGTTACCATTCATCCATTGGTACCTCCCACGACCATCCTGCAACCCGCGGTGCCATTCGCCTTCATAGTAATCCCCATTGGCATAACTCTTAGTCCCTTGTCCATGTTTCAAGTTCATGGTCCAATAACCTCTGTAAGTGTCCCCCGAGGGACCTGTGTAAGTCCCTTTGCCATCCATATACCCGTTCTGGAATTCACCCTCGTAAATGGCTCCACTAGGCCAACAAAACTTCCCTTTCCCGTTGGTCTTGCCTTCGTTCCACTCGCCAACATACATACACCCATCAGTCCATAGGTACTTCCCACGACCGTGGGGGAGGTTATCGGCCCACTGGCCAGTGTAGAAGTCGCCGTTGGAGAGGAGTTTCTCGGCATGGTAGACCTCTCCGGTGCCGGCATTGCTGCCGTCCTCGTCGTCGTCGTCGTCGACGTGCGCCACGGACATCACGGCGAAGATGCTGTTTGCCCTCCTTTTGGTAGCAGCAGCAGCTTGTGATTTGCGTACCGTTAATTCCCAGGCCTTGACAATGCCAACATTTTCTCTGCTCATTTCTCTTGTCTATACACCAAGAGAGAGAGAAGACCTCTCCGTTCACATTCTTTCTTCCTCGTCGCCTCCACCCATCGGTACCCAGATCAAAACCAAGCTCTCTCTTCTCTCTCTCCCTCTCTCCCTCCCTGTCGGAGCTTTCTATTCAAGACCGAGAAACCATTACAGGAACAAGCTCGGAGCAGGGGACGGCAATCTTGAACAGGATCGACGTCGCGGGCAGGGGAAAGAAGAGAGGGAAGACGAAAGAAGATGTCTGTTTTATTGCTCTTCCGAGACGGAGCTGTAAGATTTGAACAAGAAAACGATGAAAATGTCGGATTGACGACGGGAAAGCAAAAGTTCGGATTGTGTCATTGCCACCAACGTATGTCTGGCTTTTTCCTTGTTTTTTTCCGAGAAAATTGTTTTCTTTTCTTTTTGTTTTTTTTTTTTGTAAAATAATTTTCGGAAGGTTGCGTTTGGAACAAGAGAGAGATTTCAAACACGGCGTTGTCTTTCGATGAGATTCCGGATTTGGCTCGTAAAGACCGCTTACGGGCCAACCATTTGGAAGGGAGGAGAGACGTGCCGGTGGAGATGATGTCTTTGCCATTTTTAGTGTCTCGTCGCCATTTCCCCTCTCTTTTTTTATTATAAAAAAAAAAAATTCTTTTTTAATATATCTCGGAGCATTGTTTTTGTGCTATGCGATTGCATTATCCCTTTTTTTTCCCCTTGAATTTCCTGGCTCGGTGACTTGATGTTTCAGACTCCCTCCACTCGCGTTCTTATGATTAGTCACATTTCTAATCATGGCCCTTGATTTCTCCAGGTGAACTACAATAAGAAATGACTTCGCCAGCTCGATTCATGCGAGTCGGGGCTCGCAACCTTACAGATGAATTCCATTCTTGATATGCACGAGCGGGATAACATATGTGTACTCACGGGGCTTATCGAATCGAAAAATTCAATTATTCGAGTTATCGAACAAAACGAAGCGTGCCCAACAACATTCGACCTTGATTTATGAATTGGCGAAATGAAGAGGACGTAGATGGATCATGCATGCGAAAATTCGGTCGACTCGCGAACTCAAATCTGAGGCATTATAACGCTAATGATATAATGAAAATCATAGTAATAATCATCAATAATGTCATTTTCAAACATCCGTCCTTGGATGTCCCTGTTAAGCTAAGATCCTTGAATTAATTAAGTAGCGTCTTTAATTAATTAAGAAATTGCTCGATGCGGCTTTAGCGCCACGTCGTGCCGCCCCCCGAACCGGATACCTACAAAAAAAAATCAGACAAGATCAAACCTAATCCGTAACTATCATGGGACCCACGAAAAGCGCGCCTTGGCTTGATGTGGTAGCGACACTTGTCCCTTTTGGAGCAAGCCACTCATTAATGCATGATTATGGGAGGGGGCGACACCTAATTACCATGCATTACAACGTAAATAAACATTTTGCTAATAAAGTGCTGAGAAAGCCCTCGTTTTAGACTAATTAATTAGAGAAGTGTTGGAATTCTATCGGTGTGCGCCAATTTTTTTTCTCGTGATATATGATTTTGATATTTTAAAAACTTAACTTTTTTTCTTATTATGTTTAAAATTTATTTGAGTTCACTCGTATTTTAAAGATCGAGGTAAACTAAATTTGGCTAACCATTAAAAAATGCTTGGTCTAAAATGTAAATGGGTTTTATAGGAAAGCGTCCGAAAGATATCCATTAAAAATGTTTTATGGAAATAATATCATTTTTGCAAAGCACTTATTAAGCATAACTAATCTTGAATTTTAAGCTTGTAGTTTGTAAGATGAGGTGTGAGTTGGTACCTGGTATAATATTGAAGAATGGCAAGTGATCATTGGAAGGACAACTAAAGACTCGAAAAGTTTTGAATAGCTTGCCCTCCCGGCTTGATACCATGTTGAAGTTTTGTAAAACTACTACTAATCAATCTAATAAAAAATCTAGGTTTCATTAATAAAGTGATTTACTATTCTAAAAAGAAATATTATCTTGCTAAAACGTTACTTTTCTCCTTAGGTCTGGTTAAAAAAATAAAAATAAATCGTAAATAGAAATTATATTTGACTTAGCTTATCTGCAATGGTTGTATTAACTATGCACGTGGGTGTTCATCAAAGTGCGTTTCGTAACCTGCCAGAATTTTTAATTTTGCTCCAAAAGTTATTCATGGAGCAGAAATACGTTTGGTAAAGAATGACTTTTGGAACAGTTTTTTACTTCCGAATAAGATTTGTGTGTTGATAAATAAGTGATTCTCTAGGGTTAGAATCAATTCTTGCAAGAAGTGATTCTTTTCTATTTTCACTTCTCACGCTCATAGGCCACTACCGGTCGCCGCATGCCGGCCTTGGTCGCCGGACACTGATCGCTGGCCTCAATTGCTAGACGCCGGCCATCAACCACCGGTCGTCGAATGCCGATCGCCAACCGCCGTCGTCGGCCCCGGTCACTAAACGCCGGTCGTCGGCCGCCGTCGCCGAACGCCCATTGCCGGACGCGAGACGCAGGTCGCCAAATGCGGGGCCGCCGGACGCCTGTCATTTGGTAAACTTGCCAAAAGAAAAGGTAGAATGAGGGTACATTTGGTAAACATAATTTCTTATTATCTACTAGAATTGATTTTGGTAAGAATGAATTATTGCTAGAATAAAAAAATTATGGCAAGAATGATTTTCATGCGAGCCCCAAGTGATTTCATACAAGCAATCTGATAACTTAGACCACCGTTAGAATATATTTTCTTCCATAAATGGAGATTGATTGAGCTACACCTATATATATGGGGAAAATTCCGATTAAAGACCCGAAGTACCTTCGTTTTTTCAAATAAGGACTTGAAGTAGACCATGTCTCAATCAAGGGCCTGAAGTGGCCAAAAAGTCTCAAATAAGGACTTAAAGTGGACAATGTTTCAATTAAGGGCCTAAAGTAGTAAAAAAATTTCAAATAAAGGCCTGATCTAAAGGTAATTTTTTCTTTTCACTTCATTAATTAAAGAAAATAAAAATATTTAAAAAATGAAAAAAGAGAGGAGGAAGGCAAGGGGCGGCAACCCCCGCCCCTTGCTACCGCCGCCCCCGTCGCCGGTCGAAAAGGGCTGACGGGGGCTTGGCCAGGGTCGGCGGGGGTCGCCGACCCTTGGCGATTGGGGCGAGGGCTCGGCGACCCTCCACCTCAACCTGGGCGAGGGCCACCGTCGCTGGGCGAGGGCTAGCGACCCTTGCCCAGGTCGGGGTGGAGGGCCGGCAACCCACCCAGATCTGGTCGAGGGTCGCCGTGGGCCGGCGGCAGCAAGGGGTGACAGCCCCTTGCCTTCTTCCTCCAAATTTTCTTCTTTTTTTTTTTCGTTTTTCATTTTTTAATATTTTATTTTATTTAATCAATAAAGTGAAAAGACGAAAATGCCTCTATGTTCAGGCTCTTATTTGAAATTTTTTTGCTACTTCAGGCCCTTAATTAAAACATGGTCCATTTTGGGCCCTTATTTGAAAAAACGAGATTACTTCGGACCCTTAATCGGAATTTCCCATATATATATATATATGTGAATTTTGCATAAATATGTATCTACCAACTCATTTTGTTTTTCAGTTTTTGGCTACAATTCCTACAAAACGCCTCAACACATCAATTTCACGAAAAATATACAACGTAGTCAATCTTGATCTTGTATTATCGTTGACTTCATTGCTCTCTCTCTCTCTCTCTCTCTCTCTGATTGTTGGTGTAACGGTATCTGGAATACTAAATTGCAATTTGCAGAACGATATTATACATTGTCGGCAGTTCCTCAAGTACCTTCGCCTTCCACATTAATCTCCATGCACATGGGTGGCAAACGACTTCATGTGCTTTATTTTTTCAAGTTGGAGATGAGGAGAAAACATTTAATTGATGTTTCTGGTGACATGTAAAGCATAGCATGAAGAATAAGCACCGGAAAATGGCTATTCTCATTTCGATTTCCGAAGCACACGTGAGATTCTAGAAGACTTCGTATGTTCACATTGATTGTGAACTTCGCTCGAAAGACCCTTGAAGTTTTTTTCAAAGATTCAATAACGTAAATGGGTTTGAAACTTTTTAGCTCTGCTGGCAACATCATATCGCTAATCGGGTTCCATACTTTGACACTCGATTCTATGTTCTAATCATCTATAATCTCGTGTAAGATAATGCGTACAATGTTTTACGATCGAAACAATCTCAATGTGATAATTTAATACAAAGGTCTCTTTAAAATGTGTAATGACTCGGTACCAATAAGTTTTATCATCTAGACTAGCATATTTGGTGAGGCTGCAGTGAAAAGCTCAACAATCTTGATTAATTGATAATGAAAAATAATTATGACTATAATTGAACATTCTATGATGGATATAAACAATAATGATAATATTGAGAAGAGGTCACCAATGCGGATCTGCTCCACAACTTTTTATTCATAAAAATAAAATAAAATCAAGAGAATCGAGTATATGTGAGAAAAACATAAGCAAAGGACATTTTTCCATACGAGAGAGAGAGGAAGCATTAAATCGAGGGATAGAAAAGAGCACACAATTTGAAAGGAAGTGTCTTTTCTGAGGCCGCAAAAAAAGGTCGCTGACAAGTTGAGCATATATGGCAAACCCCATTCACCTTTTGGATCCCCAGTTCAGCTTTCGTCAGTACCCAAAACCACGATTCTCTCTCTCTCTCTATCTCTTGATTTCATCATTACGTTTCCAGATCCACCCTCCACCACCACCCATCGCCACCTCTTTTGTGTTCTGATCAGACAGTGCAGTAGGCGGCGGCGAAGGCCATAGCCACTCCTCTTTCACTCATTTATGAAGCTGGCGATCCGTACACAATAGAGGGTAATGTAATGATGAATGGTGTTCAAAAGCAGCTAAGCAATGTTGGTTCTTGATCTTCTCAACCCGGCAGTTTCTCCATTTGTGTACAGCTGTTAATAAGTGCTTGCGAAAAGAATCAGTTTGCGTTCTTATTATTATCTTTTTGTTGCAGAGCTGCAGATCCAACCCTGATCACTTTAGCATTTTCTTTGCCTTTTTCATTCAATCTCTTTTCGGCTTTAACCTTGTCCTCCTCACCCATCAATGTCTTTCGTTCGCTTGGTGGGATTGAGTCAATTCCCTATTCCAGCTCCCTATCGATCCGATCTTCCTTTGCACTGTTCTGGGCTCAAGTTAAAAATGCGAAAACGATGCTTCGCCCTATGATCATCCAGAGATTTCGATGCTGATTTCCTCCTCTAATGTGAAAGCCTTTCTCTGCATCTTCTGCCACCAGATTATTCTTTCTCCCTCGTCCATGATCACCTGTCAATTGCTTCCCTATAGTTGAATTTTGCAGATGTTTAAGAGAGAACGCTATTGTAACACCCCCACCAAGAAAAGGCGCAATTTCTGTAATGCTCATCTGGCTACCAACAGCATAATACAGTAGCTGACTAAAGCTAGATTTACAGATTTTGATAATCTATGTTGGCTACTAGTATCGAATCATGGCGGACTAATCCCATCTCATCATTATCTTTACATATACAGACAGGGTCCATAGTTTCTTCAGTGTTCCTAAATCTTGTTCCAACATATAACGGAACTAAGAGAGAAAACAGTAAAGGCCATAACAAAGGTATGCATACTCTAAGCTCCAGCATACCTTGTTCCCTAATTCCACCCAAAAGAAGAACATGAGAGCGCGAAGTGGGGAAAAAAGAACATTCCGTGGACTTCTCGCCGCCCAACCACTGTTATGGAGATAGTGATGTTTAGCAGTCACTAGCAGACACCCTGGTTTTAGTGGACTTGGACCAAGTCCAGCCAAGAGTTTTCCCTGTTCTTTTTCCTAAATAATGCAGCACATCCTTGGGTCGTGGACGTCGAACCGTTCATCTGAACCCATTACATGAATATGTGCCAAGCACAAAACAGAACAAGAATAAATAAAGGGAACCCTAGCAAATTAATAAAATTGATGAGGACAAGTAGCCGGTCTCTGAGAATTTCTAATTTGCGAACGGACAGTGTTAAAAGGGTTTTTGTTGATTGAGGACCAGATGACGAGTCACGTGCAAACACACATCGGTTTGGTGTCAAATCGTTGTCTTAGGAAGAAAGGAAAAGCAAAACGCTTGTTATTTTATTTTGTTGATTGGTTTGAAGGGGTAAGAAGCTGAAAATTATAAAGGAGGAGAAGAAATATGCGGATTATTGACATACATTTGTAGGTATAAACTCTGCAAGAATGCATATTATTCAATGTGAACATGCAACAGAATCGACAAGATTCGATTAGCAACAAGCATGAGTCTCTACAGGGCAACATTTATGCCAACTAGTTTTGTAGGCAGGTGGGATACAAGCATGGGTTGCTAATATGTACTTGTAGTTTTAGTGTAAGAACTCGAGGATGCTACTACTATGTAATATCGTCCGCTTTGGATCCACTGACTCTCATGGCTTTAAAACACGTTACACAGAATAGAAAACCCCAAGCTTTATCAATTAGCCCATGACTCCCCCTCTCGGTGATGTGGGATAAGAGACATGTGCTTAGCCTCGCCCTGCACACGTTCAGGATAGAGGTGTAGCCTCCCCTGCCATCCCTCCTCTTGCACCTCGTCGCCAAGGTTTGGATTGTCACATTTAGAGAGTATGATCTCGACTCTAGAATAATCTAATTAAGGCTAAATGACAAGTTAATCAAGAGTGGAAGTTATATCAGATTTGAGGTGGCAAGAAGACTCCTCTGGCGGAGCAGCGGACCAGCAAAGTGCAGAAAAGACAACTCAAAGGAGTCTCCACCTTTGTGTTGGTTTGATTTGGATCCAATTACTCTTGTAAGTTACAAAGCGTCCTAATGTCGATAGAGTCTTGAGCAACCAAGGGAATAGAGAACACTATCGAAATTTCCCGGCATGTCATCATTTACGTAACAATCACATGAACTCATTAATCGTTTGCTGAGGCTGTTAGACAACAGTACAAGCTTAAACTCAATTCCACAATTTTGCATTCACTATCAACTTAAAGTCGCTAGACAACAAACGGATGATATACAATACCAGCATTATCAAAGTGCCAGAATGTGAGATCTCATGTCAGCACTGACCCCGGAGTCGCAATGTGAATTTCTGCAGTGAAAGAAGAACCTGCTCTAGCCTCTCCTTGACCTCTGCGTCGATCAAGTTTCCATCGGCATCGAACTTTGCAGGAGGTTGAAATGCATACACGAAAAGCTCGGGCTTGTTAATGAAATGAAGATCGAGGTAGACTCCTGTCTGCCGGAGATGATATTGCCCTCTTCCGCCACCAAAATTCCCTCCCGCGCTTACTATAGCAGCAGCTTTGTCGGCCCAAACATTCGGTGCTCTAGATGCCCAATCTATTGCATTCTTGAGAGGCGCTGGTACAGCAATAGAACTATCTCAGTAAATGGGATGCGTCGCGCATTAACTAAGTTTTTCTGCTAAAGAGAACATTACATGTTTTATGCCCTCACAACTATGATTGTTCTTCTTCATTTCCTTCCTTCGTTTTCAGAACTCAGCCAAAAAAAAAAACTTCCATCTAGTCAGCTGATTCATAGCTGCTACATTCTCCACTTGCAAGAACTGAGATTGATCAAGAAAAATGCAGCTGCCCCACTCGTTAAATACTCATGACCCTAAATCATATCTACTTGACTCCATGCTCATTCATGGTTTTAAGTAGCTGTAGAATTCCAAAGCGGGTATGGAGAAGACTTCTTAGTCTTGTCAAAACTGGTTGACCTAAAGGAGCGGGTGCGGTCTGTCACCGCACAGCCACCGCTCACCAGGTGCTCGGTCAAATTCATCGACGTAATTTCCACATATAGTTCGGTCTCCTCAATCTTAGGCCAATTATCTAACCTCACCCCGAACGAAGGCCAGCAAAATGACAGGTCCTTGACTTTATAATCCTGAATCAAGAACTTGTTCGAGTGCTTGTAATGGGAGTGATTCAAGAGGCAAAAGAAAGAAAAGAAAAGGAGAGAAGAGTGAATTACGAGCGATGGAGTAATTGTACTCGGGAGACGCAAAGAGAAAGCTATCGGCTCTCGAAATCTTGCGACGGAACTCTTCGACCACAGCCGGGAATCCGCCGCCTTCTTCGAGGTCGGTGTTGATCATGGGGAGAGGCGACACTTCCACGTACTCGATCTGCATACCAGGGATGGACTCTTTGCATATCTCCATTGCTTCAATCAGATCGAAACGGCAAATGAAGAACCAAATCACTCACTACACTACACGATTCTCAGAGCGCGAGAGACGCACGGACACAGAGATTTTACCTGAACGAATGAGGCCTCTGTTGTAGGAAGCTTTGCGAAGAGAACCGCAGAGAGCTGCAACTTTGATGGCTGATTTAGTTGCCTCCATCTCTCTCTCTCTCTCTCTCTCTCTAATTCCTGTCTGAGTGAAATTGATCCCTTGCCGTTCGTCGGAGAATATCCGCGGAGGGAGGAGACACAGACTCGAGCGAAATGGACGACGACAAATTACAGGAAAAAAGTGTCTGAAAAAGTCATGACCATATTGCATTGGTGCCATAAATAATCATTTAACTTTAGCCTAATTTGTAATATACTCTCTTAACTTTTAGTTTATTTGATTTGATCTTTGAATTTTAACTCAATGTGCAATATGTTCAATATAGTCTATGAACTATATAAAAATGTTCTATATTATTCTCTAATTAATTCAAATTTAAGGATTAAATTGAACATATCTAAAAGTTTAAGGACTATATTGAATAAATTAAAAGCTCATGTACCCCATATTGCACTTGGAGCAAAAATTAACAGACTATTTATGCCATTTTCACGAGAGAAATACCTATCGATTCAATTTTGAATCTTTAAAAATTGTCTTCTACTAGGTATAAAACTTTCCTAAGGAGCAATTAACTACGGTCTAAAGTCTATTTCCAATCTAATGTTCCCAAGAAATAGTCATCAAGATTCCCCTTATGTTCGTTCTAACGATCTTTAACACCGAGTGCTTTAAGTATAATGGTAAAGGCGCATCGAATCCGAATGTCCTCATAGGACTCTGACCATGAACACGGGCAAGAGGATGTGAAAGACAACAACGAAGAACACGAGGCAAACTTTTGTCGATCAAGCGATTGAAGATGCCGAGAGTCATGGATATATTTTGATATTGAGGGAGGAGAGGATCGACTAGGGCAACCGGATTAGACGGTACGACTCATAGGATCGGTATTGATGCTTACAGGTTTGAATTGTTTAACGATGTCAAAGTTCGTCCGGCTCTCGGAGTTGAGGATTTAAAGCCTCACCCAGGCATCTTTCTCTCAATACCGCTTCCGTCCTGCATCGATTTTGCTCGTCGACCGTCCGATCACAAACAATCCATCTCTGTCGGTCCACAGTGTGGAATCAGGGCCGAACATATGAAAGCAGGTTTGGGCTCATTACTTTTTTTTTTGTGCTTTCTTTGTCATTGTCAATCGACTATCCTTTCCACTTTATATGTAAAAAGACAGATTAATAAATGTATTCACGACCAGTCGCCACCAGATTTTTCTTTTCAAGAACAATGGCCGAAAGTCCGCCCACTAATAAACACTCTCAATCGAAACTCGCAGGGAAATCCAGGTTAGCAAATAACCAAACACCAGCATTTATCGGATAACACCAAATACCCAAATCATAAAATAATAATAATAATAATAAATAAAATAATATATATATATATATATATTAAGCCTAGTTATTTAGGTCGCCTGACGTTTGTGAAATTACTTCATACATTTAATAATTTTATTTCTCTCTCTGTCTTTTCTTTTTGAAAGGAAAGTCAATGAATACCACGCCATTAAATTTTACCTAAACGTAGCTAAACACGTTGCGGAATTGACAAGTCAAATTAGCAAACACTGGCCACATTGATCGATGAATGCACCAAGACATTTATTAAACATTCTTACTAAGAAAAAAAAATTAATTTTCAGAATGCTTATTGTATTGATCTTGTTAATGAGTGCCTCAGAGCAGTCGTGAACTGCACTCAATAAAGAAATTTTTTATTTTTCGATGCACAGATTTCACATAACACAAGACAAATCGAGGATTGGAAGCGATAAATTCTCTTTTATTTGGGTGTTTAACAAGTGTTCTAAAGTTGCTTTTCCAAGAAAATCCTTAAAAGTCAGCACATAACTTAGTGCGGTCCATTGTAGTCCGGGCACTCTACAAAGAAGTGCTCTCTCCAGATCCTTGTATTGACTTTATATTTGCTTCCTCACAGTCAGCTTCAATACCTAACTTTTAACTTCTCTTTGTGGGCAACTCTACGGATAGATTAGGTAGATGATTCTATTCTTTAGCTGATTAGGCAGAGGGGGGGTTTTAGACAATCTATAAATTATGGCACGGGTTCGCCTAGATCCGGATTTATACGAATCGAATCGACGTAACCGGTGATCGCAACTCTTTGTACTTTGGGTTTTGCCCGATTGAGTACACATTTATATTCAATCCATCTCTCCACACCGCTTCCAGTTTGGCTCCTCGGCCATATCCGGTCACAAACGATCCATCTCTCCAGGTCCCACGACGTGGGATCGGATCGAAGATATGAAAGCAGGCTTGGGCTCCTTCTTCATTGCTCGTGTATGTGTCGTGTTTGTTCTTGCTCCCCCATGCTTCTATCGCGATTCCAGCACTTCTCCTGATAGTGTCTTGTCCTCTTTCTTGCTTTTCAAGAACAAAACTTGTGTCGTCTGAAGTCATGTTCGAAATTATTTCGTTACTTTTTCTTCAAAATTGTTTCTCTTTTGTTTGAAAGGAAAGTCAATGAATATCATGCCATTAAATTCTACCTAAAAGTAGCGGAACATATTGCGGAATTGGATTAGCCAGAACCGACCACATTGATTGCTGAATGCACCCAAGGCATTTTTCTAAACATGCTTAGTAATGAAAAGTTCAATTCTTATTAATGAGCGCCTTGGAGCACTCGTTAGCCATACTTGATAGAGAGATACATTAATTTTCAACGCACCAATTACACGCAACAAGAGAGAGGCCGAGCATTAGAATAAGAAATTTTCTTTATTTGGGTGTTTAACAAGCGTTCTAGAATCATTTTTCCTCATAGATAAGTGAGGGCAAGCTTGAAGCTACACCAATTCTAATTTTTCGTGGAGAATGGTTTCATGCATGAGTTTTTCAAGCACCATAAATGTTAAAACGAAATTTCTTCTGAATTCGATAATAATGGCCCAACTTAGTGTGAGCTATTGTAGTCCGGGCACCCTATGGAGAAGCGCTTTAACCAGGTCTGTGTATTAATTAAAGTCTCCTCTATATTTGATTCCTTACGATTAACTGTAATACCTAACTTTTAACTTCTCTTCATGGGCAATTCTATGGATAAATTAGGTAGATGATTCTATTCTTTAGATATGATTGGGCAGAAAGGGGTTTAGTCAATCTATGCATTATGGCACGTGCACGCCTAGATCCGGATTTATATGAATCGAATGAGCACGACCGTTGGTCGCTGGCACGATGAACGATCATAATTAATTTTGGATTCACGAAATTTGGTCAAATGCCAGAGATTCCTAGTGAACCTCACGTTACTCCGCAGCTCAACAGGACGGACCGAACCCTCTTTTCTTTTTCGCATGTTCTTCCCCCCCCCCCCCCCCCCCC